>CM036250.1:10865999-11075999 GCA_020698575.1 Bostrychus sinensis
CCCACCCTCACTGTAAACAGTGTTGGGGCGATGGTGGCGCAGTGGGTTAAACATTCGCCCAGCAACCGGAGGGTAGCCGGTTCGAAACCCATCTGAAGCGCATACTGTCGTTGTGTCCTTGGGCAAGACACTTCACCCACCTTTCCTATATGTATGAATGTGTCAGTGTGACTGTGTTTGGTGGTGGTCGGAGGGGCCGTTGGCGCAGAATGGCAGCCACGCTTCCGTCAGTCCCCAGGGCAGCTGTGGCTACAGAAGTAGCTCACCACCACCGAGTGTGACTGAGGAGTGAATGAATAATGGACCAAATTGTAAAAGCGCTTTGAGAAACTTCTCAAGCTTGAAAAGCGCAATATAAATCCAATATTATTATTAAGAACAGTTTGCCAGAATCTCTTTGAGGCCGACCGATAGTCCTCCTCCATGGCCTCCCCGAACTCCTCCCAGACCCGAGTTTTTGCCTCCACAACCGCCGGGGCCGCAGCACGCTTGGCCTGCCGGTACCCGTCAGCTGCCTCGGGAGTCCCACAAGCCAACCAGGCTCGATAGGACTCCTTCTTCAGCCTGACGGCATCCCTTACTTCCGCTGTCCACCACCGGGTTCGGGGGTTGCCGCCACGACAGGCACCAGAGACCTTATGGCCACAGCTCCTGATGGCTGCATTGACAATAGAGGTGGAGAACATGGTCCACTCGGACTCAATGTCTCCAGCCTCCCTCGAGATCTGGTTGAAGCTCTCCCAGAGGTGGGAGATGAAGACCCCTCTGACAGGAGGCTCAGCCAGACGTTCCCAACAGACCCTCACAATACGTTTGGGCCTGCCGAGTCTGTCCGGCCTCCCCCTCCGCCAGCGGATCCAACTCACCACCAGGTGGTGATCAGTTGACAGCTCAGCCCTTCTCTTCACCCGAGTGTCCAAGACACACGGCCGAAGGTCAGATGACACGACAACAAAGTCGATCATCGACCTCCGGCCTAGGGTGTCCTGGTGCCACGTGCACTGATGGACACCCTTGTGCTTGAACATGGTGTTCGTTATGGACAATCCGTGACTAGCACAGAAGTTCAATAACAAAACACCGCTCGGGTTCAGATCAGGGAGGCCGTTCCTCCCAATCACGCCGTTCCTCCCAATCACGCCCCTCCAGGTGTCACTGTCGCTGCCCACGTGAGCGTTAAAGTCTCCCAGCAGAATGACGGAGTCCCCAGTTGGAGCACTTTCCAGCACCCCTCCCAGGGACTCCAAGAAGGCCGAGTACTCTACACTGCTGTTCGGCCCATAGGCCGAAACAACAGTGAGAGACCTGTCCCCAACCCGAAGGCGCAGGGACACGACCCTCTCATTCAACGGGGAAAACTCCAACACATGGCGGCTGAGCTGGGGAGCTATGAGTAAGCCCACACCAGCCCGCCGCCTCTCACCGTGGGCAACGCCAGAGTAGAAGAGAGTCCAGCCCCTCTCAAGGAGTTGGGTTCCAGAGCCCAAACTGTGCGTGGAGGTGAGCCCGACTATCTCTAGTCGGTAACGCTCAACCTCCCGCACAAGCTCAGGCTCCTTCCCCCCAGCGAGGTGACATTCCATGTCCCCAGAGCCAGTTTCTGCATCCAGGGATCGGGACGCCAGCCCCTTACGGTTCCTCCTGCAGGTGGTGGGTCCACGGGAGGATGGCCCCACGTCGTCCTTTCGGGCTGGGCCCGGCCGGGTCCCGTGGGGAGAGACCCGGCCACCAGGCGCTCGCAATCGAGCCCCAACCCCAGGCCTGGATCCAGGGTGGGGCCCCGGCTGCGCCATACCGGGCGACGTAACTGGCCTCGTTTTTATTGTCGTCATAAGGGTTTTATGAACCGCTCTTGGTCTGGCCCGTCACCTAGGACCTGTTTGCCATGGGAGACCCTTCCAGGAGCATTAAGCCCCCGACAACATAGCTCCTAGGATCATTCGGGCACTCAAACCCCTCCACCACGATAAGGTGGCGGTTCAAGGAGGGGTTGAATGAAAGATAATGAGAATAAATGCAAAAAAAAAAGTCATTAAATAACAAAAAATATTAAAAGTTACATTGTTATTTTGCCAATAACATGAATGAAGTTGACTTGGAAAATTTTGACTCTTTTAACCCAGGCCCATGGGCAGCATTATTCAGCTTTTCAGTCCTTTGTGGAGTATTTTTTCACTTTTATAACTTCTAACAAACGTTTTCGGCAATAACTAACAAGCTTCCTACTCCCCTCGACTGGACTCTTTGCCCATTCTTCACCTGCTGTAGCCTCCAGCTCAGTGAGGTTTGACAGCCTCCATGATGCAGCTGCCTTCTTTAATCCCACCAAAGATTTTCACTGGGATTTAAATCTGGCGACAGAGAAGGCCACTCCAGGACTTAATAGGATCTTTTTTTGTTTTTAATTATTTTATTAACATTTTTTGTTACAATAACAAAAACAAAACAAGAATAGTACACCTGCACATACCCACTCATACACACATAATGAGGTCTGTCTGAAATTATTTCTTTTTCAAAATTTCTAAGGGGCTGTCAAATCAAGTAAGCTTTTCATTATTTCTTAAAAGAAAGCAAAAAGATCCTGACAATTAGATTTTCAGAATCTTTTTGTTTTTTGTAGCTCTTAGGTCTTTTTTGGCTTTGGGCAGTTGAGAAGTGACAGGAAATCATGGGGGAGAGAGTGGGGGGAGATGTTTGGCAAAGTGTCGGAGTCCGGACTGGAAGTCACAACGCTGAGGCAGGCTGTAGTTGCTGTGTAGTTTATGCCCTGCAGCTCTCTGTTTGTCTTGAAAAATCTGTATGGGGTTGAATATTTCTGATTGCAACTATAGGTTTTACGTCTGATGCCCTTCCTGGCGTGTCTTACTCCATTTATCTGGGCTTGAGATGACCACAATGAGTACACTGGCTTGTGACCCTATGTAGCTTTCTAACTTGCTCGTTTAATGTTACTGCTACATGTTGCCTATTAACTTATTAAAGTAGTAAGAAAAAAGCTTTTTTTCAGTATTTGGTTGCCCAGTCCCAACATTTTTGAGATGTGTTGCTACTGTCAACATGAGTCATTACTTTTCATGAAATTGTAAAATGTCCCAGATATGTTTGCTGTATATATTCTTGCTTACACAACACTTCAGCTTCGACCCAGGGCTCGAGGGGAAGTCAGAAGGTCACACACGCTACCAACTAACTGTGTGTATTTTGAAATGACAGGTTTGGGGATGGTAATGCTGGACCAGGCCCGCAGCCTAGGAGCATAGTGCCCTTGAACCGATAAAAGCCTTACATCCCTCTGCCTCGCATCTATTAAGCATCTATCAAGTAAGCACCCCTTAAATGCTCTAATGCCTAATGCATAGTCAATAGATTTTCAAGATTGAGTTATGTGTGTGCACTCACTAAGAGGTGGAGCAAGGGGAAAGATGTTGCTGTAAGTGGAAAGACTTTGCTGTTATACTGTACCACTGATCAGAAGGGTATTCTCATCAATACAGAGGGCCTGTTTTGTTGCTGAAACTGCAAATCTGTGGGATTCAAACGCACCCCTATATTATTGTTCATGTAGGAGAAAACATAAAACTTCAGTTAAATGCTAACATATGTAATAACTATTTAAATACACAAAAAGTTGATATATGTCAGCACTAGTTGTATAGGCTAAGGTAGACAATATTGTGCCCATTTGGAAATTTGTTCTTTGCATTCTTCCATGCCACTGGGACAATCTTTTAGGAGCAGTGGGCGACAGCAGTGCAGGCCTGGGGACCCTTCTCCAGATCTTGAGCCAGGATCTTGGTCAGGAGCACCTATAGCTGGAGGATTAGCCTATCACCCGGAGGAAACCCAGCCAGACACGGGGAGAACATACATACTTCACACAGAAAGGCCCCCACATGGTCCGGGAATCCTAACCCATGACCCTCTTGCTTTGATTTGAGAGTGCTAACTACTTTAGTTGTATACAGAGCTGCTGAATTAATTTATTAGGACCCAAAGTTATCATGCTCAGTTTTGCCCTGGTAGAAAAGGAGGCCATGATTCAATAAATAAAATGTGAAGGTTTTTGTCTCCTGTAATGGGATCATTCTCCTTCGACAGACAGCGCTCTCTGGTTTACTGAACTTGTTTACAGTTCAGTAAATCAGTCACAACAAAACAACATCTGTGCTGTTCTAATGTACATGTGCATCACATCACTCAGTTCACAAGAGAAGAACATCTGAAATAGTTCTCACTTTGGTTTGGGGCAGAGGTACACCGAGTGTTACAGTAACTCTCAACTCCTCCTCCTGGTGCAAAATAATCCCTCAGTATCAGACCAACTGTCAGTGAAGACTTTAAAGGCATTTAGGTATCTCATCTGTATGTATACTATTAACCCTTAATATGTGAATATGTTTCAGAAAATTAGGGAAATGCTAGAGAGAAGTAGTGTAAAGTAGTAGTGAAAGTGTGTCTTGTTTGGAGAAATAAATTGAAGACAAAATATTAGGGCCCAACTGGTAAAAATAATATTTTGCATATATATGTCTTAAAAAGTTTGAGTTTGAGTAGATATAATCAGCAAAGGTTTTAGTCAAAAGGCGTGTGTGTGTGTGTACACACGCACGCCTGGGCAAGTGTGTGGTTCATCTCCCTGCAGTGTAGAGGATATCTATTAATAAGTTCATCTGATTCATCTATAAATACATTTCTCCTCTTTCTCCTCACACTGCTCCTTTATAACAGGCCTTGACAGTAGCCAGTTGGGAAGAGCCATACATGTAACAGGGGAGTGCATCATGTGTATGTTGGCTGCATTAAATCAACATAACTCTTTGTTCTTCAGCACTAGGGTGTGCTAGCTTTCAGCACAGCGGACAGCGCCTCAGGCTCCTGCTTTATTTGGTCACACGGAGGAGAGGAGGAAGGGTCTGCAGCTTCTGAAAACACTGGTCAAGATTCACTACGACAACAGTCACACAACAAATCCATCGGCCAAGGTCTGACCAAGTGTTTAAGTGGATTTTACTGCAACTTGTTTGATTTAAACCAACATATGACCTTGTTATTTCAACCTCTTGTTTGCTTTCAGAATTTCTACCTAAAAAGATTAACATAGCTGAACATACTTGAAGTAGCCTAATACTGTACTGACAATGGGATTATGGGAAGCATAAGTGACTAATTCAGTGAATATTGCATTTCGAGGTTTTATTGCGTCAAACATTCATCATGAATTGGGTTTGCATTTACTGACAATGGGGCTTAGAAAAGTTTAAATGTAGCTAGCTCTTTATTAAACTTTGCTCAAAAGGGCCAATAATAACAAAATAAAACACCCTAAATGTATTTAATTTAATTTCAGCCTAGATTGCGCATGCCCAGAACGAGATCTTCAGAATAAATAACATAAGCGGGAAAAGCACCACTGGGCAGCTTCTTAAGAGGTAGAAGAAAGACAAGTTTTGCTTAACATTAGTCTACTCAGGTACAAAGTTACGCAAATTTAATTAGATTCGCTTATATCCTGCGTTGCAAAGTAGACCTCAGACTGGTTCACCTGTTATCTGACCTCATTTTGTCTGCAGATTTGAGCTGACATAAAGAGATTGTCTTTCAAAACTGTTCAGGCCCTAAGGTGACTGACGGAACCATAAAATTAAGGATTTCAAGACAATGTCCCAGTTTTTTGGATGGCTAAAGGTTAGGCCTACTCGGCATCGCTCCATGTTTGTGGTGTGTGAGCCTACTACTGCCCTGTGGATTATTGATGTTTTTGGAGGAGACTGATAAAAGCCCACAGAAAGCGTGTGGTGTGTATTGTCGTCATCACGTCACGGGGACGGAGGGGGTGACGCAGAGAGCCGCCCCCCTCCTCCTCCTCCTCCTCGCTCGGTTCGTCTCGCGGATGTTGCGACCGAGCTCCTGTGCGCGCGGGCTGTGAGCGGCTCGAGCCTCCTCCTCAAAGATGTCGCACGAGCTCCCCTTTGCGCGCCGTTTCTTTTCTCTTATCTGCTCCGTGTGTCCCGGCAGCCTCCGCAGTTAGCCACCTCCGGTCCCAGCAGTGCTCCCCTCCCCGCCACGGAGGTGTTCACAGCCTCTCTCTCTCTCTGCCTCTCTCTCCTCACCGCGGCAGAACTCCGCGAGCTCCCATCAGGTGACCGCGCCGAGCTGCCGTCGTGTGTCACCGCTGCACGCGCAGGGACTGCCGCAGCCCGGTCCCCCGTGTCCTCTGCTCCAGTCTGGGACATCGTCCGCTCCACGCACACGCAGATTAACCGGATTGTGCTTCCCCGCCCGCGCGGTGATGCTGATGTCCTTGAGCTCGGCCTGCACGGTGAGTCGGTGAGTCCGTGCGTGCCCGCGTGCGTGACTGTTATTTACCCCGGGCGCCCGAGAAACGTTTTATGAGAAAAGATGCTCCTTGTGCTCCGGGTCCAGTAAATGTGCTTTGTCGGACGTCCAGAGTGAAACGGGCCTATAGTGGCATCTCTCAGCCCAGGCCTCCCACAGCGGAGTAACAGCCCTTACAGTTGGGCATACCATAATACCCTCAAATAGCGCTATGACATTAACAGCCACTCTGTCAGTATGTCTGTGTGTGCTCGTGAGTGTGTGTGTGCATGCGCGTGTGTAGAGCTAATGACAGGCTACATCCATCCCTCATCCATCACTCTGTCCGGTTTGAAGCGCTGCGGTCCAACATCTTCACCCAGCAGCATGCGCTCTTCTCCCGCTTACCTCTGCCTCCCCCGGGCGCTCGGAGGATACGCACCGGGACGAGGCTTTCAGTTGCGTTGTTTGTTTCGGCTATGGCTTGTCGCGCCTGCAGCGCGAAGCTGTGGGGGTGTAGGTTTGATCTGCTAATGATCTCTGGCCACAGGGACCTTCACAAGGTGGGTATGCTGTGGCCGGGCCGGTAACCTTGTCGGGGGACAGAGGGACAAGTGGCGCACCATCCTGCATGTTTCCTGGCATTTTAATTAGGCGCAGTGTAGTTTCTCCGTGTCAGTCAGGACAGACACTTGTCATACACAATGTGTGTGAGACAAGGGTAAGCCTGGGGTGACGCTCTGGCACGTCTGAAGGTGACCACAAAAGGTCGTTGTGCATGTGTGCGATAAACAAGGTATGAAGTTTGTGCATGTTCACAGTGAGGGCAGTGATTGTGGCTGAGGGGGAGGGACGTCAGATGCTCAATGAAAACACAGATCAGGTTGAGCCTGGGAACTGTGTGATGCCAAACAAAAGTCTTCCTACATCAAACTTTCCCCTCCTACTTCTCATCACTGGCGTCTTAGAGCTGCTATAATGTGAGCTACAGTAATGCAGATGTTTGCGTCCTGTTGAAGGCCTACCTTTAATGGCTTTAGCCACTGGGTGTGTTGAATTCTAAGTGTGCTATCCCCATTGGGCATTAGAGAAGTGTGTGACTGGCACCGAGCCAGTCCTACAGGCAGCAGCCCAGATACAAGGGCCCCACCAGAAGTGACTTTTTATATGCCTGTCAGAAAGTGGAGGCACAGGTGCACAGGTGGGATGAGGGGTAGTAAAACAAAGAAAATGGATTCTGGCAAAGGAATGAGCATAGTTCATTAGTCATCCAGGTCACTGGGTTCATCTAAAGGTTGGCATTGGCATTCTGGTATTTTTAAAAACTAGTAAGACCTATTATCCCGCGGTGATGAAAAACGTTTTCTGGGTCCACAGATGTAAGTCCAGGCAGGAACACATGTGTTCACTCTCTGTTTGATGACACAAGCTCAGGTGCATGTGTGTGTGCCTAAATCAGTGCCACAACTCATGCGCCACACAGCTGACCTGGAATCACATCCTGACAGGATTTTCCCTCTGTGTCCTCTCCACTGTATCACCACAACTTTGTGGCTGCTGTGAGGAAGACAATAGACCTGAGGGAAAAGAGTGGACACTATTTCTTAGAAAAATCAAATTGCAGCCTCTAAGGGATGGCTTGGAGCATTCTGGATAAATGGGCAAACCACTGCGGATTATGGTGACCTTTTGTTTTACTCTTTTCATGTTCAAACACATTTTCATCCAGGACAGACCACTCTCCCTTCTCTCTCACTACCTCGCTTTCATTTCGAAAGCACTGTGATGTATGACACATTTGTGTGTTTGTCATAACGGAGATCATAGAAGTTATGTCTCAGGGCCAGAGTATTAGGTTCTTTGTGCGTTTACTGTAAATTTGTAATGCTTGCGTCCTGTGGCTATACTGGTCTGTGTTTCTTTGAGTGTGTGTGTAACTGAGCTAAGACTGTGTAACAAATTAAGTAACAAAGTGTTCTTTTTTTTCAATTTATGTAATGCAGGCTCACGTGCATACACTGGTACACATGTGCAGTATACACATCAAAGCTCGGAGACAACCTGGGGCCAGCAGAACGACGCGGTCAGAGTTACTTGTGAAAGGAAACTGGGGAGAGGATTTTTTTTTTTTTTTTTAGATGAATGTTATAAAATCAGACAGAATCAGTGAGTAAGAGAGCGGGCTGGGAAGAAAACATGCTCAGGCTGAGTAAATAAATGATTGCAGTAGCAGGAGACAGACAGACAGAGTGTGACAAAATGAGTGAAGAAGGTGAAAAGAGAAAGGTGAAATCGCAACAATGAGACAGAGGAGGGTAGAGAAGGGGGGAAAGGTAACAGAGTAACAGATGCTAAAGCAATATAGATGCAACCAGATGAGAATAAACCACTGGAATATAGAGCGGCAGAGGAAGCTTCAAAGGCAGCAGAGCAGGGTGACTCAGTCGTAAACTAACACTCTCAGTCAGGATAGAGCCGTGGCAGGGCACAGAGGAGGAAGCGGCAAAGATGCAAGAGGCAGAGCTCAGGGAGAGAGTGGAGAGGAGAGGAGGGAGGAGGAATTCATGATGAGCTCCTGTTCTGTTTCTCGTGCTCATCCTTATGTAAAATACCCTAATAGGGAAATCAGAATATGTTGTGTCATGTGTGATGCTGGAAATGTGTAGCTACAGCCAAGCGCTAATTGCTCATGTAGGATGAAGCTTCATTGCAGCGTGGTTGCAAAAAACAAGTTAGATTGGTGTTGTTGTGGACTGGGCGGCAGTGAACGCTATCTGTGGCAGATTTATTTTAATTAAATCAGTTCCAGAGATGGGCTGCGATGTTAATTCAGTGATGAGGAAATCAGAGCACTTCCCTTCAGCAAAATTCATTTTTTAGATCTCACAAGCTGTTTCCTAGAGGGAATTAGGGACAAAGAAATTACACTTAAAAGGCTTGTGGATGTTTTCAGACGTGCAGCATTAAACAAGACTTTATTACTTTATTATTATTATTATTATGATCAATTAAAAATATTACCACAGAGATTATATGGCTGTGTTAAATTGGATTGGATGTGTGTTAAGCTGAGTCACACGTCATTAGTGCGTATACTGGAGAGTGGTTACAAAATGTATTGCCTCAGATTATTTATTTTTGATGAGTTTTGAAAGCAAAGGAGGGAAACGGTTGCATAAATTATTTTTATTTTCTATTTATAAGTCTGACCCTGGAGACTTACATAGCTGCTAAACTGGGGCGGTCCTGACCTCCAGGTTGAGAAGCATTGGTGTAGAATAATGCTATTCTTTAAGCATGTATGCTTTTACTTGAGTTCTTGCTCATATAATCCAGCCTTAGTGCGGGAAAGTCTTGCTGTAATGATTGTGAGTGATGGAAAAGAGTGCTAATGCTGTATCTTCTTTTCCTTCTTCCCTCCCACAGGCCCTGGTGGTGCAGCAGTAGCTACCTCTGAACTGGATCCTCTTCCTGTCTCTGATTTATCAGCCTCCTTTACCTCGCTCGCCCCTCTCTCCATCTGTCCATCATCCGTTCGTCCCTGTCCATCAGTCCGTTAGCCTGTCTATTCGCCCATGGACTGGCCGTGACCCTGGAGGGAGGGGGACCGAAACGAGGAAAGAGTGGAGTCACAGAGCAGACCACGGAAAAGAAACCTGGATTCATTCAGACGTGGCGCTTTCAAAGTGCCCCTTCATCCCCCTCACCCTCCTCCTCTTTCTCCGTGATGGGGAATTAAAGGAGTCCGACAAAACCAGGCCAAACTTTTTAAACAAAAATCCCAAATTATATTCTGAAGAGATTCTGTCTGTTGGTCACATGAACAACCTTTCAACAGCCAAACACTTGTGGAACTGAGTTGAGGCCAGACTACAGAGAGAAAGAAGGACCAAAAAAGGAGAAGCCTTCGTGACATGTCCACAACCGCCACAATGGGGGAAATGGCAAACAGCGCGGTGGAGTTTTATCCCAAAGGGACTCGAGGTGGAGGAGGAAGGGCAGATGGCAGCATCGCAGGGGGAGACTTTGGGGTCACGGTGAAGGAGCTGAGGGAGCTGATGGAGCTCCGAGGGAACGACGCTCTGCAGAAGATCCAGGACAGTTATGGTGACACAGAGGGACTGTGCCAGAGACTACACTCGAGCACTTCTGACGGTGAGCCACGCACAAGTACCTCACTGTGCATGTGGATGGATGCATTATGGAGAGGTGGAGGCTAAATGCAAGGATAAATGGATGGATGTATAAATAGAACAATGGTGGATGAATGGATGAAACTGCTTCCTGCTGGATGGATTTGTAGATCTATAACTGCATGAATAGGCACAGAGAGATTAGTTGAGTTGAGTGACGTGAGGTTTGGATGACATTGTGATCAGTTGGAGTAGTACATGAACATGGCTGACTTTGGGCTGTTACTGCAGACGCTGTCCAAATGTGTTTGGCCCACTCGCGTCTAATTAACGTAGCACTTTGCTGCAATATTAATTTGTGGAAAATGTTTTCATTCATAATTAATCAACATCCTCTAAGTGTATTTGTACGCTTGCACAACCACGTTTTTCTCATGGAGATTGGAACAGAGCACATATATGGGATAGGTTATGACGAACATTCACATGTGATGTGGTGTTAAAGTGTGCTTAGTGTGTTAAATCTGCAATTTATGGGTTTATTTTCTAAAATAATAATATACATATTTTGAAGCATACACAGTTTTGATATCAATCCATGTCATCAACACCCGGGGAAAAGAAATCAGTCTTCCTGGTTGAATTTATGCTACAGCTTCATTAATTCTTCAGTGATTACCTCCCCCTCTCTCTGAGCCTTACAGTAGCTCATGACTCCATCTAGTGACATAAAGTAACATAGCACTTCTTCTGTTGTTGTTATGCAACTCCAAGTCACTCTGGGCATCCTAGTGAGACTTTTGCCTGTTGCATTTAGGTCTGTTTTAAAGTTCAAAGTCATAATTACTGTGGGTAGGGTAGATCACATGCTCAAAAACATCGTATGTTTATATCAAAGACGTGGCATATTGGTGTGCAGGTTGCTTTGTGCATTACTGTGTGCTGCTGGCGTATGCACACTCGCACTTGTTGTAGCAGGGGTGTGGTACCACACTACACCCACTCCTTCAACTAGTTTGTAACCTAGCAACACAACAGCAGAGAGAAGTTGGCTGAGAAAGTCCGCAAGAGAGGAGATGACGGAGAACTGTGAGATGAGCTGGTGAATGGAGAACTGGAAGTATTTAGGTGTTTGAGTGGAAGCTATGTCTGTGAGAGATGTGTGGCCGTGTGAGAGAGAGCCATAGATAAAGAGGAAGACTTTGGTATTCAGTTACAGTAAGTCTGTGTTGTTAATTTGATCCTGGGAGCTGGTCAGGAATCAGTGCAGCAGGTTCCAACAAACCTAGCGCTCACACAGAGAGTCATGTATCAGCAGTTGTCCCTACCAAGCACAGTTGACAAACAGTGCCCTTGTATAATAAACAACTGCACAGCAACTGTTGCACGTTGCTGACTTTCACAAACAGATAGATATGGTGTCATCTGGCATGATGGACCGTCTTCAAACGCAGATGAAGAAAGATGTTTTTCAACCTTGCAGAGTCGTAATGTCACACTGCCTGAAACTCTCTGTCTCTGTTTCCAACTTGTGACTGATTACTCGTAACCCATAATTTTGGATATTTTCTCCACTATATTCTGACTGCCTGACAGTACGACAAAAGCTACTGCCTCTTGCTTTGAAAGATTACAATGGCTCTGATCTCAAAGGAGGAACTGTCAGATCAGATGGACAGATCAAAATACACTGATTCAAAAATACTCCAGCTGCACAAACCAAGAGCGATGCATGTTTGACAACAGCAGCTTACAGTACAAGATAGATGCTGGAACGTACATTTAGTTGACGCCGAACATCATCTGTAATGTGATACCCAGAGCGAAAATGTGGGGGGTTAAACCAATACAAGACAGGATCTGTGGCTCTCTCTGTCACACACACACACACGCTGATATGGATACCCCAGCACTGCAGTATGAGACCAGTATACACACCAACACACATACCACACCAGTGAGAGAGGAGAGGAGAGGAGAGAAGGAAGGAGGAGTAGAAAAGATGAGAATGAGGAGCAGTGAGAGGAGGAAGAGTGGATGTGTGTGTGAGATGATGGGGGCTGGGGGGGTGGGGGGGGGGGTGGGGGGTTGAGGGGTGAGTAGGGAAAGCTAGAACAGCTTGCCGCATTGTCAAGGACACATCAAGGGGAGATTGAGAGAGAGAAAAAGAAAGGAGCAGGAGGAGGAGGAACTGAGGAATGGTAGGATGGAGGGATAGACTAATGAAAAGAGGATACAGCTCGGGACGATTACTCAGCATAAGGTCACCTCTCTCCTGTCTTTCTCTACCTTGCTTTGGCCTGAACCCTGTTGAGCGTCCGTCCTACTGCTATACACACACACAAACACACACACACAAACACAAACAAACTCCTGATCGATGCTTGCTTGGTGCTATACGCGTAACTCCCTGCAGCAGCGGACCGGGATGTCTCCCCTAAAACGCACAGCTAAACAGAATCAAAAGATTGCCACGTATCCCGACCAACCACGGCATACAAATTGCCATTCCCCTTTCCACAGTAGCCAATGAAAAAAATAAACCCTCAGCTCCAAACCTAGCTTTCTGGAGGAGTGACATCACCTGTTGCTGGGCAGAAACCTGTGGGAGACAGGAAGCCCTGGACCTGATACTCTGGTCACCATGGAAACTGAATCACTTAGGGGTGAGGTTGAAGGGGCGGAGGGTGAGGATGGAGATTTTGCAGAGAGGCTGAAGTCAGGAGAGATGGCGTCTGACCAATGGGAAGTGAATTTGGATTTTTATTTGTAATACTAGAATTTTTTATTTTCTGACTAATTTTACCATCAGTGATTCTCAAACTACCGTGCAGGGTATCAGTGGTGGGACACAGGCTTCTTCTGGTGGTACTTAATAGTCTTTTACATTTCCGGTTTGGTCATTTCCTGTTTTAGTCTTGGATGTGTCCTGGTTTAGTACTAGTTTTGTCATGAATTAGTTCTGGCTTATACTTAGTTTTAGGCCTGCCTTTATCTTAATTAAGTCATGTTTTAGTCCTGTTTAAGTCCTGCTTTAGTACTGTTTTAGTTCTGGTTTATTCCTGGTATAGTCCCTATTTTGTCCTTATTTAGTAATGCATTTCTCTGTGTTAATCCTGTGGTTTAGACCTGTTTTAGCCTTGGTTTTGTCCTGGTTTAGTACTAGTTTATTGGATTAGGCCTGGCTTAGTCTTAGTTTTTGTCCTATTTAAGTCTTGTTTTAGTCCTGGTATAGTCCCTGTTTTGTCCCTGTTTAGTAATGCAATTTTCTATGTTAAACCCTCGTTTTAGACCTGGGTTAGTCTTTGATTTGTCCTGGTTTAGTACTAGTTTTGTTCTGTATTAGTACTGACTTAGTCTTAGTTTTAGTCCTGTCTTAATTAAGTCCTGTTGTAGTCCTGGTATAGTCTCTGTTTTGTCCATCCATCCATCCATCCATCTTCTTCCGCTTTATCCGGGGCCGGGTCGCGGGGGCAGCAGTCTAAGCAGAGATGCCCAGACTTCCCTCTCCACAGACACTTCCTCCAGCTCTGCCGGGGGCACCCCAAGGCGTTCCCAGGCCAGCCGAGAGACGTAGTCCCTCCAGCGTGTCCTAGGTCTTCCCCGGGGCCTCCTCCCAGTGGGACATGCCCGGAACACCTCCCCAGGGAGGCGTCCAGGAGGCATCCGGAACAGATGCCCGAGCCACCTCAGCTGGCTCCTCTCGATGTGGAGAAGCAGCGGCTCTACTCTGAGCTCCTCCCGGGTGACAGAGCTCCTCACCCTATCTCTAAGGGAGCGCCCAGCCACCCTGTGGAGGAAACTCATTTCGGCTGCTTGTATCCGGGATCTTGTCCTTTCGGTCATGACCCAAAGCTCATGACCATAGGTGAGAGTAGGAACGTAGATCGACCGGTAAATCGAGAGCTTCGCCTTTCGGCTCAGCTCCTTCTTCACCACAACAGACCGATACAACGACCGCATTACTGCAGACGCTGCACCGATCTGCCTGTCGATCTCACGCTCCATCCTTCCCTCACTCGTGAACAAGACCCCAAGATACTTAAACTCCTCCACTTGAGGCAGGAGCTCTCCCCCAACCTGGAGAGGGCAAACCACCCTTTTCCGGTCGAGAACCATGGCCTCGGACTTGGAGGTGCTGATTCTCATCCCAGCCGCTTCACACTCGGCTGCAAACCGCCCCAGCACATGCTGAAGGTCTTGGCCTGATGAAGCCAACAGGACAACATCATCTGCAAAAAGCAGAGATGAAATCCTGTGGTTCCCAAACCAGACGCCCTCCGGCCCCTGGCTGCGCCTAGAAATTCTGTCCATAAAAATTATTTTTTTTATGTTTTGTCCCTTTTTAGTAATGCATTTTTCTGTTAATCCCTCGTTTCAGACCTGTTTTAGTCTTAGATTTGTCCTGGATTTAGTACTAGTTTTGCCCGGGATTCTCCCTGGATTAGTCCTGGCTTAGTCTTAGTTTTTGTCCTTATTAAATCCTGGTTTATTCCTGGTATAGTCCTTATTTTGTACCTTTTTAATAATGCCTTTTTCTGTGTTAATCCCTCGGTTTAGACCTGGGTTAGTCTTGATTTAGACTCATTTTAGTCCCTTAAAAATGATACTAGGAAGTCAAATATTTTCTAAGCTTGTACTTTTGAGAACCACTGATTTATCTATTGCTAATAATATCTGTTTTTGCTCTATGTAGCATACATATTTTAGTTTCTAATATATATGCTACATGCTATAGAGTTTGTGGTGCAGAGTTGGCATAGTCATAGCCAATATACTCCCATGATAATGCACCCTGACTTTAAATGCTAATTTAATATTTACTCCTTCTCTCCCTGACTCATCCCCTGCGGCCAGGTCTCAGCGGGGACCCAGCAGACCTAGAGCGCCGACGACAGACCTTCGGCCAAAATTTCATTCCCCCAAAGCAGCCTAAGACATTCCTGGAGCTTGTGTGGGAGGCATTACAGGACGTAACGCTCATCATTTTGGAGATTGCTGCCATCATCTCCCTCGGCCTTTCTTTTTATCAGCCTCCTGGAAAAGAAACTGAAGGTAAGGAGTAATTTTAAGAGTTTCCATATAAAAGGATATTACTAAAAAACTGCATATGTGTCTTTTTATTTTATTGCACTGTTAAATGCAGCGACAGGTGATTACCGATTAGGGACACCACAGAGCTTCTTTTCAAAGTACTCTGTACCAAATTAACTAGTAATAGCCTTTATAGAGATTACCAGGATCTTTCTTGGGCATAGATTTGTTTATTTGTGCTTCTTCTCATGGGTGGGGTGGGGGCTGTTGTCCCAGGCTTCAGGTTTAGAGGGGCTCAGAAATGGTCTCTCTTCTTATATTTTCTATTGTAATAGGCCCATGTGAATCCTTCTTGCCCCGGGCCCCAGCAAGCCTGTCAGTGGGCGTACTTCTACCATTTACTCACCTGGTTTGGTTTGAAGGCAATGTACTGACAATTGCCCGTTAGACCCTGGACCGACACTTTAGCTTGGCACAACATTTAGCTCATCCTCTCTTGGAATACAGATGTTTATCACAAGGACAAGTGCACGTTTGAGTAAAAAGAATTTCCTTTTTTTTTCTGTTTTTTGGGTTATTGTTGTTTGCCTCGTTCAATTAGCTTGCAACAGTGCGTAGCTTCACCTTTTCCAAAGTGATCCATGGCTGGACCCAGAACCGAGGGCTGCCAAAAGTAGTACGGTTTGCTTTCTGGGGCCACTTTGGACTACTTTGGAAAGTAGAAACACCCCAAACCGTCTGGACCCACGGCGTACCACCCCAGTGGAAACATGCCTGTAGACGCACACTGATAACCATAGACATAATTTACTATGGGTAATTTAAATTTACCACTACACCTGTACACAGAAGGAGGAAGGGTAGCGAAAAATTATACCTAAATAAGAGTATTGTTAATTCAAAATAGCGCTGGGTACCGTTCAGATTTTTTTGATACCAGTACTTAAAAAAAAACTGGTACAATACCGATACCTGAGTGTTACTTTTTCTAATACCTGTGGTGTACTAATATATGTTCTACAATCATAAAACATAATATTATTGAATAAAAGATGAATTTTTGGAGCAAAATTCTTAGCTGTAAGTTAAAACCAGAAGCTTGTATCATTTATTCTGCTTTTTTTATTCATACATGCAAAGGAACATTAAAGCTCCCACTAGGTATTGAAACTTGGTATTGAATTTATATTTTTATTTTTTCTCAATACCAGTAGTAACTTTTCTTTCCATACCACAAAAGTATTGTTTAAGGGGCCCAGCCCTACTTCAAAATAATATTACTCAAGTAGAAGTAAAAAGTACATTGCGATAAAACAACTCCTAGAAGTACAATTTCTGAAAAATGTACTCAAATAAATGTGACTGCCAATACACCCATGTCTCTGAATAGTGGGAGGAAGCCAGAGTGAAAGAAGATAGAGCATATATCTAAGCATTTTAATTTCCATAGTAAATGTTTACCCACTGTTAATTGAAATCACTTTTTTTTACTGGTTAGTCTCTCGTGTAACAAAACTGCATCCCTTCTCCTCAGCATGTGGGAATGTGTCGGGATCAGTAGAGGACGAAGGCGAGGCCGAGGCTGGCTGGATCGAGGGTGCTGCCATCCTATTATCGGTCGTGTGCGTCGTTCTGGTGACGGCGTTCAACGACTGGTCCAAAGAGAAGCAGTTCCGGGGTCTGCAAAGTCGGATCGAGCTGGAGCAGAAGTTCACTGTGGCGCGGAAAGGGAATGTCATTCAGATCCCCGTGGCTGAGCTGGTGGTGGGAGACATGGCCCAGGTCAAATATGGTAAGGACACTATCACACCAGCAGTATGAAAGAGCAACAACTCATGCTTACAGCCATATACTGGTTTATCTCACTTGACAGGCTGTAACATGCATTTCATATCACACCTCACACAAACTTATAGCCTGACAAACTTTCTTTCCTTTTGCAGAAAGAGATAGGGTTGGTGATTGACATTTATTCATTTTTGTTCCTCCACTTATTCCCGTTAGAGGTTGTGGGTGGAGCCTATCCCAGCAGCTATGGGCTGTAGGTGGGCTACACTCTGGACAGTGAATAGTTTTGGTCTGAAAAGGGTTCATTTGGTCTTCTACTAATGCATGGATTTTGTTTAGGCAGACCAATATTTTTGTATCATACCATGACAACAACAAAACAGAATGTGATAAAGAAAAAGCAAAAACATGCACATGAGCAACAAAACGTCAAGCAGAACAAGACCAACTTAAATTGGTAATATCTGACCACTGCAAAAGGGAAAAACACATCATGGACTGGGACAATTCCAGAGTCATAGGCACTGAGAGTTACAAACACCACCGTTGGATAAAGGGGGCCATCGAGATATGGAAATGCACTCCTAGAACTGTAAATTGGGACGAGGGGGCCTACCAGCTCACACGTGGGATATTGTTCTGAAGAAGTCAGACTGCAGAAAAAAACTGTTTAAATCAGCTGACAAGACACATTACAGTAACATCACGTGACACTTCTGAGGAAGCGAAACATGTCAAGGTACGATTAAAAAATATTGGTCTGTCTACAGTGGACAGTTAGTCGCAGGGCTAACGTGGAGACACACACAGACAGACAATCATTTGCTCTCACATGCATGTCTTTGGGCGGTGGGAGGAAACCGCAGAGAGCCCATAGAAACGCGGCGGAAATCATGCAGACACCACCCAGAGAGGGTTCGATCTCACGACCCCCTTGCTGGGAGGCAATAGCACTAACCGCTCTGCCCCTCTATGACTGACATTAATTGCAAATGACTTGAAATCCTGTCAGGACCAATTGTAACTGTTTATTTATAACAAGGGGGATTTAGGTGATGTTTAATTTCATTGTTCAATGTTTTCCAATTGTCCAGACAATTGTACAGTTTTATGTGTGTATATTCTAGGGGTGCATACAATTGGAAAAACTATGTGAGATCTGATGAGATCAATTTTACAATAACAATAAAAAAGGAGCAGAAGATTGAATAATTTTAAGAGGATAGAACTTGGGACGATTACTCAGCATAAGGTCACCTCTCCTGTTTTTCTCTACATTGCTTTGGCTTGAACCCTGTTGAGCGTCCATTCTATTGCTACCGACAAACTCATGATTGATGTTTGGTGCTTAACTTGTGACTCCCTGGAGCAGCGGACCAAGACTGCCCCCAAAACGCGCAGCTAAACTGAATCAAAAGATTGCCACATACTGTATCTCAACCAACCACGGCATACAAATTGCCATTCCCCTTTCCACAGTAGCCAATAAAAAAAAAAATCTCGGCTCCAGATGAGACTTGCAATAATTTAATCCAGTTAGTAACCAGCTTGAATACCGCACCACATGTCATTTCAAGGAAAGGTCGCGCTAACCCATGGATGGCAATCTTATGTGTGGGAGATTCCTGATGAAATGCCCTTTGACCGAAAGGTTAATATCTGGTCCATCCTTGTGTCCAAACATTTATCATGTTGGTGGGTTCAACATTAATCATTCTTTATGTGTGTTTAGGTGACCTGCTGCCAGCTGATGGGATCTTGGTTCAAGGTAACGATCTGAAAATAGATGAGAGCTCTCTCACTGGAGAGTCGGACCACGTACGCAAGTCTGTGGACAAAGACCCCATGTTGCTCTCAGGTTTGTCTCTTCCAGTCATAATCTCCTTTGTACATCATCATTACATGCTGAAGATCTGAAGTATAGCTTTTATCTTACTCCGATTGTTTTGGTATATTGTCAGAGGTGGGTTGAGTAA
This sequence comes from Bostrychus sinensis, assembly GCA_020698575.1. Classification (NCBI taxonomy): domain Eukaryota; kingdom Metazoa; phylum Chordata; class Actinopteri; order Gobiiformes; family Eleotridae; genus Bostrychus; species Bostrychus sinensis. The sequence goes on from CM036250.1 coordinate 10,885,249, forward strand.
TCAAAAGTTGTACTCAAGTAAGAGTATTGTTACTTTAAAGGGGCTATATTATACTTTTGTTTATATTCTTAATTTTAACCAATTTTGGTCACCTTTAGTTGCCTGGAAATTCCAGACTCACCGCTGTACCAGCGGATGAGTCTGGTCGCCATAGAATCAATTCGATTTCTAGCGTGGAGCAAATGGGCAGCTGAGTTAGCCAATCAGAAAATGGTGGACGTGACGTTAACAAAGCGACAAGAAAGTAAGCAACGCGAAAACATTTTTTTATACATATATATATAAAGGCTTCTAGTGCTGCAAGCTGCTGTGGTTTTATTGACTCGATATGTTTGTGATAATTTAAAAGGGAATTTACCGCTGAATGAAACAAACTCGGCTCCTCAGTGCGCCACCTTGATTGTTGTTGTTGCGGACGCTGCTCGCGAAGAACACGTGACTTAAATAAGCGAATCAAAATGCATGGTACGGTTGGGATTTGAGTAAACCACTGCGGATGGCGTGGTGACCAGACTGATATTTCTCTGTATAATAATACAGAGACATATCAGTCTGGATTTTCCAGGCAACACCTTTAGAGCAGCATGGCATGTTTTACAGCCTTTACATATTATCTACAATTATCTAACACAAACATCTAAAATGTAAGAAAAAGAAAATGTTTTTAATAAGTACTGGTACCAGAGAAAACAGGTGAAGAGACCAGCAGAGTGCAGCTGTTTTAAACATAAACATAGAAAAATAGCTTTTTATTTCTTTAAACTTCTTATATAATGCCATTTTACTACAAAATGAAGAATAGTTGTGAGGAATCAGTGGAAACAGAGCTGTACACCTTTTTTTGGTTAAATGAATGAGAGCAGACTGGATGTAGAGGGCTTGTTGATTGGTCGGTGCTTCCTGAAGTGGGCGGGGGTTTGTGGGGCCAAGCATTTTGAGGCCTCAGAGCAGCCGTGCCAGACAATAGAGGATTGCTTAAACATGCATGGATGAAAGCAAACAACAGACATGTTTTTGATTAGAGAACATTATAATATGGTAGAAAGCTCAAAAAAGAAAATTTAGTATAATATATCCCCTTCAAAATAATGTTACTCAAGTAGAAGTAAAAATTTGTGATAAAACTACTCTTAGAAGTATAATTTGTTCAAAACATTGCTCAAGTAAATCTAACGCATTTACTACCCACCTCTGTCTATCGTATTGAGAAAACTTTGTAAAAAGCCTTTATATTTTGATTAAGGTACTCATGTAATGGAGGGATCGGGAAGAATGCTTGTAACAGCTGTAGGTGTCAACTCCCAGACGGGCATCATCTTCACGCTGCTGGGCGCCGGAGAGATGGAGGAGGATGGAAAGGAAAAGAAAGGTACGTGACAAACACAAATTAGTGCAAAGATATTGTCACTCATCACATAATTGGACTTGAATGTTTGATGTACTTATGGAGCCAGATGAATAGAGATATAAAAATAAACCAGGCCAAATGATTTTCTTCATAGCAGCAGGTCTACAAAGGATGGTGCTGTTTACTCTGAGATGAATAAGCCCGTCAGTGAGCTTTAGAGCAGCGGTTCTCAGACTACACCAAGTACCAACACAGGAAATGGTTTATCCTTGAAATGAAATAAGCCTAAATCAAGTCTAAATTGACAAACAAAATAGCGATTAAACCAGTAAAAAGCATTACTACATAAGGACAAAACAGGGACTAAACTGGAACCAAGACAAGGACTACAAGTGGGCCCCAACTAGAAAGAACAATGACTAAACCAGGACTAAATCCAGGATTAAACTGTGCCAAAGCTAAGATTAAACCAGGACTAAACCAGGACTAAACAAGGACTGAACCAGGATGAAATCTTAGACAAAACTGTGTCTTAACCAAGATCATACCTGGACTAAACTGGGACCTAGACAAAAATGTGCCTTAACCAGGACTAAGACCAGGACTACAAGCAGGCCACAACCAGAAAAAAAAACTAAGACTAAGATTAAACCAGGGCTAAACCAGCACCAAAGAAGGACTAAAGCAGGACTTAATCCCGGCCAAAACTGTGCTTTAACCAGGACTAATGAGTGGCCTTCACATTAAAATATAAGCCCCACCAGAGCAGGAAGAATAAAGCGGACTCTACATCAAACCAAATCAGAATTTGAACTTCCAAAGACTCCTGAGTAGCACCTGACGTACCTGTGTACCACCAGAGTTACCTGTTCCACAATTTGAGAACCACTGCTCTGGAGTCAGTTAACACAATCCTCTTTTGTGTTGTGTGCATAGAGGTAGTCTGACTGATTCCAGATAAGAGCTTCGACAGGATACACACCAGTTTAACCTCATCGATAATTTAGCCCACATCCTCTCGTCACGTTCCTCTTTATACTCCCCTCTTTCCTCCTCACTCCTGTCTCACGTTCAGTTCTCCATCTTTCTCTCTTGATCTCTTGTTTACCCCCGCTCCTGTGGCCTCTTTCACTTTCCTATCTGTGCCGTTCATTGCTCCCCTTCCCTCCCTTAATCTGAGAGAGAGACTGCAGATTGAATCAATTATTGAAAGAGCCAGGGAGAGCGAGGGGAGCCGGTGAGATTCAGGGAAGAGTGTTGGTTGGTTGTTTAAAGCACTAAGCATTACTCTCTGTGCTGGTCAGAGTTGTTTTTGGGAGGGCCCGCAGTCAGAGATGGGGCAGGAGCTGCAGACAACAACAGAGGTGCATATACTTCCAGAAGCACTTAAGGTTAATTTCATTACTAGTGCATCCGTCCACTGCAGTTCTCACTCCGGCACGGGAATGGAGTGCATTGTTAGAATCATAAAAAGGTGAAATTATCCATGACATCCACGACTGCAGTAAATCGAAAAAACATTTAGCCCACTGATGCTTATTTAATGTAACCATACCTCTTTGTCCTCATTCTGTTTTTAAAATGCTGTTTGTGTACAGGAGTCTATTGGACAGCATCCTCTGTGTGCTCAGCCATTTACTGGAGCTAATACATTATTCATAGGACTTCTACAAATGCCATAACTTGTTAGTTTTTCCTCATGCAATGCAGCTCACTATGAGACTTTTTTAATGCTATGTAGACCATTGCAAACATTTTAAGTATTGAGCTTTTTTTTGCTCTCTTAACCACTTCCTCTCACGTTAAACCTCTTTTTGTTTGTCACAACACGTCCACTCAGAGGACAGTACTCAGGTCCTCATCTCTACAGAGGCCACTTACAACACAGTCACCAATGGTATGTGAGCATTAAGTTCTCTGCCCTGCCCCAAACCTTTCCTCAGCCAATGAATGGACCCTAGTAAAACAGTGCAGTGACTGTGATCCAGCTTGGGCCCGATATATAGTCTTAAGTCCTTTTGATCCATGTGTACCTTCCCTTATAGTATGTTCTTACTATAACTGATTTTTATATATGCTATTATGTAATAACATCCCTTTCCTCTCTTTTCTCTTGTTTATCCCAATGTAACCCCCCTCTCTTGCAGGAAAACAACCTGATGGAGCAGTCGAGAACAACCAGAACAAAGGTAAAAAGGTTGTCCTATGTACGCATATATACAGGACACAGGAGCTTTCATCTCATTCAAAAGTGCAGAGTACAAAAGAAGTTTCTTGTGTAACTCTTGTGGGTTTTTTTTTTTTTTCAGCCAAGAAGACGGATGGGGGTGTTGCCATGGAGATGCAACCCCTCAAGAGTGCGGAGGGAGGCGAGGTGGAGGAACGGGAGAAGAAGAAGACCAGCGTTCCCAAAAAGGAGAAGAGTGTGTTGCAGGGCAAGCTCACCAAACTCGCGGTTCAAATCGGCAAAGCAGGTAAAGAACTGTGGCGTTGTGTGCTAATCGAAGTATACATAGGTGTAGCGTTCACAGTGATGGCACAGCGATTTAGACCCCGTGTGAACCCCTGTATTGTTTAATTGAGATTATGAGATTGTTAAGATTCTGATTTTTTTGGTGTGGTAAATTAAATATAGGAGTATCATGGACCTAGTCACAAATAAAAAGGAAATAATTCTTTTGAAAATAGCATCTAACCTATACTTCTGGCCCCAAGGCAGCTTCAGACATAAGATTAATATAGTGAGGTTGTGGGCTCTATCACTAACAAGAAATTATCAGGTTCAATATTTGTATCATTATTTTTTGGACGGCATGGTGGCAATGTGGTTAGCACGCTTTCCTTGATCAGGTTTGATTCCCAGACCACGTGGGGTCTTTCTCTGTGGAGTTTGCACGTTCTCCTCGTGCTTGCGGTTTCCTGAGAGTGCTCCAATTTCCCCTACGACCAAAACATCTGCAATAGGTTCCCCATAGGGCCAGGACTCTCTGTGGGACATTCCTGGTCTAGTTAAGGTCAAATAAAAATAAATAAATATTATTTGAATTTTCTGTTGGGATATTGCCTGTAAAATTGTGTTGCCTCTAAAACCATAGAGTAATAACTGGCTTCTGCCCTTCATTTGAGATTTTGACATCATCACACATTGAAAACAACCTATTGAACATGTTACATAACAAAACTAAAGTGTCCCGCCTGTGTTTGTCCCCGCAGGTTTGGTGATGTCAGCGATCACCGTCATCATCCTGGTGCTCTACTTTGTCATCGACACGTTTGTAATCGAAGGTTTGTGTGTGTGTGTGTGTGTGTGTGTGCGGACAAGCACTTTTCTTTTCTCACTTCTAGGCAGATTTTGTGTGCGTCTTTTTTTTCCACCGTGCCCAATATTTACCACTTAACTGTTTAGGATGAGTCACTCTTGAAGTAACTCATTTGTTGGGCCTCAGTCTGAAGTGTGTGGTTTGTTGCAGGTCGTGTGTGGCTGGCAGAGTGTACGCCAGTCTACATCCAGTACTTTGTCAAGTTCTTCATCATTGGAGTGACTGTGTTGGTGGTGGCAGTCCCAGAGGGCTTGCCGCTCGCTGTCACCATCTCTCTGGCTTACTCTGTCAAGGTAAAAACGCCCATCCATGCTGGTAAACAGCAGCAATATGAACAGAGATACATGCAAAGGATGGCAGCGCTAGATAGAAAGATGAGCTTTACCTTTGCAAAAGACGAAGACCTGGATCACTAATGCCTTGGTGGAGGTCTGCATGTCTCTCTCTGAGTGCTTTTGGTTTATTACTTCCACTATTTTGTATAACTGTGAAATATGGCACACTGTCTATTGCCTATTACTTGAACATGTCTGAAATCGATTTAAAGCCGTAAAAATTGATTTTTTTTTCAAACCTCTTGGGTATAGCAGAACAGTGTAAAACACAACACCCTATAAAAGCTATAGTGAAGTGTGCTGTACGCTGGTTAGACACTCTCCAGACTGTCGATATTAGGAACTTGACGGGCCTTAAGGGCAATGCTGAATTTACTTTTTTGTCTTGTTTGTCTTGTTTTCCGCAAAAGTAACCTTTCACACTAGACTGTATTTTCCATCTGCAGTCTCTTATACACACTCTCTCTGCTCTCAACAACAGAAAATGATGAAGGACAACAACCTCGTGCGGCATTTGGATGCTTGTGAGACCATGGGTAATGCCACAGCCATCTGTTCAGACAAGACAGGCACGCTTACCACCAACCGTATGACTGTTGTGCAGACGTATTTAGGTAAGTTAGCCTAATTTAAAGGCTTATGCTGTGAGAAATATAGATTTCTATCCTTGTATTTGATGAAAATGAATTATTCAGCCAATAGCAACTTAATAGAAGTCATCTCTGAAAAATATAAACTCTGAGACCTTATCTGTGCTTCATTAAGTCCTTTACAGACACCAGACCCTCCTGAAATCTTAAGGAGTGCCTGGTTGTTTGTACACAGCCCCCTCACTTTTCACACTCGGACATGATCCTGGGTGCTATGTCCAGAGTGATCAGATGTTTGTATGTGTGAGGAGATGGTCTGGAGGCCAGTTAATAGGCGTGCGACGAGAGTCTCTCCATGGGAGTGGAGTGTGCTTGGTGTAAAGCCCTGGCACATGGACATGCTCCTCTCGTGTACACTCAAATCCTACTGACATCCTACCAACTTTAGCCTCATGTGGTCAGGATAGGCTTGGGAGGCAAGTCTCCTGGGACTCTCCGGAGCCACTGTTTGTAAAGAGCTTTGTAAAGCGTTTCTGAAAGAGGGGGAACTAGAGCAGCGTCCAAGCCCGTGCACGTCTTTATACTTTGGAGTAATGGCAGCGGCAAGTCCATCTGGAAAGATAACAATTGCATTGCTGGCTCCAACTTTTCACACCACAAAACAGCAGAATAAAGAAAAACAAAGACTGAAAACATGGAGGTAAAGCACAAATCTGCCATTAAACAAAATAAACCATGAATACTATATAAGAAGGAAGAGAGATTTTTTTTATACATGTCGTGGGCTTATAATGTCATCTGTATCAGCCCTGACCAAAGTTGAATGTAGTATGTTTTGCACTGATCCCATAATAAGCTGTGGTGAAGCTGTATGCGTAAATTCAATCAGAAACTCTATCACCTGTCTGTCACTGTCAGCCATTCACACCTTTGCCTCTCATCCTATCACCTCTCAAGCCATTCTCACATTTATATTACACGCCCTCTACCCTCAGTCATCCTGCTGTTCATCTACGCACCGCAACCCTCTTCCACCTCCAACTCCACCGCAGCAGCAGAACGATCAGCCTCCTCAGACTCTCCTTCCCTTCCTCATCACCACCACCAGTGTCTAATCTTTCAAACACTCCCTTCATCACATCGCTGACGCCTCTACCTGCCGGGTTCTAAGCACCAAAGTTTATTCCTTCATTAAATCATCCATCACACTCATTTGTCCTGTGTGCAGTTTTAACTCTCTCCTGGTTGAATTGACGTTAACAAAAAAGAGTGTACTGTATATGTGGAGGTTGCCATGCGATTACAATGTTTGTGGTAATGTTGTGTGTCAGGTGACGTGCACCACCGCGTAATCCCTGACCCTGGACAGATCAACCCCCGGACACTGGATCTGTTAGTCAATGCTATCGCTATCAACAGCGCCTACACCTCCAAGATCTTGGTGAGTCATAAACACAAAATGAAATGTTTTTTTTATATAGAAAATCGTGCTTCCTGCTTTGCACAGGCTTTTAGTATTAATGTAATATAATACCATGTGAAAATGGGCTCCTTATCACCCTTTTTTCACCCTTTTTTTCTTCTCTATTCCAATTTATTTTTGCATTTCCTTTAAAATACTCTTTCAGCCACCAGATGTAGAAGGGGGATTGGCTAAACAGGTGGGCAACAAAACTGAATGTGGGCTGCTGGGATTTGTATTAGACCTACGACAAGACTATGCCCCGATTAGAGAGCAGGTTCCTGAGGAAAAACTCTACAAGGTACATGCACCACACCTGTCTTTGTTAGTGCTTTTAATGATATCATGGTTTTTATTTTGTATATATATTTTTTCCTTTAAAGGTGTATACATTCAACTCAGTGCGTAAATCTATGAGTACCGTGATCAAGCTTTCTGATGGCACCTTCCGCCTCTACAGCAAAGGAGCGTCTGAGATCATGCTAAAGAAGTGAGTGATGTGTTCATTGGTTACTAGTGAAATTCAACTATATAAAGAAATGAAAGTAAAAGATTAATGTAAAAAAAAGTTGTAATCAAACATTAATTTTTGTAATTCAAGTATTTATTGAATTTTAACAATTTAACAATTTACCAACATAACACAAAACATAACATGAAACAGTGAGGGGATGTAGCAACTGATAATGGCCAGTAATGTAATTCCTGCCAATAACATAATATTTTGGTCAATTTTAAATGTAATAAAGCCAATAATGTAATAACATTTGCCAATAAGTTATTACATTATTGGCCGAGCATTTAAAAAATCTGTTGAAAATGTAAAAACTGCAGCCTATAATGTTATGTTATGTTATAATAATACATCAGTAGGACTGCATTTCTTGGAAATAAGATGTTTTCTTTCTTTTCTATTTAGTTGTGTATTTTTTTGCAGTTTTGTGCAGTTTGCTCATCAGAAATAGATTTAGTGGATGGCATAGTTAATTATGATTCTAAGAGCCAGTTTAAGAATTTTTTTCTTGTACAAAATGTTCTTACTATAAAATGTTCTTTACTATATTTTTAATCTGCTTAGTTATGTCTATGAAGACTCTTAGTCATCCAAGCTATCTAAATCACAACAAAAAACTTCAAAAAAGAGAATTTTTCTGTTTTGTAAGAGTCCTTTGGATGTATAGTCAACATTATTGGCTCAAAAACTTTATTACATTATTGGCAAGTTATTACGTTATTGGCTTTATTACATTTAAAATTGCCAAAATTATTACGTTATTGGCAAATATTTCATTATTGGTCGTTATTAGATTATCAGTTGAATATAAACATTTGCACAAACAAGATGTATCGACAAACACCTCGGTTTCACATTTAGGATGTTGTAAATATATAAAAGCAAAAACTGTCCCCTTGTTCAGTCACGGCCTCTTTTTTAAAATGTAATTTCCCCAGCATCATTTGACAAGCAGGGTTAGGGTCATTTTTTCTTTCTACATTTTAAGTGGAGTGTTGGAGTTTAGTGCTCTTTCCACACAATCTTAAAATAAGGCCGATACAAGTCACTAATCCAGTGCTTAATACTCTATAATTATTAAAAAGATCCCATGTATCCCATGTGTCATCATCAATTGTACAATCTAAATCTGTTTCCCATAGCGTTTTAAGGGTTTTATTTGTGTTGTTTTTAGCCATGGGCGGTAAACAAACCTTATTGTCCATTTCTCCGCAGATGTTCCTACATCATTGATGCCAATGGTGAACCTCGCAGTTTCCGCCCACGAGACAGAGATGAGATTGTCAAACAGGTAAGATAATGTAGGACACCATATTTCATTTTTATGTCAGTTCAAAGAAACTGCATTTGCCCACTCTGTTCTCTTGATGCACTCTTGATTGCTGCCGTTTTTAGCATAATTTTAATGGACTGGCACAGTTTTAAAAAGGTTCTGAAAATGTTTGTGACAGCGCTGCTTTGCTGACTGAGTTTTGCAATACTTAAAATACTCACAAGCTGAAATAATGTTCACACATTATGGATATGCAAAATGCAGCTCCAATCCCAACGCAGACCATAAACATTGCACTGAGCCAAATGTGAGCCAAGCATAAGCATTGGCCAGACATACAGATGGAGCAAAACATGCTTACTGCACAAAACTTGCAAACAATCTATAAGAACTAGCCAGGATCCTAAACAAACATGTTGGAGTCTAGCTTGAGCACCCAATTACGTGCACACCCCTTACTGTAGCAGACATAATTAACTGATGGGCTAAATGTCTGATCTCATTTGTTTCATAAAGTAACTTGTGCCTTGAGTAAAATAACTTTGCTCCATGTGCAAGTTTTTCTTCTAGCCCAGTTCTTCAGTTGTGCACTGTGGCAGCTTTATGCCATCTCTTCTTTATATCAGCGTGCGTCTGTGGGCTGTTGCCATTCAGCTTGTGGTACAAACCTTGGAGCTGTGTCAAAAGTGATTGCTACAGAAGATCACCAGTCTTAACTTTAGGCCTTTCATATCATGCTGTTTGCACCCATGTCAAAAATGTAATGACACTTTTTTATAGTAAACATGTATCACCTTTCCACTACACCAGTAATGGGATTAAGTGTAAGGTTTTGTTTGCTAATGATTCATGTTAGGTGATTGAGCCAATGGCATGTGAGGGGCTGCGAACAATCTGCATTGCGTATCGTGACTTGGCGCCCAATCCAGAGCCAGACTGGGACAATGAGGCAGAAATAGTGACTGAGCTAACCTGCATCACTGTGGTTGGGATTGAGGACCCTGTGCGGCCTGAGGTAAAGTTTTTTTGCAAAGAAAAGGCAGATACTGTACCTTTAGTTAATTTTCTCTTGTATATTTTGTCTCTTGAATACTACTTTAAAGTGAAGATATGTCTCTTTTGTGTCTAAGGTGCCAGAGGCCATCCGTAAGTGCCAGCGTGCAGGCATCACAGTACGCATGGTAACTGGTGATAACATTAACACTGCCAGGGCCATCGCTGCTAAATGTGGCATCATCCACCCTGGGGACGACTTTATCTGTATAGAGGGCAAAGATTTCAACAGACGCATCAGGAATGAAAAAGGAGAGGTAAGTTTCTGTCCCAAAACTATTTAATTGAATTTTCTTAATCATTACGCCCTGCAGTTATCTCTAAAATAAAACATTAATTCTCATGAAACCTGTTTCTAACAATGAGCTATCTATCTTGATTTTCTGCTTGTACCTGTGCTCTAGCTGGAGCATTAAAGGTTGCATTTAAAGAACATAGCTTTCATCATACCCAGCTTGTTTCATCGTATTAATCTTAAATGAGATGAGTCGCTGCTGATTACTGCTGTAGTATAAATTTACATCCTGAAATGCAGAGTGAAATTATCATTATGTAATAAGGCTGCTTAAATCAATTGCAAGATAGCACCATATAAGGAGCACTTTCTTTGTTGTCTTTGATCTTTTTTTTCCCTCTTGAACACCTGCTCCTATCTTCTGCGAGAATCATGAGTCAACAGTGACATCTAGTGAATAATGGCTATTCCTTCTACTGTATTCACATCTTTGCCTTAACTTTTCATGCAATGTTACAGATCGAACAGGAACGGATCGACAAAATCTGGCCCAAGCTCCGTGTCTTGGCGCGATCCTCGCCGACTGACAAACACACACTGGTCAAAGGTGAGTCACAGGTTTGTCAGACCAAAACAAATGCGCAGACAGCAGACACACATTGGTGGAGACACCGGCTGCAGCCTCTTCCCCTCCTTTGGTGTGCAGGCATCATCGACAGCACTGTGTTGGAGCAGAGGCAGGTTGTTGCTGTAACAGGGGATGGGACCAATGATGGACCAGCGCTGAAGAAGGCTGACGTGGGATTTGCTATGGTAAAACTTTTTTCAAATATTGATATCTAATAAGGTAGCGCAGTATTAGAAAAACAAGCAACATGCAATAACTATTTTGAATCTTGCAATAATATTAGTTTAATTCAAGCAGATATGGCTGATAATGAGTTGCATGTACTTGCGCTCTTCCTACCTCTATGGGCCCTCACATCGCTTCACATCACAGAGTTACAGGCTTTTATATGTAATTTTGGTCATAGCTGACTGGTGAGACTAGAAAGTGCAGCCTGATAATGAGACAGTGGTAGTCTAGAATTATTTTAATGCTTGCTTGAACGCTTGCATGAATCATAATGCAACTGCCGATCCTTTTCTTACTGCATCTCAATCTCTGTCAGGGCATTGCGGGGACAGACTGTGGCTAAAGAGGCATCTGACATCATCTTGACTGATGACAACTTTACCAGCATTGTCAAGGCGGTGATGTGGGGCCGAAATGTCTATGATAGCATCTCCAAGTTCCTGCAGTTCCAGCTCACGGTCAACGTCGTGGCTGTCATTGTGGCCTTCACTGGGGCCTGCATCACTCAGGTAGACACATTTATTCATCAGCACACTAACTCATACCGACAGAAATGCATTGTACATACTCGTGCACTTAAAAGTAATTTCTATGGACATCACTTGTGCAGTATCTATTGTGGCATACAGGACAATACAAGGTGATTTTCTCATGTAGCAGTAATATCAGAAATACAGTTTCATCGAAGTAAATGCAATGTAATGTGGTCCAAACAGAACAGCACAGCCTGGTGGCATTGTGGTTAGTACTCTTGCCTCACAGCAGGAAAGTCCCAGGTTTGATTCCCGGACCATGTGGGGCTTTTTTGTTTGGAGTTTCCATGTTCTCTCCGTGTCTGGGTAGGTTTCTTCCGGGTGCGCTGGTTTCCCCTACCACCAAACACATGTACAACAGACGCATAATGGGGACTCCCCTGCAAAGGAGATTGTTAATCTCAGTGGGACTTTCCTGGTTAAATAAAATAAAAAAAATAAATAAATAAAAACATAATCAGATGTTAGGGGTACACAATGCAATTCTTCATCTGTTGCTCCCAAAAACAACACTGACACACGTTCTACTGTTATCTTATTTTTACAAATATAAAATTGGACCAGTTCAACTTGTACATGACATTAAAATTAAGTTTTGATCTTATCTAAGCCTCTAGCATTCTAAGTTAAGTGTCTTGTAGTTATAATAATGATAACCTGTCTTTATCCACTTTACACTCTAAGTTGCTTTACAGTAAGGTTTTATTCACTCCTCAAACGCTGGTGATGTTAAGCTACTTCTGCCATTCTTCGCTTACTGCCACTCTGACTACAACCAAACACACAGTCACACTAACACATTTATACAGGAAAGGTCGGGGAAGTGTCTTGCCCAAGGACACAACAGCAGTATGCAAAGCTGGTGCCGGGGATCGATGTGCATTGCTTCTGGTTACTGGGCTCTACCTACTGAACTGTTGAGCTATCTCCACCTCCTTAAACACTGCATAAACATTTAGACAATATTTGTTGATTGTTTCCATTTTCTCTACCTATGTTTGTATTTTGTGCTCTATTTTGAGACAGTGCTGAAGTAGCCACTTACTCCATGATGACAGACATTTTCAGTGTCGATAAGTGATGTAGAGTAGACAATGATAGCATGATCATAAAGCCATTACTCCGATTGTGGGCCCAAGTTTATCTCCAGTGGTGTATTTGTGATCCATTCTCTATAGACCCAGATATTTTTCTAAATTACGTTACTGTGACCTTTGTACTTTAAAATCAGTCTTATCATTTTATGTAATTAACAAAACATATTTAGACTTCAGAAAAGCTGGACATTAAAACAATATTCAACCTCTTCCATCTCCTCTTTTCTCACAGATGATTATTATCACAATAAGCAATATACTTTAAAATGGTTAACAATTTTCTTCAAATAAAAAAAATAGTTTAAGCTGCAGAAACAGCGGTCAAATCTTGAAAATATGTGTTCCTCTTCTCCGCTGTGCAGGACTCTCCATTGAAGGCGGTGCAAATGTTGTGGGTGAACCTCATCATGGACACGTTTGCTTCTCTGGCCCTGGCCACGGAGCCCCCCACTGAGGCCCTGCTCCTGCGGAAACCCTACGGCCGGAACAACCCGCTCATTTCACTGACCATGATGAAGAACATCCTGGGACATGGGGTGTACCAGCTGGTCATCATCTTCACCCTGCTGTTCATAGGTACAAAAAAACAACAAAACACATTACGCATTTAGCAACCAGTTCATCTGTTACTGTTTGAAATAGGTCAGTGTTGTTCTGTTGTCAAGTTAGTTTTTCTGAATAATCCGTCAGTATTTCAAGCACACATTTGCAAAATATACTAATTCAATTTTGTTTTTTTACTGCGGGTAAAAAAAGGATTGCACAGGGGGAGAGGAAATTTTCAAGTGATCCGCAGATACAAATAAACCAAATCAGATAAATTCATAAATTTGAAATCTGTAATATAATGAAATGACACTGGGAAAGGTATTGAACACGTGAAGAAAGCCAAGACACCATCTGAAATCTGTCAGTGATCAGGAAGCGATTCTGCCTTGTCTGGCCTATAAAAAGGCGTCTCTTTACAAAGGTGTTACACAAGAGCTTAAGAGCTCTCTCAAGACCTTTGCTTAAATCCAATTGTTGAAAAACATGTTGAGGGCATTGGTTACAAAAGGATTTCTAAACTTCTGCATGTTCTAGTGAGTTGTTGGGGCCATAATGGAAATAACTTTATCCCACCATAAACCAGCAAAGTCAGAAATTTGTTGAGAAAAGTACAAATTTTACTGTATATAGCTTAATATCATGGCAACACTTGTCTCAAGGGGCTTTACAGAAATAGACATAAACAAACAGGCAAAAAGACCGTTATGGGAAAAAAAAAAAACTCAGGGTGAACCACATGAAGGAGGGGTCCACTCGCAGGATGCTCAGGCTCTAGATGTGTCCAGGACTGATGGTTATAGTCCATTTGCTAATAGAGTTTAAGTCTGTGAGGATGCAGCAAGTGGCAAAGAGTTTGTCCAGACAGATGAGGGGTCCGACGAGGGGGGGTCCATCAGTCAGGTCAGGGGGGTGGCAGGGGGGTGTGTGGGGGGTCACCATGAAGGCCCCATGTCTGGTTAACCAAGGGATAGACACAAACAGAACAAGTTAAGAATAAATGTGAGTGTGTCCCTACAGCTGCAACCAATAGGAGAGGAGCACAGAGACTGAGAACCTCACTACAACTCTGGCCATCACTAACCAAAGAAAGGCAGCTGCACAGGAAAATGCTCTGTAGCTGCAGACTTTTTTACCTTTACTTTTTTTAAGATTTTACACCTTATATGGCTGTTTTTTCCAGGTGAGCACATGTTCAACATTGACAGCGGCCGCAACGCTCCCCTCCACTCTCCTCCATCCGAGCACTACACCATCATCTTCAACACGTTCGTCCTCATGCAGCTTTTCAACGAAATCAACGCCCGCAAGATCCACGGAGAGAGAAATGTTTTCGACGGCATTTTTGGCAACCCGATCTTCTGCTCAATTGTTCTGGGGACATTTGCCGTTCAGGTAGAGTTGCACAAAAAAACATGATACTTGGAAAGAATATGAAGAGACAATGTTATGTTTTGACTAATTCTAACATTACACGTTGCGCGTTGTTAAGGAAGGAGTGTTGATTTCCTAAAGCTCTTCTCTGTGCTATTCTAAGGAGTAGAAATGCTGAAAGTAGGAGCTTAAGGATCATTTGAAATGTGACAGTGACAAAGAGTCTGGAAGGAGACACTTCAGACAGATTTGAGGGCGAAAAAAACAGTTGAAAGACCTGAAGACAGGAAGCAGCCTGAGTGGTAAAAGACAGGTATTCGGATAAGAGAAGAAGCCGAGTGGAGCATCTGGTTTCTTACTGTATTTATTATTTTATCATACTTCCCTGAGAGATTTATTACTACGCATTTCATTGTGGGGTGATGATGACAGCGTCTCTGGGATAAGGCTTGGTGTGAGTGTAAATGATCATGTTCCTATTTATATTGCTGTCACTACATCCATTGAGTCTTGTAGACCTGTGGGAGCAGGGTGCCAAATTTGACCTCTGCAGTGAGCTGTGTCTATTACATTACACCACTGCTAATTATGTGAAATAACTTTGTAATGAAATAGGATTACCCCTTAAACACTTGAAATTGTTAATATGAATAATATATTAAAGATGTGCTACCAATTTTTTCCCTTTTATTTGCCAAAAATGAATTATTAGCGGCATGTTAGAGGTCACGTCTGATGAGGCATTTTTGACAGAGGCGAAACTAGAGCAGGTGCTGAATGTTTTTGACCAATCACAAGCTCAGACCAAAGAGGGGTGGTCCCATTCTTGTCAGGGAAACTTTCATTGGTTGAGTCCAAGCTCGAGCACGTCTTTATACTCTGGAGTAATGGCAGTGGCAAGTCCAACTGGAAAGATACCAATTCCTGCACTGGCTCCAACTGTTCACACCACAAAACAGACAGAAAAAAGAAAAGAGAAGAAAAGCGCAAATCTGACACTAAGCTAACTAAATTTAAATATATAAGCGGAGGAGCTTTTTTGGCTTCCGATTCGCACAAACCCAGGTAGCGGCTTGAGAAAGATTAATTTTTATATTGACACCACCTGTCTGTTTTATAAATTGCATAATTTGAGTCAGGCTTAATGAAGAAGCATGAAACTGATGAATATTTTATCACACCACTTGTAGTTGTTTTACTTGATGTGCAGACTTTGCCTTGTGCCGCAGAGACAGGTGCAGCTGTTCTGGTGTAGCGCTCAGTAGTATTGCTTTCTATAATAACCTTCTTTCATTGTGTTTGTTCTGCAGATTGTGATCGTGCAGTGGGGAGGGAAGCCCTTCAGCTGCGCCCCTCTCAATGTGGAGCAGTGGCTCTGGTGTCTCTTTGTGGGTGTTGGAGAGCTGCTCTGGGGCCAGGTAAGCAGCTCTTCAGACTGCAGAGTCAGTCTACACAGAGCAGGTGTAGAGTGACAGGGTTGGTTTATGTCATATTCCCCCTGAGGTTGGGATAAGGAGATAATTTCAGATAGAGATTGTAAGAATGAGAGTAGCACTGTCTGCTGAGTACTCCTGAGCTTCTTAATCCACCACCAGTGTTTCAGATGTAACCATGAGTTGCTTGCAGGTGATAGCCACCGTGCCAACAGAGCGACTGCCATGCCTGAAGGAGGCTGGGCTGGGCCTAGAGCCTGGAGAGGAGGAAGGAGAGGAGCTGGCAGAAGATGAGGAGGAGATCGACTGTGCAGAGAGAGAGCTGAGGCGTGGACAGATCCTTTGGTTCAGAGGACTCAACCGCATTCAGACACAGGTACTGTTCGAGCGGCCCATCCCAACAAACTATCTACTTCTCTTATTTTTAAGACTAAATAATACAGGCTTTATTACAGCGCATCCAGCAGATGTGCTGAGCAGAAACTTCACATGGTCATGATAGAGCTGTAGATTGTCTGAGGCAAGAAAGGTGTTGTGTGAAACCCGGAATTTTCCATTTTAATACAACCCAAGTATTTGGAGTTTTTGTTACAAGGATCCTGACCTTGCCTCAGCAAAAACTACTGATATCATTGACTATAAATACAAGTTTATGAGAGTCTTTTGGAAATAAAGAAACCAGTTTTATTTCCCCAGTCTTTTTTTTTTTCACATAAAATGTTTCTTCTTTTCAAAAGTCACTCTCTTCTTTGCCGTATGTGCTGTTTTCTGACGTGCCAAATAACTCATATTCTTTCTCTCCATTGCAGAAAACAGGTTTGTCCCAAACATGTAATGCTTTATGGATAATGGATATTGAGACTCTTAATAGAAACTTAAAAGCAGTGATGGGGTTTGTCTTTAGACTTACTCAGTGGTATGTACTGAAAGCACATGTCATAGATTTGTGCTTGATGACTAATTGATCACACGGTTTTATGTGAGAATTCATGTACAGACAGCAAAAAACAACAAATGCTAACAGCCTCCTCTAAGAGGGGCAGTCCAGGCTCTCTGCTTAAGTGCCTGTCTCTGCGTTAAGTGGTCCATTTTTCATTTAGAGGTTTGGTCTGAGAATGCAGACAACACATACAAACAAATACAATGCACTACTTTTTTTAATATTAAAAAATATAATTCTTTTACTAATGCAACTTTTTATCGGTGACACGTGGGATCACTGCTCATGGACACACATCCAGATACTCGCACCCTCATTGTTGCTCTCACTGAGTGCTGCTGTTTTGTCTCTGTCCTGCAGATGGAGGTAGTGAGCACGTTCAAGCGAAGCGGTTCGTTTCAGGGAGCGGTGAGAAGGCGCTCCTCCGTGCTCAGTCAGCTCCACGACGTAAACACTATCTCTACCCCCTCTCACGTAGCTCTCTCCACCGCAACAGCCAATACCAGCCCAGCCCCCGGTAGTGAGTCCGCCGAAAGCATGCACACGACCAACAGACCAAATAACACACAGATCATAAGCAGCCAGTCACATACTTGTCTAACAGTCCCATTGACACCTACACTGCTGCACGGCACGTGGACTGCGGTTTTACTCTGGTTGTGTCCCCCTTTCTGGCTCGCTCTCTGCTCGTGTGTGTGCAATGTCTCCTCGGTTTTTTTCTCTAGTCTCCCCCTTCAAACAGCACCCAGTTCTGGCCTGTTCTGGTCTGGTCCACATTCAGCCTGGTTCCAGTCCAGAGTTGATTTGGTTTGTTGAGTGTTCGCTGGTGAAGGAGGTGGGACTCTTACTCTCTTTTTATGTAAATTATCTGCCTTTGCATTTTCTAAATTTAATTAATGTTGATTCACAAAAAAAAAAAAAAAAAACTATAACAAACGAAAGCATTTGGACTTTTTAGAGAGCAAAGGCCACACCTCCTGCACTTGGTGTTACTTGTGTCTGTGAATGAGGTCAAGCGTGGTTGAACATGTGTATTTTTTTCCAGTACAAATACTTTGATTTAACATTGACAGTAGCCTTTTTTAAACATTTCACTGATACAATTCCTCACTACATAGATCTGAAAAGGCTTCTGCAGTTCTCTAAACCGTAAACCTTCGAGTATAAAAGGCCCATGACATGCTGCTGTATCTAAGACTGTTATCTGCAGCTCATCGTTTTCTTTCCTGTTTCTCCTCTTTTGCTCAGTGGTGCAATTTTGTCAACTGGTTATTCCTGTAACAGTATATATTTCCAGCCCTGGTGAAGTTTGGTTATCGTCTCCTGATGTCTTCAAAACTCTTCTCTCTGTTGAGCCTTGTCTTTCTCTTCTTTCTTTCAATTATGATCTCTCCTCTTTCTCTTGAATCTATGTATGAGCTATTCCAGGTTTCCTGTGGTTGAAGTCAACAGAGATTTGCGGCGAAATGTGTTTTAACTGTTGATCATACGTAGAGTTGTTCATTTAGAGGTATTTAGATTGTATCCGATCTAAATACAGGCTCTTGTGTAGCATACGATAAGCTTTCTTTTGTAGATTTTCATTTCTCCTTTTCTTATGTTATGTATAATCTTTCTTTAACTGTGACCTCCCCTCCCATCCCTTTTGCCATCCATACATCTCCTTTTTAGAGTAGAACTCATCCTTTGTATTTTTTTATTTCCCGTATGTCAGTTCTGCGTGCGTCTGCGTTTGTGAGTGTGTGCATGTTGGACTTGCTGACATTTTCTGCAGTCTGTCTCCGGTGCGACGATGCATTTGTGTGTTGGTAAAAAAGTGCGTAGCACCGCTTGGGGCTGTGCGTGAGTGCCTGCATGTGTAAGCTTGAGCTGTCTCTTCTTTTGATCGTCCATTCAGTCAGTCTTGCTAGTCCTCCTCAGTTGCTCCTCCTTTACCTTCCTTGCACCCTTCCTCCGTCCTTCATACTAGGCTGCCTCTCTCTCACGACGCTACATCACTCAGCTGTAGATCTGCAGGGGATCGGGGCCACACCTCATTGTTGGCTGTGTTTTGTGCCCCTAGTTACTTTGGAAACATATCCTTCTCTCCATCACTTGATGTAATATAATACACTCTCGGGAAGTAATCTGAAAATAATGTTATAAAAAACCAAAGTGAACAAAGTGTGGAAGGAAGGATGTACTGTCAAAGTACCTAATGAAAATGAGGTCAGGACACTTTCAGTACACTGCTTGCTTTTTCATTTTTCTCTAATTTGAAGAGTGACGAATATTTCCAAATCTGGTTTAATGTTATGAATTTATTAAAACTGTTGTTTTTGTGGTTCAAAATGAAAAATCAGAACCAAAGAGTATGTGAAGGAGCAAGCAGCATTAGCTTCGAGTTCTGTGTGACTCCTGGTTTGCTTTTCTTTTCACTTCATGTTGTATACAGGCAGCCACTGGGCAACATAACTGTACACCTTTTCATTGTTTCTCTACTATGGAGGATGTAGCTTAGACAGTCAGCCATATTAGGTTATGCCCTGCATTGCTGCAGTTACCTTTAATAATGGTTTAATGTAAGTGCAGCTTACAAATTAGTGTAAATAAAATTACCGCCTCCCTGTCCCCTGATAGTTTCAGGGTGAGTACTGCACTAAGAGAACTTCATGCAAAGCAGCCCTAACCCTTAGAGTTGGCATTGTGCCCCAATGCAGTATGATGTGCGTAGTTCTGACGTCGACTCCATGGCCTGCCTGATTTTTCACAGCCAAATCTATGATTACTGACACTGAGCAGTATTTAAAACAACAGTAATTAGCAGAGAATTAATTATTATAAGATGTTTTTCTTTCATGCTTCATTCACCTGAGCTACGCTGGACTGAAGTGATCCCTCTGGATCATCTGACAGATCTATGGATCCAGTTTGTTTTCATTTCTTACTGGTCTGCCTAGTTTCATGCATGCAGACCGACAAATGAGAAGTGAACACAGGGGAAGGAAGATAAATCTCAAAACTATTCCTAGTTTCTCAATTGTGCAAAAGTTATTTAAGTAGCAGACACAGGGAACAGTTTAATGAAATGAGGTGAGTGACCTCATTAGATTAGTTCTCAACCATTTCACAGCTTCAGTCACTCTTTCAAAAATTTGGGCCACACTGTGAGACAGGGAGCCATTAACCATCATCTACCTCACAGCTTCTCTCTGTTTTTCTGTTGCAGTTTCTTCTCATCAGCAATTGTTTTACACACAGCAGCCTTTACCTTTAAGCCATTTTCTTCTCGTACTTTAACCATCACGTTTTTCCATCAAGCACTGCTGAAAGAGCCAGCAGGGAGAGAGGGGGAGAAAAAGAGTGGGAGAGAGAAATAAGTAACACAGCAGTGCCCTGACCTCCAGGCATCTCTGGTCACATTGTGGGCGTTCTATACTCGAAAGTTTACTTCCATGGAGACAAAATGAAAACAAACCTAGCACTGACAGTGAGAAAGTAACTTTCTGAAACCTTCTCAGCCTGCATGAGTTGTTTTTCTACTGTCTGACAGGCTCTTTGGAAAAACAGATAAGCACTGAACCTACTGCTTGACCGTCTGTCTGTATGTCTATCTATTTGTCTGTCATGTACTAGACCAGAGTCCTATATAGAGATGAGTCCCTGTTTGGCTGACTGCAGCACTGAGCCCATTCAGCCTGAACATCCACCTCTCATGACCACCGTTTGGATTCCAGTCGGTGTTGCAGTTGACATTACACATTACTGTTGATCTCATTCAGCCAAACTGTCTCTATGTAGGGCTCTGGCTGCCTGTGCCTCTCAGTAGGTCTGTACTGAACTGTCTCTGTTTCTTTAAGCTCATACTGCTTCTTTTCCTCTGTTTGGGCTTTGGGGAAGGGTGCATGGACCAACTGCCATGGCAAAGGAATGTGTTTCTGCACGCAGACACCATACACTGCATAATGCACCTTGTGCACTCATAGACTTCACTGTGCGTGAGAGAGTGCAAGTGACAAAGATCTGATTCAGCATGACCTGGCTGCCTTTCTGTGTGACAGGGCTGATGCCCGAGCTTTGTGCAGGCCTTTGAACCAGTCACCTTCTGTTTCCAGTATTCTAACCAATCACACACTCTTCTAACCTGCTGATTCTCTGTGTTGTCAACTTTCTGTTTTGCAAGACTTTATTGTATATCCTGCAGCAACTTCATCAGCATCATCCTTTCAGTCATTATTTCTGTCTCTCTGCTGCATGGCCGCTGCACATGTAGCACAGCTTGTGTGAGAGAGAGAGAGCTAGAGAGGACTGACTCACTGTTTGGCTGCCGACGTGTTTGGGTGCAGGGATCTGCTCTTTTAAACAGACAGCACCTTTGATTGACACAGATGCATGCTGAAGTCCATGCCTTGAAGCAGTTCATGTGGAAATATCTCAACTGTTCATTCCCAGCTGCATGCATGTTTGTGGTATTGTGTGAACCTTTAACTAACAGAGTGCTCCTGCTTTTACATCTTTACCTGTGTGAGCTGCATGTGGTCCAGTGTGCTGAAGTATGAGTGTTTCTCCACACATACTGCATCTTCTGGCACAACCCATTCACACAGCCACACATTATATATACTGATAGTCATAGTATATATCACTTATATGTGTGTATGATGTGAGGGGAATGCAGCTTCTTTGTTACTCGTGACGTGGCTCTTGAATGCTTCTGTCTTGTGACGATTGATTGGTGTAAGAGAACTGACAAAAATGTCATGAGCCAACTTCTTTTGAAACACCCTTTTTCACCGGACACAGGGTCAGGTGGATATTAATATTTTCAAATCAAGTTTGTCAAATGGATAACTTTATGGATCCACTTTTGTAATACATTGTAATAGATTTACACATTGATATACGGTTGAATTAATATGAATGAACAAAAAGATGTTCCGTGATTTATTTTCCACAAAGAAAGATAAATTAACTGAGACATAAATGTTTTTACACAAGTGCCTTTAACTTTATAGTGTAAACAGCTTAACAAGTTAGTCACAAAATGCTGTAACCTCTTGAAGTTTACAGAAGAATCTGTTGTATAGTTTGGACAAAGGGCTGACCAGTTTGCTGCAGGGACATATTTCTTCTACATTAAAACAGAGTCCACATGCTTTTTACATTGATTATTGGATTAAGACCCTGATGACTGAGAATCTCGTGACTGAAAGCCTCTTGTTTATAACACGATTGTCTCCACCTGGCCCTGAGTACCTGTCTGTCTGCCACTGTCTGTCTGTCTGCTGGAGGACACAAGTCCATTAGTCTCTGGGATTTCCTTCCCTTTTATTTCTTTACTTATCTCTGACTTTCTTCTTTTCGTGTCTGTGCTCTTGCTCTTCTTCCCCTTCCCTGTGGCAGATGCGAGTGGTGAAAGCATTCCGTAGTTCGCTCTACGAGGGCCGGGAGAAACCAGAATCCCGTAACTCCATCCACAATTTCATGGCCCACCCGGAGTTTCTCATTAACGACCTCATCCACAACATCCCGCTGATCGACGACACCGACGTGGACGACGAATCAGAGCTCAGCAGATACCAGCACCTGCACCCGGCCCTCCGCAAGCCACCGCCCCCTCCCACTCAGCCGCAGCCCCCATCCCGCAGCCGGCCCACGCGCCCTTACCGCCAGTACAGCCTTCCAGTCACCCCCTGCAACAGAAACAACAACAACAACAGTTCACTGGTCCACCCCTGTGCTGTAACCCTAAAAAACCACCAACAACAATATTACCAACATTATAGTAACCAACAGGACAGGGACAGGCCGGTGAGACCTCCTGCCCCGCATTTGGCCCA
Organism: Bostrychus sinensis; assembly: GCA_020698575.1. NCBI lineage: Eukaryota > Metazoa > Chordata > Actinopteri > Gobiiformes > Eleotridae > Bostrychus > Bostrychus sinensis. Next base: position 10,907,977 of record CM036250.1, read on the forward strand.
CCTCTACTGTGTGGAGACCTGCTTATAACTGAGCTCAAAGTGGGTCAGAGGGAGAAGGGGATCGCAATCTTGGGGAGGGAATTGAAGGGGAGCGGAGGAGAGGGCCGAGGACAAACATAAAGACATTTACATCATATCAGACGTCCCATTCGAGTGGACCAGCGCTGAACGAGGGAGGACCAGACAGCGGGGAGTGGACAATCACCACAGCTTACAAACTCCCAGAGAAACAAAAATGCGATTTCTCTCCCTTTGCCCTTTTGCTCCGGTCCTCTCAGCCTCTCAGCCTCCTTCTCTCTCCTCCCCCCAGATGCTACCATCCTCCTGCCCTTAAACCCACCGCTGCTCCCCCTGAGGAAGCTGCCCGCCCCCACCCTGACGTCATGCATCACACATGCACAGGTCTGCATGTGCTGCATTCTCTGGAGTAACTGTGAGTTCGGGGAGGTGCTGGCAAAGAACATGGTTAGGATCCACCAAACACAAAGTCACACTCCTCACTGCTTTATCAGGGCCTTGTGGCTTTGGGGGCTGACTCTGTTTCAGTCAGTGTTCATTTTTAAAGTGTTATTGTCATTTCCAACCCATTCTCTACCTGCCATGCCACCATACTCACTGTCACTGGCATGTACCCAGCTATAATTCACAGCCACTTTAAAAATTTCGTCTTTGCTTGCGTCATAATTAACGCTTTGTTAAAGCTTTAACCAGACTTTCCATCAACATGTATTAATTTCACAACATACTGGTGCTCATTCATTATTTTCTTTTCTCTTACTCTCTGCTTGTGGTTTTTACATTAAGCTTTTTAAAAGATTATTTTACTTTAAATCTATCTTTCAGTGTGTGTAAGTGTATTGTCTTGTCTCTTCAGAAAAAAATTTAACAAAAAGAAAAATTGCAAACAAAGATGTTTATTTAAACCTAATAGTAATTAGAAAGGCTGCAAAACTATTTGAAGGAAATACATATATATCCATTACATATATATGTCACAGTTATTTGAATGTTCAGGAAGCAAACACATAGGTATACATGTTCATCACTGTCCTTCAGTCCAGCTCACGTGTTTTCGAATGCCGCCCTTAAGCGACCTGTGACACTGTCTTGAGATGATAGTGTGGGATCTAATCTTATTTTCATATTCTCATATATACGTACCCCATGGAGTTTATTTATTTACCTGTCCATATTGTCGGCATAATGTTAAAGATAATAATTACGCTGGGGCAAGCCCACTGAATCCATGTTCAGTCCCCTTATTTATTACATGTTACCCATCATCTTCTCTCTTGCTGTTCCTCTGTCCATATTGTTCACGTTGCACGTCTTGTCTCTTAAGGTCCTTTGTCAATGGGTGTGTCAGCTTTTTTACATAAAAGCTGAATGCTTGCAAAGCATTAAACCCTTTAAATGCCATCAATCACACAATGCACAGGCGATGGCCCTTTAAACCTAAATGCACTCACTCAAATATTCACCCACTCCTGCTCATGTCTCTTTGGCTCATTGCCTTTGACCACTTATAAAGATGACACATGTATTGTTTTTCATTATATATTCATTTGCAAAGTAACTTCAACAGCCATACGTACTAAAGCCTGTTCAAATTGGTCAGTAGTGTCCTCATCAAAGCTGTGCACGTCATGTCAGTTTACGTTATTGGATTACGCTAATATTTTGAAGACAATAATAAAACATGAATGATGCACTGCTGGGACAACCTAAGACAAAACTTAACCAAAAAAACAACCCTTTTCCATCCACATAAAGACATTTGACCCCATCACAGCACATCCCACCGCCAGCTGAGTCCCACCTTTACATTCCATGGCGCCTACATTCCAGACATCACATTCCATGGGTGTGAGAGTGCCCTCCTGTATCCCATGTTGCACTAGGTGTGGGTGAAATGCTGACTTCACGTTGCCTCGGAGCACGACTGCAATGCAATGCAAACCTGGAACCCCCTCTTATTACCCCCCCAGCCTAACCCTCCCCACCCAGGCCTTTCCTTCAGTTACCCTCCTTTTACTGTCCCCGAGATGAACTGGTCCCACCGCCAGAGGAAGGCACAGGCAGACTATGCAAAGGACTGCCATGTTGACACCTGTACCCAGGCACAGGAGAACTGAAGTATACCAGGGATGTATAACACATGCAAATAGTGAGAGAACATGTCTGTCCTGCTAGTTCTGTTTCAGGATGTGCGCAGGGCTCTCTGGGAACACCCTTAACCTGTACAGAACTGTCTTCTTGAATGCTCATCATCATCGCCACTGCCCTTACCTGCCTCGCCAGAGTAAGCGGGTAGTGCTATTGTATTAGTCTGTCTGTTTTGAAGCATGCATTTGGTATCATTAATGTCACTTTTTATGTGTTGGTAAATCATTTAGGCTACTATCACTGCTGTGTGCTATAATCAATCTCTTCATATGTGCCCTCTTAACTCTCACTCATGCATTCACTCATGTCCTGTTCAAGTCTAGCCTATTCTACTTCAGCACCTGTTAGCACAGCTCGGCTCTGTCAATGCTTTCTGCAGTCTATGAACGCTTGTGCACCTTCTAACACAGTCACACACGAGGACACAACAGGCAGATAATCTACAAATGGTGTAAAGTCAACTGTCTAGGTCCAGCCATCAATGTCCATCTGTCCACCCATGTTCCATCATAATGTTGTGAGACAAATTCATAGAAGGCAACACAATGTGATAATAAAGGATATATTATATTTATCAAAATTATAAATTGTACAACTGCACCACTACTGTACAGATCGCCCTAATGTGCACATGTGCATCTTTGGTTTACAGGTACTATGTTCCTGTTACATCTTTTTTATGTTTATTTATTTGAATCCTACTGCTTTTTGTAAAGAGAGGAACAACAAAATGGAAGCGCTTGTATATTATAACTATTGATTTTCTCCACCGGTGCTCCCACTGATGGAAAAAGACAGTTGCACATTCTCCTGAGCATATTCCGAAGGGCTGTGTTTTCTGTCCACTGGAACAGTCCCTGTGCAGCGTGCAGAGGTGTGGAGATGCTTAGTCTCTTTAAGACCAAGAGACACTACTACTGTGTAAATATGAACTGGAGATACTAATGTACCTCATTAATGTCTAAAAGACTGGACAAAGTGGGGACCCAGGGAGAGTGAAGGGGTGAAGAGTGATGCAGAGCTAGAGACTGCAGAAGTGCAGTGCATCCAGAGACGTTTGCATTGTTTAGGCTGCACTTTTAGATCTGTCCCAACAAGAATCTTACTGCCACGTCTAGGTACAAAGACGAGAGGGTTTTACATTATTCATTATACATACTGCTGTAAATATTAAGTGTGGAATGGTCCCCCCTTAATGCACAAAACAGTGCTGTTCTACTGACAGAAAATGCAGCCTTAACTGTGCTGAAATGAAAAAGACCAAAAAAGAAAAAAACAAAAAAAACAAACAAAGACTATTGAATATATTAAAGAGTTACCTGCCTGTTATTTAAGCGAATAAATATCTATATATGAGAAAGAACACACCTGTATACTGTAGACTAAATCTGTATGGAAATCTAAGAGAATTTAATGGGAATTAAGTCCAACACCTTTTGTCTGTATGAAAGAAAAAATACATCAAAGTATTCTACAATAATAACTTTGACAAAGTCTGTGTGGTCTTGTGTTGTTTGTTCTAAAGCTCTAGGTGGATAATACACTTACTTTAATAATAGCCTGTTTATTCATGAACGGTAGGCCTACCTGGATAAAACAGGTTGTTCCTCGCTGCGTTAACCGCTAGGTGGCAGACCTTTCCTTGGCAATAGGTCTTTAGTACCAACTTGTGTCCAAAATCTAATGGTTGTATTCATATTTTTACACGATCGGGGACAAAGTTGGGGTACTTTTTTTTATGGAAATATTCGTTTTAGTTCATCATATAATACACACACTTGTAGCATAACTGGGAAAGATAAACTCATAGGTCCCTAGGCGTGATGGCTTGATAAATACAGCCATTTGGCCGCATTATTGTAGTTCTTGGATCTCACCCTGCTTCCGAATAGTTTGAAAAATACCTCCTTTTCCTACCTTTGCGAGCTACATGAGATCAACCCCATAAGAATAAAAGACGTTCCTTGTACAGTAAAGAAAAGGAGCTTCAGTGGTATTTGGCCACCTTTACCACGGCTTAAAGTCACATTGACCTACAGCTGTTTAATAAAAACTACAACACCCATAAAATGGACTACAACAAGCGCCCTTCCTAAGCAGGCGCGCTAACTTTATTGAAACTTTTAAACATGACAATGTACAAAAATAATTCAAAGGACTCCACGTAAGTTGAAGTACTGCTGTGATGAGTCATCACTGAGAGGTTTAAACGTGAGACACTATGAATCTAAAACTCAGAAACAAGAGGCTGTAACTCACCAACATCAGCATCTCCAGCACCTCACTCCAAAGAACTGCTCTGGAAATTCCACCAAATCCATGTCCTTTTTGTTAATTGAAGGTTATTGACATTGTATAGGTTTCTTCCTTTCAGTGAACGCCACTGTGGATTTATGTAAATTAGCCACACGTAGTTTCATTTCTCCAACACGTGCGCAAAGTAACCTGCAGTATTTCATGGCATCAAACACTAGACACTATGGCGGCTCTAGAGTATTTATTTTATTGTGTGGATCATAACGAAGCACTGAAGTCCTCCTTATCACGGCTGACGATGGCGTAGATTCGGGTCATGATAGAGAAAGCTCATCGACCATCAACACCTCCCTTATAAAGAAGTCTGTGGTGTGTATGCACAATGTATTCACTTTTTGTGACAAAATTAATTTATGCTCACACTTATTAGCCTGTAGATTTTTTTTTCTTGGTATTTAATCAAGAAGTGATCAAACCTCGACCTTTATGCATGTTTGATTTTTGACTTTGTGAAAGCAGCCTGCTGCAGACCAACCTACGCAAGAAAATCCTATAGCTCAGTGGTTTTTACTTTTTTTTTTTTTTTTTTTTTTTTTTACACAAAGTACCACTTCTGAAAATATTCGGCTTTACTTTAATGAACTAAAATGAGTCTAGATCTTAGGTCTCATGTAACTAAAGAATAAAATATAGATTAACAAAAAACAATTACTAAAAAATAAGGTCAATTCAAGGACTAAACCAATACTAAATCAGGTTTAAAGTAAAACTAAACCAGGCCTAAACTAAACCTGGAATAAAACTGGCTCTAAATCAGAACATAGACCTGAGAATCCTGTGTACCACCAGAGGTACTATAGTTATTATATCTAAAAGGTAAATTTCTCTACCAGCCTTACTCAGAAGCTTGTATGTAATCCCAAGTATGCTGCAGCTTAACAGTACTTCTCTACTTCTGGGGTTACATTCAGCTGCAACAGTGATGACATTGCTCTCGTGTGGGACAGTAAATGTTTTTTGTTGCTTTAGTGTGAAAGAACTATTGCAGCACATTAAATGAAAGATGCTGCAACTAAAGCAACGTCTAAAATGCTAAAACATGGATTACACAAACCAAAGTGTGCTGGAAACCTACCATTCTCCCAGTGATTTGTCATTCTATGGTACACAAGATGTGAAAGTTACATTTTAAATACGTTTACTTCAATGAAATAGCTGCTTATTGCCAACTTTAGTAATGCAGTTTCTCAACATAATTATGTAATTCAACTGAATATAGACTTTATATAATTACATCATATTAGGTTGTGAATTTGATAAAATAGGGGTCATGGGTGGCTGGAGCCTAAAAGCCTTTATTGTGGAGAACGGAATAAGTCATAAATTGTTTATGCTGTGTCCATTATCACCAGATGTTTGAACAGCCCACTAGACACAGACGACTGAGATGTCCTTATGCTGCAGGCTATACTAGAACCTGAAGGATGGCAAATCCTCTGCTGTGGATGTAATACACAACTTTTTTTTGGAAATTGTGTAGTGCCTGGCCAAACGGTTACTGGATTTGGTTTAATAAATGTATCCCAGCAGCTCTATTATGTGATTTAACTAGGGATGCACCGATACCACTTTTTTTCAAACCGATACGAGTAAGAGTACTTCCATTTGAGTACTCGCCGATACCGAGTACCGATACGAGTACTTATATAGGGGTAACTTTATAGTTTATACAGACACTGCTGTATCTCATTCGTCCCATACAGTGTCGTCTTTTTGCCGTCTATCCCCACTCTGCGATGCTAAGTTATTTTTACATCAGAGTGGTTTGAACACAGCTAACCATGGCTAAAATTTGCTCAACATGGACATGTTATACCTCATTTTAAAGCTTAGATTCTCCTCTATTCAGTCACTAAAATCGTTTTAAAGACAGACTGAGCATCTGCGCATAACCAGTTGCCAATTGGCAACGGTACTTCTTAAGCTCTAATAGACAACAACTGCTTCGCGCTTATATAATTTTCGGGACAACTAGGACAACAAAAGGACAACAACTTAAGTTTTAAAACTCACGTATGATTTGGGATGTCTGGTTGAGGAGAATGTAAACTCAGCTTTGCTTTTATCTCCATACAGTTCACTTTGAAATCCATCCACAGGTTTCTCACTGCTCAGCTGAGAGGGGAATGTCACGTGACAGTGCTGTAAAGTGGTATCGGCCCACTTTTATGAATACGAGTACGAGGACATGGTATCGGTACCAATACCCGATACTGGTATCGGTGCATCCCTAGATTTAACATTACCATCAAATGAGAATTGTTTTTTGTTTTTATTACAACCTTTACCAGACTTGACCCAAATGTTCAGGATAAGTTAGATCTTTATCGGCAGAGAGCTTGCTGTTTAGAAAGAGAAAAAGAGAAGCATTAATATCAAAAGCAATTAAGAATCAATCAAGAATGGTCTATTTGTAACAGAAATATAATCAAAATATTTATTTTACATTTTCCAACGACCAGGTCTTGAACATTAGTCAAAATTTTATACAATACAATTGTGAAGGGCAGTCTTGCCGTCTTACACCAGGTCATCTTGGAAGTATAGAAATACATTCCAATACATTAATATATACATGAAATACTTGCTCTTATAATAGAGCATATGTTGTTAACTCTGACATATGAGCTGTGATGACAGGAGCTGTGGTGTATAAAAAAAAAAAAAAAAAAAGATCACAAATACCATTTGATACCAATACTACCTTTAACAATATACCAGGCCACGTTGCCGGCAGCTTGTCCAGACTCTTCAACCTCCACCAGCTTCCACTTTAGCATAAAGAAAAATAGGTGGCGCTAAATGAAAAGTATTCTCTTTTTAATTGGTGCTGGTTCACAAAGAGACTTAATGAGCAGACCACAAAAGTATGTTCTTACAGTGATTTTAAAGCGTGAGATTAAAGCATAAACATGTACTTGTATTGTGATTTTTAAACAAAATATTTTTTGCTCTTTGTGGACCTTCACCATAATTTATATCTATTTTATACAAGTCACGCTGACTAAATCCTATTTCAATTAATGATCAAATAGAATTTTAAATAACAAAAATAATCAAAAGGCATTAACAATAGCTGTATAGAAATCATATCACTAAGCTCACTGATAAACAGAAAAGCATAAAAAAGAAAGAAGTCTTCTTGTCCTTGATCCTTACCATGGAGTCAGGCAGGAAAAGATGACCAGAAAGCCACTCATCTCGCTTGGTAGACCAACCATTGCCTAGAAGAAACTGTCAACAAGGTTTAGCAGTAACGTGTACTTCAAACTCATGACAAAAATACATGCACATTCAGTAGTTGTCTGGTATCTTAACTACAGTGTTCTGTCATCTTCAAAAAGCTCAGTCTACTGAGTCATAAGTTCAGTCTCAATATCTGAAAGAGATACAGTAAGTACTTGACCCTACATTTTAAGCGATGTGCTTGCTCTCTCCGCACACTTGGTGCAGAACTCCACAGAGACATGGTTCTTGTCCACGTGCAGACACACGCCACCAGATGTCTCTTTCTCCTCCACTTTCACCCGTTTCCTCGGGAGAGCATAGTCATGGTCATTTGAGTTGGGCCCCTGGAAAAGCGAGGAAGATAATTTCATCCCATTCACACCGCTCAGTCTGGACAAGAGCTGGGCTAACATGCTCTCATTGGCCAGCACAGCCCTCAGGTACCTGGTTTCATCTTCAAGCTCCTCTACTCTCTTGGTCAGCTGAGAGTTTTCCTGTTTAAGAACGTTATTTTCCGAAGATAGACCGGTGACTTTCTTCTCCAGGCTGCTGACATATTCTTTCTTCTTCATTCGATTCAATCTGGCGGCAATAGCATTTTTGTTAATAACATGGCTTGCCTGACATTGTCTGTTCCTTATCTTCAAACCAGATGAACTTCTCTCTGGAGATGAGGCAGATGATACTTCAAGGCCGGAGTCTTGCTCTTTATTACTGTAAACACCTAATTCAGCCAATTCCATATCAAAGAGTGGAGAGGATGAATCTCTTTCTAGTGTCCATTTGAAGTCATCAATGCCAAAGAGCTCATCTAGCTCTATTGCTGCTGCATCTAGGTCATCAGCCGGGAAAGCCTCAGTTGGACTGGGGAGGTCATTCATACAGACTTCCACCTCCACAGGCTGCTCCTCACTGGTGTGGGTCATGCGGCCTCTTCTCCTTGTAATCATGTTGACTGTGTTCAAATGGCTTTTGCAGAACTCGGATTAGGGACTTAATTCCTGTGGAGACAAAAAAAGTACTGCGTTCAGCAATCTTGCAATTATATACCGCTTCAATGTGCAATGTCCTCCAGTCTCATAAGATAAGGATAAAGTTTTCGGCACTGCAGGCAGGGCTTCTTCCTGCTCTGCGCGTTTGCTAAACGCACATCCAACGTTTTCAGGCTGGGAGGCCCTTTCCCAAAAAAGGCCTGTTAGCATTAGCTATCATTTGTGTGTGATTTAGTTATATCCTATCCGAAGGAGTAGGAGCCGGAAATATGCACTTTAAAATGTAACATTACAAAAACGCATGTAAAAGAAAAAGTGACGCGTGTATATTTTGACGATAGATGATGTTTATATGTTGATATTAAAAATCGCGCGTTTAGCACGCTAACAGAGGCCTAAATGCCGCTCATTCGTATTCAGCGCTTGCAGAACGCCTCTGCATTAAAAACACACAAAACACGCATAAAAACACGGTTTCGGTTACATTAATTTGTAATCTAAATATGTTATCTGCGGCGTTTCAAGCAGCTACAACAAAAGCCATGAGTCGCCCAACAAAAACCCGCATGACACAGCGGATTTCTCTGAGACTTAGCCAACTTACCGAGAGGAAACTAAAACGAGACTCGGAAAAAGCACTGGGCAGTGCTGCCCTTATCCTGTAGGTGCTATTTGTTCAAAATCTTCCAAGCAGATCCCAAACAGCAACGTAAAAACCGTGGAAAAGGTTGTTGTAATGGCGTAGTACAAAGCACGACGTCCTGCTCCTGTGTCTGTCTCTACCTTCAAATTCTTTTTCTTCTTCTTCTTCTCCTTGGCGTTTTACGGCGGTTGGCAACCAGCACACTGAGGTGCATTACTGCCCTCTACTGCCCTGGAGTGTGGCTCAGAGACTAAATTCTTTAAACTAGCCCTGTTAGTGTAATAAAAGTAAGAAATGGTTTATGGTTATGAATGATGTTCAGCTCGTGGAGTCCTCCTTTCCTTAGTTCTTCTTTTATCTTCTTTTCTATGTTCTCTGCCTGTCATATCTCCTGCACCTAAATAAAACATGAGAAACAGTTTCTTCCACATGACACTGCTCACACAGTCCTGTGTAATGTTTTCCTATTGGTTTTAGTGTACTACTGAGGTTGGTGTGACCTTGCCTGACTCTGTTGCATACATGTTGTTCTCTTCTTGTCTTCTTTTTCCTGTTTGGGATTGGTGTTTTGACGTTGTCCATTATGCCGTAAAAGAACCTGCCCCATGCCTCTGCTCTCCATCTCCCCTGCCACTGCTCCATAGTCCTAGCCCAGATGACCGATTTCCCTTCATTTTTACCCAGGGGTACATTGATTCTAATCCCACTTCTTGTCAGAGCTTGTTTTGCCATCTTGTCTGCTGACTCATTCCCCCTCAAACCCACATGTCCTGGGACCCACATGAATGTTACAGATGTATCTTGCTGGGTGATTCTTGGGTGTAAGTGCAGTATTTTGAACAAGATATCTTGACAATTAAAGTTAAATATTCTTAGGCTTTGGAGGCCTGAAACAGAATCAGAACAGATTAGCTCATCAGCTTGTCTAGTTCTAAAAGACCACTGTAGAGTACACAAAATTGCCATCATCTCCACAGTATATACTGAAAGAAAATCTGTTGTTCTGTGCACTTCTGAATATCTCCTTTTTGGAACAACCACCGCAAACCCTATTGTCTGTTTGTCTGGGTCTTTTGAGCCATCTGTATAGATGTGTGTATGCTGTGAGTACTGTATACTGACATGTACTGCAAATGCTGCCACCAGGTCTGCTCTCCCTTTCTCTTTATGCTTCAGATCTAACAGGTACAAATTTGCAGCAATCTTAGTTTCCAAAACAAAACTATTTGGCGTTAAATCCTTTTATGAAGTCCGATATCCTGGAGGAAAGCCAGTAGAAATCCACTTGTATTTGCTTGTTCCCCAGTTTAAAATGTCTTTAAAATGTATGGGACCTTGCTTATCACTATATTTTAATATAGTAATTCTTCAGAAGCTCTCTGTGCAGAAAACTGGAGACAGTTCATAATAAGCTCCACTGTCTCTGGGGTTTGGCGTGTGTGCTGTATAGATTAGTATGCCCTAACCTTAACCTTGATAACTTAGATTCTTCTCTCCTATTTCCACCCCTGTACCTGCTCGTGCCTAACACATTTTGTTGTGAATAAGATGTCTTCCTTTAGCTCCTGGTTCCCAGTGCTGCCACACTTGAATAATATTTTTCCATACAATGCTATCATTCATTCATTTTCTACCGCTTTTCCCGTTAGGGGTCGCGGGTGACTGGAGCCTATCCCAGTAACTTTGGGCCTTAGGCGGGGTACACCCTGGACAGGGGCCAGCTTGTCGCAGGGCTGACACAGAGACGAACATGGACAGACAACATTCACTCTCACATTCATTCACTAGGGTCAATTTAGAGTCATCAATTCACCTAACACATGCATGTCTTTGGATGGTGGAAGGAAGCCGGAGAACCCGGAGAGAACCCACGGTAACACGGAGGACATGCAGACTCCAACCAGAGAGATCGTGTGATGGTGTGTATTGGTCCGCCCGGGGCTTGACCCCACGACCTCCTTGCTGGGAGGCTAGAACGCTAACCGCTCTGCCACCGTGCACCCCTTGATATCTATACTGTCTCTTCTAAGTGCGTCTTTAGCAAGTTTGACAACCTTTTCATTTCCTACTATCCCTCTATGTGCAGGGATCTACATAAATACAGTTTTCTTAAGTTTTTTCTGTTTTCTCAACCTCTTAAGGAACGAGTCAGCAGCAGACCCATAAGAAATGCAACAATAATCCAGCCTTGATTTGATTAAACAACCATAATTCTGTTTCAGAGATAAAACATCTGCACCCCAATCCATTCCTGCAAGACATCTCATGACATTTAATATCTTTTTGCACTTCAGTCAATTAATGTGGTGGATCCAAGTCAGATTTGTGTCAAAAACAAGACACCCAAGAACCGAAATATATCAACTACTTCTAAGTTGCTGTTGTATAGTTTCAATACTCTTCCCTGTGGGCTCTGAGGATATCTGAGATCAGACTTTTCTTGCTCTCCACTGCTACTGGCCTGACGCATGGCACAAAAGCAGAATACAAGACTGTTTTTTTTTAGTTTCTTTGTTTTGTTTTGTTTTAGGTCTTTCCTCCATGCTTCCAATCTTTTTATGGAAGATTCAATGGATTTGTCTATCAATATCTATCAATAAATAATATAATTTAGAGATTAAACCTTTTTTTCCAATTACTTTTTCCAAAGGTCAGTAACTGTTCAGAGTCCATATCATATAGATTCTGAATTATTTCCAAAACTTTAAAAGCCCAGATTTGAAATCCTTTATCTGGCCTTCCTGGTGAAAACATCTAATTTCCCCAGATTGGGCTAAAGATTGATAGTTGATTGTGATCCCTGCAGTGTTTTCTTACTTGGTGCCAGATCACAGTCATATTTCTCACAACAGGATTTTTTTGTCATTTTCTTCAGGTAAGTTAGGAAGGACAGATTCAACTGATGCTCACCCATTTGTTTCCACAAGGGGGCTTCTCCTTTTGTAAAATAAAACATCATTGATCTTAGCTGTACTGCCCAATAATACCACAGTGGATTTGGACATTTGAGGCCTCTCGTGTCATAGGGCAGATACAATAATGACCCCCGCAACCTAGAACGTCTATTATTCCATAAATACCTATTATATAGTTTGTTAAACATTTATCTGATGGTGGGAGTGGGAGATTTTGAAACAAATACAACAATTTAGGAAGAGTGTTCAATTTTAAAATATTAATTTTCCCTATCATTGACAGAGGAATGGATGTCCATCTATCCAAAGACTTTGTAATCCCTTGTATCACTGGGTTATAGTTAACCTCAATGATATTCTCTATGGTTGGTACAATTTGGATATCCAGATATATGAAGCAGTCAACAACTTTAAACTGGGAAGCGATATCAGGTGAGTGCTTAAATTCTTCCTGATTTAAAAACATAATTGAACTTTTGGACTTATTAACTTTATTTCCCGAATATTTGCCAAAGGATCTGATTACTTCTAATGGAGCAGGATTAGACTTTGTACATTTCTGAGAAACACAATGACATCATCTGCATACAGGCCAGGTGGTGTTCTGACTGCCCTAGAGTTATTCCAGTGATGTCGCGGTGATTTCTTACAGCAATTGCTAATGGTTCAATTGCCATTATAAATAATAATGGAGATAATGGATCCCCCTGCCTGCATCCCCTTTTAACATTTATTGCTTTAGAAACAATACAATTAGTGAGAATTTCTGCATATGGATCTGTGTAATGCAATTTTATCCAACTACCAAAAAATAAATAAAAAATAATAATAAATAAAAAAATTCCAAGGCCAAATTGAGTTAAGATTTCATATAAATAAGTCCATTTCACTCTGTCAAAGGCTTTTTCTGCATCCAATGACAATAAGGCAGTATCCATCCTTTTTGATAAAATAAGATAAGTCCTCTGACATTGTGAGATCTCTGTCTACAAAACTCTTTCCCAATAATGTTTGGTATTATTTTATCCAGCCTCATTGCTGAAATTTTGCTCAGGATCTTTAAATCTGCATTTAACATAGCAGACAAAAAGTGCAGCCATAAACATTTAAGGAATGCATGCCAGAATAATACCTTTAGTAGTGTGGTCTTTGAAAATATTAACAAGAAGCCCTCCATAAACCAAAACTATAAATACTGTATGAATAATAAAGTTAAAGAAATATCATTTAAAATTATACATAATATATATCCAGCTAATACATATTTAAAAATATTTAATAATGATATAGATATTAAGTGCACTTTTTGTAATCTGTTACCTGAGTCCATGTGCCACCTTTTCTTTGACTGTTTCTTTGTAAATCTTTCTGGGTTGATGTGGAAATAATTTCAATAGAAATTTACAGAACAGAAAAATACAAATAAGAAAAATAAAATCAAAAAAAGGTGTAATATTATCATACACCAAGAAAGACATAGACAAACGTATAAAATATATGGTTAACTTATTTATCTTACTTTGTAAATACTACATTCATAAGTGTAAATGGTCAAAAAAACAAACAAGTTTTCATAAATTTATAGATCTTAAGCATTATTTGACTTCACTGTAAAAAATAAAAAAGCAATAAAGACTCTTGATATAACTGCAGCAATGAACCTATAATATTTATAAAAATAGTTATGTCCTTTGCCTTACTATGTTTTTATTTTGGTTGTATTTGTTATTTTTGTTTTTGTATAATTGTGTTTTTGTCATTGTATCTTCATTTGTTTATTCATTATGTTTAATTAATTTTTTTTCCTCTTTATATGTGAATATGTGTTTATCTGTAGTGTTAATCTATTTTTCTTTGGTATTAAAAATAAAAAAGTAGAGTAGGGTGAATTCAGGTAAAGTGGGACACATACATGTTTGAGTCATTTTACATGTAAAAAATAAACAACCAACCATCAAAGCTGATATTAAATTGTAGCTTCAGATCTTGTGCTCACAAAACAAATGGTCTAGCACAGGGTCTCCAACCTTTTTTCCCGTGAGAGCTATGGAGCGATATTTGTGCCACCTTCGTGCGCTGTGAATAATGAGTGTTGAGCGCACGTAGTGTGAGTGTCGCGAGCGCATACTTTACCATTTGAAAAGAGAATAATAATTTGAGCACACAAACCTTTGTTCCGTGTGCGCTCAACTCTGCCTACATGCTCGCTCAAAGTCTACCTAAGTGCTCGAGTACGTGGATGCCCGCTCGCACAACACCTCATTTCTGCTAGCGACTCTGGCTCTGCGCTCGCTCGAGGTGGCACAGGGCAAACTACGATTGTTACGAGCAGCACAGCCAATCACAGACTGGGATTAACAAATATTTCTGATTGGCTGTCTGATATCCAATCGTTTATATCAAATACAGCAACGGTGGGAACTCCCACAAAACGTCACTCCGATCCCCCGTGGGAGAAAACAAACCACTCACAACAATGCACAAGAGTTACTCTGTCGTCTTCTTTTCTACAAAAATACAAACAAGAGCTGGATATACATTTTATATTTTACATTAAAAAGACATGGAGACAGAGGAGGACACAGTGGTCCAGCAGTCCACATTTGTCCATAAAATACCATCACTGTCTGACGTTAGCTGCCTACAACATGCTAATCTAATCAAGGTCAAGTTGCATCATAACAGAACTCTCTCTAATATAAAGACACAAGTTTAATTCATCATATTTAGTGTAAACTAAAATGTGCTTCTATAAATGTGTTAAGGCTTAGTTGACTCATGGCTCATCATAACAGGCTGCAGACTGACGCACGGCGTTAGAGCGGCTCATTCAATGGCGCTAGCATTAGCGTTAGCATTAGCACTAGCTCGGCAGGTTTTTGAGCTCTGACCAGACTCGTCTATGAAGCAGAAGCCCCATCTCCTATATTTACACTAACTCCAGGTAGAAGTCAGTCCATAAGCCATGCTTTTCTTTTATGGCACAGAGCTCATACAGCTGCTGAGCTAATGCTAATGCTAGCGCCACTGAACAAGCCATGCTAACGCTGTGCGTCAGTCTGCAGCCTGTTATAATGAGCCATGAGTCAACCAATCCTTAACACATTTACAGAAGCACATTTTAGTTTACACTAAATATGATGAATTAAACTTGTCTCTTTATATTAGAGAGAGTTCTGTTATGATGCAACTTGACCTTGATTAGATTAGCATGTTGTAGGCAGCTAACGTCAGACAGTGATGGTATTTTATGGACAAATGTGGACTGCTGGACCACTGTGTCCTCCTCTATGTCTCCATGTCTTTTTAATGTAAAATATAAAATGTATATCCAGCTCTTGTTTGTATTTTTGTTGAAAAGAAGATGACAGAGTAACTCTTGTGCTTTGTTGTGAGTGGTTTGTTTTCTCCCACTGGGGGATAGGAGTGACGTTTTGTGGGCGTTCCCATCGTTGCTGTATTTGATATAAATGATTGGATATAAGACCAGGGGTGAAAGTAGAGTTTTGCTTATGCCGGTACTATAACAAATTACGCCTACATATATATTTTTAATGGCAGAAAAAGCAGATACGCGGTTGAGAATGAATCTTGACTATAAATAAAAAAATATAGACATGGCTTATACGGGGTTTGACAACAAATTAAACATACCCTATAAAGGTCAAGGCCCCAAACAAACTGGATGCGTAACTGCAGCGTGGTGACAGCGTCAGGGAACCGTTTTCACTTCAGCCCCAGCTCAGCAGATCAGAGCAGCCACACTGCCTGCGTGAGACGCGAGGCTCGAGGGACGTCAAACGGGGCTGTGACACAACTCTCCTAGAAAATCAAACCCACACCGAATTTTGATGGTGGCTGGCACTGGGTCGCGTTTTTCACCCAAAATACACACAAAATTAGGATAAATTGTTATATTTTGGCAACTACAATGAGCATTACCCATACCTGATGAATTTTGTGAATGGGGGATTTCTGGCTCTGATGGACCATGAATGCGAACTTTCACTTGTATTGTAAAATACAAGTGGAATGTCCAGTCTACAGAGAGTAAACATACGTCTCTTTATTCAAATATAGTCACCACAGGTCTGCTATATGTGGCTGTACTCTCATATTGACTTCTGAATGGCTTTTCTGTAGAGAAGTAGCTGCCAGCAGTGAGTTGCTCACGCAGCCGGTGTGTACAACCTCGCGTTCCAGCGACGCACTTGTGATGCCAGTACACCCGCTGCTGCGCCCGACACAGCCCGTGTGTTTGGGGCCCAATACACACCGGACGCGCAGATGTGCCTCAAAAAATACGCCCCTATTGTTTTCTATGAGAGCCCTCACACCTTGCGTGTGGCGGTGGCTGAAAACACATGGCCCCTGTACTTCTGCAGTAACAAAGATGGTTCTCTGCTCCGTGTGACACAGACACACAGCTGTAAACACTGAGGGACAGGGACTGCTAACTCGCTAATAACTCATTAATAGAACAGCCCAGTCTGTCCTCACACAGCCTGGGCGACTTCTGTCACTTTGTCCGGTTATTGACAGATAAAATACATATTTTAAACTCCGTGTTGTTTATGTTAAAGCCTTTGCAAGTGCCGCAGCGCTCCCGGGGTGCGTTGGGCTTAAGACGCGCATGCTCAATGCGTTTATTTAAGGAAGCGAGACAATCAGTGAATGATGAGAGTGGAGAAGGACATTCTATACATTAAATCACATCATGTTGCAATCATAAACCACTAAAAAACACACAGACACATATAGACCCTTCTCACACAGCGTCATCTGATCACGTGATTTCCACGGAGCCGCCATGTTGGATGGCAAAAGCCGGTTGTCACGGCCTGATTTGGATCAGTCCTGCTGTCTGTTAGCCTAACAAATTAAATTCGTTTTACTCATCAAAAATAGTTTAATGTGTCCTATATCTGTGATAGCATCTACCAGCTGTCTTTTGAAGTAAAAAAAGTTAATGTTGCACTGTTTGACAAAGTTTATTCTTTAAAAAAGTCACATAAAAGATCGCTCCTGCTGTAATCGTCAAATAAAGTAAAAACTGATCTGAAGTCAGTTCTTACTGTCTCCTTAGGGTTATTAGCAGGGTAAACACGTTTTCACGGACATTTAGCAAACGGGAGAGAAAAAGAAAATGCAATGTTCAGGACAGCTTGGTATTTGTTCATTTCTGCAGTGAGGATATGGCGATTACAGGATTATTTTCACAACATGGAATACTTTGATGGAAATATATCTCGATATTTACTTGTGGATTTATACGAACTGATTGAGTGTTACTAATCCTGGATTGGACTGGTTTTGGACAGAACCAGTGTTCAAAGGTAAAAAGTCTGTTTTTTTCGGTTTGGGCATACTGAGGAATCGTCATTAATTACACATATGTCCTATTTTAAGCATAAAGTTAACTTAATTCCCATTTTGTACAGAACATAAGCTTTCTGACGATGTATATCATGCCTGTATTGACAAAATAATAACTGTGCAAATTATGTTTTCGCGGAGTTTCTTTCTGAATCTGGTCGCCGCTAGCTTGAATGAAGGTTAAATATATATAAATCCTAATTCTCCATATCTCAGAAAATTTGCCACTTTTTAAGGCCTTAAATTTTGATTTATAATTTTAGACTTGTAAACCTCCGCGGAAAGCCTACTTTATTTAAGTATTTATATTGCCTTTTCACTAATCTGCGTCTCTCATCTGCCTACTCACATGGACAACAGTTGTTTAGGGCACTTTCCATACTAAAGGTCTGTCACCCATCCTGCCACTAAATATTGTTATGCCTCTAAGGAGCTCTCTGCCTCTTGTGAGCTTTTATATGTGTCCCTATAAAGTGAGCTTGTCGATTGATTGACTAAATAATTGTAAACGTTGTGGTATTCCAAAGCGGATTGTGTGTTGAAGGCCGGTAACCCGTAATTTTGACATCATATGGGTCTTAAGCATCGACAAGTGAACATTTCTCTAAATATTGCTGTCTGACCTGAACACTTAACGTTAAGTATTGAAACAGTTAGAAAGTGGTAAATATGAACTAAATTTCTTTACATAATCACTAATCGCTAGCCAGCTACACCGGCCTTTTGCCATCCAAAATGGCAGCGCCAACAAACCAAGTCAAGTGACTGAGAACGGTCTATATGATGAGATAAAGCACTGCCTGGTTCACATGCTTTAGCGTCAGATTTTTTTTCTCTCATATGAGCGACCACGGTCCGCGGCTGCTTTCTAATGTGCATTAAAGCAGCAAAGACTGACAGCCGATCTCCTTCCACCTGGTACTGCGTACCCCCTCTAAATCTTATGCCGGTACGTAGTACCGGGCGTACCGGCTTACTTTCACCCCTGTATAATGCTGCGTTCACACCGGACGCGTTTGAGGTGTCAAATTCGCGTCCAACGCGGCTAGTTGGACGCTTGAACATTTTTCGCACGTCCAATTTTGCTCTGTTTGCGCGTCAAAACAAATGTGTTCAGACGCGAATTCGCGTCATGGGAGGAGTCTGTTGTGCCAGGGTAATGGCCGCTCATTTAGGGCTAAATCCAACTGAGGCCACGCCGGTTTGCTCACCTGTGTCCCGGGTCGGTGCGGGGACATGTCCCCAGGACACTACTGCTGTTTTAGGCACTCAACACCAGCAGCAGAGCGGAGATATGGAAGAGTTTTTTCTTGTTTAATAGCGGTCTCTAGTGGTTTTAGCGGGTTATAGGCTAGGCTAGCACTCAGTACAGACTGTTTTTGCTGTTGTTTTAGGGAGTGCAGTAACTGCTAATCCAACGTGCTCAGCACACGCTAAAGTTAAGGTCCCCCCTATGCCTTGTTACTGTCTTTTTGACTGCTATCTTTATAAAAGTAGCAGAGCTGCTGTAGGCTGTAGCTATAGCTCCACGTTCACATTGACAGCTTCGATAAGTCCGCCGTGATTGTTTTGATGGACCTCCGCTTTCTACGCCCTCCCACTTCACTGCAGGAGCTAGATCCTGATTGGTTAACGCGCCGCGAATATTCGCCAAAGTTCAGATTTTTCAACTCGGGCGTCAAGAGCGTCAGACGCTCGATTTGCGCGTCAGACGCGTCGACGCTCAATTCGCGCCGCGCTATTCGCGCGTCAAAACCCGATTCGCGCCGCGCTGGACGCTTGATTCGTGCCGCAGGATGTCTAGACGCGCGTTTACATAGACTTAACATGAAAACCAGACGCCCCAGACGCCTCAAACGCGTCCGGTGTGAACGCAGCATAAGACAGTCAATCAGAAACATTTGTGAATCCCAGTCTGTGATTGGCTGTGCTGCTCGCAACAATCGTAGTTTGCCCTGTGCCACCTTGAGCGAGCGCAGAGCCAGAGTCGCGAGCAGAAATGAGGTGTTGTGCGAGCAAAGATGTTGCGCGAGTGAGCATCCACGTACTCGAGCACCTAGGTAGACTTTGAGCGAGCATGTAGGCAGAGTTGAGCGCGCACGGAACAAAGATTTGTGTGCTCAAATTATTATTCTCTTTTCAAATGGTAAAGTATGCGCTCGCGACACTCACACTACGTGCGCTCAACACTCACTCTTCACGCGCACGAAGGTGGCACAAATATCGCTCCATAGAGAGCTAGTTTTACAAATCAAAAATGGCAGAGAACTACTCGTGCTTTCTAACATTTATTTAGTTACAGGAGCCTATCCCAGTGACTATGGGCCTCAGGTGAGGTGCACACTGGTCAGTGGCCAGTTTGTTGCAGAGCTGACACTTTCGACCCAAAGAAAAGAGTATTCTGTTTTCCCTTAACATTTACCTGAACATTTACAAAATCTTGGTGTACACAACTCACGTTTTAAATTAAAACAAGAAATATTTAGTTCACTGCATGTGCATTTTGTATGTCTGTGTGCAGCAACTGACTCACACTTATCTTTATACTTGAAAAAGCAAACTTGCCTAATACTTTTGTACATGAAGGGACTGTATACTGTTGAATATTTCTACATATGGCTTTGCGTATTACCACTAAACTATATTTTGATGTACTACTGCTAAGGTTAATAAACGCTTCAATAGTACTAAGAATGTTTTGATTCTAAAAGGATGTTTTTCTCCTTTCACTCAAAAGGTTACACTCTGCGATTACATACATTGTACATTTGCAAAAGTGCGCAATAATAAGCTGGTTACAAAGTTAGGAAACTCAAGGTTACAGGTGGGGGCTCCCACGGCCCTGCCGTTGCGTGGGACGCTCCTGAAGATAACGAAGATTACGCACCGCAGTAATGAGAACTCTGTGGCCTGGTCTCGAGTTTCTTGAAGATACATTTAATGATATGCAGAAATCGTCATACATTGTCATACATAGTATAAAAACTGTGATCACTCCTTTTTGGCTGGCCCACCCTATCCCTTTCAGCAGGGCACAGCTGTTGTAACCTTACCTGTGTGCTACTAAAATAAACCTTCTGACTTGATTATACTTCTGAATCATCGTCCTCTTTGATGCTTACACCCAAAATGAACAATCCTAATAAATGGTGACCCGACGTGTGGGTGGAAAGCTTCTTCTGGAGGACTTTTGGACACATCGAGGCGGAGTTTGGTGACTGAGTCTGTGACAACCAGGGTACCCACAAAATAAGGTAAGCAGAAAACCTTTTTAATAAAATTTCTGCACAGCTTAGTTTTTATTTCATAGGGTTGTCACTGTCTCAGAAATCTGTAATTCTCAGTCTTGTAAATTTAGAAAATGTTTTACAATATATAACTATATTTAGTTAATTGATTTTGAGTTTCTACACACGTAAGGTTGCAATAAGCACATACTAACACGTTAGGGAAAGATTATGAGCCGGTAAAAAATCCTAGTTGGACTAGGTGGCGCTAGGCCCGGTCAAGACTGACAATAGACTAGGTCTATTGATCAGCCAGAGTTGGACTCTGAGGGTATCTTGTTTAATTCTTAATCAAATTACCTCTTGGAATAGGATCTGACGAGAACCTATTGAACGTAGTCACTGCTAAGAAACATAAATATCCTAGACCAAGACGGTTGGACCGTGAAATAAAGGCTTGGAGCCTGAGGCTTGGAGCCTCCTGGGTTTGGAACCCTGATAAACTGGCAGGGACAGATTTTTGTTTTCTTTTGGGGGTTACTGTTGGGTGGTTTGGGTCTCTGTATTCATATTATAGGGCCAATACTGTGTAGGACACTTAGTAGTGTCCAAATTCCAGTGGAGGTTCTGAAACAGAGACTGGGTAGGCTGTATATTGTGGGGTGGAGAAAAAATAAAGGCGAAAGCCCGGGACAATAGGACTGTGGGGTCTTTAAAACTGAAATCACACATATCCCGATAGAACCCCCACCCCGCACAGACACCACGGTCTCTGCGTAGAAGCTTGGGTGGACAAGGTCAGATCTAGAGGGATCGCTGTGTGGTGGAAAGTTTAGATCCATGCATTAGGATTGTACATAAAATAACATTTCTATTCCCAGCAGTTTGAAGTACAGATGTGTAAATGTGGACTTGGTGACAGTCAGTGACAGGACAGGGGTGGAAGGTGACTAAAAGTACTGTGTTAATGTACTTGAGTGAAAAGTTTAGATATTTCTCCTTTACTTAAGTGATGTTTGGGATAGATACATTTATTTCTACTTAGGTAGATTTTTGGAGCTAGTATTTGCACTTTTACTTCACTACATTTTAAAGATTGTTTTAAAAAATTATAAACAAGTTGCAAGAATACATATAACTTTCCTTATTACTTTCCAAAATTAAGACTATCATCATGTTTCAGCTTGAATTTGTGCATTGTACTTTTACTTCTACTTAAAAGTAGAATTGTAAGCAGCTATTTATAGCTAATAGTTTTACTTGAAAATACTTTTACTTTGGTGAATGTTTTTGTGCTCTTATTTGAAAAAAAAAAAAAAAAAAAAAAGTAGACTACTTACTCCACCACTGCAAAATGGACAAGACAAAAACTAAACTTAACAAAACTATGACAAAAGAGGAGTGTACTGGTGCTTTAGATTTATGTTTACTGTGGACAGAAAAGAAAAGGAAGCAGAAAGTGACAGAAAAGTGTGTAAAAGAGGTGCAGAGCAGAGGTTTGTTGGGACTAGAACAGGTAATAAACGTTCAAACAGTGGTCCATGCTGCTGTGACTCCACTTTTAGACCCTAAAAATTAATTCCAGCACCCCTAAAAATAATAAGAATTTAAAGAAAATGTTTAAATGCTATAATTGTGTATTTGAAATAGGTAATGTCAAATTTCTTGATCATATATATTAAAAATCAAATAGGCTTACTTTAACAGAAGAAAAAACACCACTGTGCAATAAATGGTTTGATCCATTCCTGCGGCTGTTGCTGCTTTCCCTCCTCCCCTCGTGCAGATTACTCCTCTGTTTCTCTCTGACTGAGAGAAGTTAGGTACATACTGTTGAAGTTTGGGGCGCTTGTCAACAACGACATAAAAAAAAAAAACTTTTTAACATCAACTGACTGCAATATTAGGCCATCTCAAGCCAAATAGTCTGAACTAAAATAAGCACGTTTGTGGGACAAAAATGTGAGTGAAGCCTGAGCTGAGAAGAGTTAGAAGACGTCAAAAGAGGATTTAATGACATTTACTAATGCTATCCTCTGCATCCAAGTCTAACCTAAACTACTAAACCTTCTAGAGTTGTCTCTGAGTAGGTTTTATTGATTTTGTTCAATTTTTAACCATAGCACATTTGTCAAATTTACTTTTAAGCTATAGTTATTAATAAAGTTAATTATTGCTCTCTAAGACATGCTTAAAACTTTCCAAAAAAAAAAAAAGTTTCTTATAAAATAATATATTTTGTTCCAGCTCAGGGTGCTGAGCACCCCTAAAACTGAAACTCTACAATCATCTCTGAAAACGTACCTCCCTCACTTAACGATGGGAGCAGGCTACACTCACTGCAGTCGCCCCACAAATACAAACGCTGTAACTCAGATCAGGCACAGAGACAAAGGAGGACTGAGACTAACTCAAGCTACTCGCTCACAGACCTGACCTGTTACACCTCCCCAAACTCACAGAACTAGTTGCTCTTGACACAATGCCCTGTTATCAATGGGAATCAAACATGATACATCACATGGGACATTGCAATGCTAAAGCTAGCAGTCAGGAGAGTGAGCTGCAAAGGCTACAAGCTCAGGTCCTTGGGCTGCAGATACAACAAATGAGTGAAATAAAGAAAGAGTAAGATAAGGACAAGCAGAAGGCAAAGACTCAAATGCCACAAACTGCATCCTGCTCCAGTTCTACAGCTCCTCAGTTCAGCCCTAACTTTACACAACAACGCCAAGGTCCACTCAGGCAAAAAGGGGGTCATGGACGCATGAGACAATCTGATCAAATCATGTGCTACTAAGTCCTGAGGAAGGGACTAGTTGTGACTTTTCCTGGTGGTCTCACAGTGAACTGTTCCAGGGGCCACTCTCTGCCAGACAAATGTTAATGACCCAACCTGAACCTCAATATACTTTCTGGGCTACGGTGTTGGTTGCTCCTGAATGTAGATCCTTATCCTCCTCCTGTGCTGACTGAACACTGGTTACCATGGATACAACTGATACAGCCTTATAATCCACCAAAAGACTTTATACATTGGATATTTACATATCTCCAGGATGATGACCCAGTTTATGATACACGACATGGGATATGCCTCACCCAGACTCAGTGTGTGGTGACATTTCTGTGGGACCTGGGGGCGTGGCTGCTGCTGCTGAACTCTCCCCTACACAAACACATCTCTGTGCTCTCTCACCTGAGAGTGCACCACATATCACCTTAGCTGCAGACGCAGGTCATGAAGCCAAATCACCAGGCCCTGTGGTAAAGAAAGCATACAGCTGTTCCTGACTACACATTACTGTTTCATCCAGATGTTTCTGAAAGAGATGAGGTTGGCAGTGCAGTTCTCTTTCAGAAAAAGGGGATGGTGTGGTTGGTCAACAAAATACTAATGTACCATAGCTAAACTGGACAACACTGAGACGACACAATACAACAATATCTATGGCAGTAACTAAAACAACAACTCAAATGTCATATTTATATTTGTTTAATTTTTTTTTTTTTTAGCCTTTTAAAAAAGTAAATTAATGAATTACCCCTCTTAAGTTCAGCTGTACTACCAGAATTCCACAAGTTTACCCTTTAACAGAAACACAGTTCTTCTTTATATCAGTTCTAACGCCTGTTTTTAAACATGTCCTCTCCCCTAAGATTATATTTATTATCCCTATCTTCAAACATAAACAATATGCTATTTATCAATTTTTTTTACTTTCTACATAAATAATGCTGTATTAGGACTCACTAAATCATAGAATTTTACGGCTTGAAATTTGATAAATATTGGTTTAGATTCATTGTAAGCAGAATGGTTGATGATCCTTATGTTTTTTTTTTCTTCTGTAAAATAAAAATTGGTTTTGTATTTGTTGCATAAGTGTGCCCCCAAACTTCAACACAGCAGGTCATATATGGTAGAACAAGAGAACAATATAGCATGTATAGTGTAGTTTTGTTTAAAATATACTTAATTTTAGAAAGGATTGCAGTTGTTTGTGATTTTTGTTTGAATATGGGTTATGTGCTGTTTATGAGATAAATTTTCATCAATTATTACTCCACAACATTATTTTAATTTACTCTTTCTAAAACCACATAAGTTAACATTAAATCCACATTATCTTTAATTTGTCCATTTTATTTGTGAAAATAAAATGTCCAAGTTTATAGAGCAGATTTAAATTGTGCTGTAACTGAGCCAGAATAGTTTCCTGTTTGAGGCCCAAACTCTCCTCCAACAGTTGGCTCAGGTCCTGTTAACCTTGGAATTATCTCCTTTCTCTGTGATGATACAAAGTCTTCTGCTGGAATAAGACAAAAGTGGTCGAACCACTCTCTTGTGAATTAATAAAAAAATAAAAAAATAATAATAATAACCTGATCCCTTAAGGACAGCATCTTTTATAATTTCTGGTAACACAAATTATAATACGGCCTTGAAAATGACAGTTATTATTCGCCTACAGTTGCTACTCAAATTTTTACTCATAAACATCCATTTTGGTTCATCACTGGCCTGGTGCCACCAGCTGCACCTGCTGCGGACACTCAGTTTGTCACGTCCACTAAAGTTCATCGAGGTCAATAATATGGAGTTATAAAAAATCATTAAGTAGCCATTCTGATGAGCCACTCCTCCTTTATCGTTTAAATTCCCCCAGTGGTCATTTCTATCATAGCATCCTCTCTCTGCCTTTATCACCCCTCCTTTTTCTAGCTCTCTAGCTGCTACCCTCTCTGCATATTTTTTTTTCCTTTTTTTTTTCTACTCTGTGACTCAAATGTTAGACTATAACTGAGTGTTGTAATAATAAGTAAGCATAAACAAATTGCAGAATAAAAGTAAATATAAGTAAATAAAATTAGAAACCACAAAGTATGATTGTGATAAAGACTGTGTAGATAGTTGATAAATTGCAAGGTTACTCATAACTTTCTTCATTGCTTTTTAAAATTAACCTCATCACATCACTATATATAATATAGTTTTTAATTTTGCTTATGTTTAAAGATATTTTATTATAATCAGATCAAAGTTTATTACACATTGAGCCCCCGCTGGATGTGGGAGGGACTCACAACTAGCATTGGACAACCTATTAAACATTTAAGAGAGAGACAGCAGAACTGGTAGAAGCTGTGAGACTCCGTATTGAAGCAGCTGTGATGAAATGCAAAGGACATGCAGGGGGAACAACATTCATAGCCAGAGGAAATGAGGCAGCAGATGAAGCAGCAAAGAAAGCAGTTGGTTATGTGGGACCTTTAAGCAAAAAGTATACAGTCTGTGTGCAGACGAATGCAGAGAAATATGAGGGACATACAGTGAAGTTGACAGAAAGATGTTATTGACTTACAGACTCATACAAGACTGTATGAGCACAGTGTTTGGACTGACAAAGGTGCAAAGAAGGACAAAAAAGGACTAAGGCACTGTCATGATGGATGTCTAGTGGCACTTAGCAGCCTATCAAGCATGTTAGCTACAGAAGCTCACAAGCTTGGACACATTTTGAAAACTACCTCATTATGATGACAAAAGTATATAAATATTTTGTCATACAACATTTTGGAGATTGGTTGAGAACAAATTACATTCTGTAAAGGTATTTGGCTAAAATCATTAACTTCATCAACATGAAAAGGGCTGTGTAATAAATTGAATTATAAATTGTACTCTTCATTGTGACCCAAAATAATTGTGATTATGATTTTTCCATAATCGAGCAGCCCTAGTTGGATGCCTTGCCATTAGCGCTGATGGCAATGCGATCCACACCTGACAAACATCTGAATCTGTCTCCACATGAGATCTTAACTGGGAGAAGGATGGACACTCCTCTCCAAACTCAAATAAGTGTCCATAGAAATGACCAAGACCATGAAATCTCTGACTACTACAAGTCAGTTACTAACTTGAGCCTAGTTCTCTCCCAACAGGTCCTGAACCTCGAGGATTCTCCTGACACTACACTGAAAGACCCAATCAAACCTGGTACTGGGTAATGGTAAAGACTATTAAAGACTGTTAAATGGACTGAACCCAAATTTTTAGGTCCATATAAGTTACTT
Organism: Bostrychus sinensis; assembly: GCA_020698575.1. Taxonomy (NCBI): domain Eukaryota; kingdom Metazoa; phylum Chordata; class Actinopteri; order Gobiiformes; family Eleotridae; genus Bostrychus; species Bostrychus sinensis. Next base: position 10,934,921 of record CM036250.1, read on the forward strand.
AACAGCTGCTCAAAGCAGTTAGAGTCAAAAAGACAGACAAAAGTCAAAAGAGCAAGTTGAGTCATTGGATCCATATTACTCACTGTGTTAGGGCCCATCCTCCTGAACGCTCATTAGAACAGATTAGAACTGATTTGGCCTGACTTACTTAACCATTACTGTTGCGTTGACAGGGTGCTCCGTTAGAGGCACCATGCTCACCCCATTTCTGTTTACTATTCTGATTGTCCCACCTATTTTCTGGTACTTCGAATCAGGCCAACCTACCACTTCTCTTAATACTCATAACAGGACTAAAAGAGGAGCCCAAGGTCCGTTCTCATTGGTTTGGAATGCTACCACCTTACTCAGATTCAGTAAAAAATAAAAAAAATAGATGGTATAATTGGCTTTCTACCTGTGCTAATTTATAACTCTCAAGACAACCATGCCTAGTATGTACACCTTTTTATCCAGACTCAAGCTCCTTTTCTTATATTTCTAATCATCTTAGTTTCCCAAACTCTTACTTAGATTAGCACTATTTCTGACTCTTAAGTTAAACACGGGGAAAGTTACATTTTTAGATTATTATTTTTGGGGTATTTGATGTTTTTCTTTTAAGGTTGGTTTAATCATATTCATGTACGAGTACTGTGGATCTATATAAGTGTCTTTGGACGGTTGCTGTGGGCAGCAGAACCATGAGATTCTTTTCCCATCTGAAAGTCAGAAGGTTACAGAACGTAGAACTGCCTGATGGGTTTTTCGGTCTCATACTGAATAGATCCACATGCTTATATTATTCTTATTTTATTTTTATGTTAGCCTATTGCGGTCATGTAAGAGTAATGTATGGCATGGAGGGTTACAATGGCTCCAGATTACAACGGATAATCTGTACATGGTTAGTTTAGGTTACACTTGGTTGTGTTTTGCTTTAGCATAATAGTTATGGGTTTTTCTTTTGATTTTTTGGGGATTTTATATTATGCTTTTTAGAGGTTTAGTTTTTCTTGTTTTTTATTTTTTATGTTTGTTTTTAGAGGTTGTTTCACACCATGTGATATGGTGTGAAAAGGGGGGAATTGTTGAATATTTCTACATATGGCTTTGCGTATTACCACTAAACTATATTTTGATGTACTACTGCTAAGGTTAATAAACGCTTCAATAGTACTAAGACTGTTTTGATTCTAAAAGGATGTTTTTCTCCTTTCACTCAAAAGGTTACACTCTGCGATTACATACATTGTACATTTGCAAAAGTGCGCAATAATAAGCTGGTTACAAAGTTAGGAAACTCAAGGTTACAGGTGGGGGCTCCCACGGCCCTGCCGTTGCGTGGGAAGCTCCTGAAGATAACGAAGATTACGCACCGCAGTAATGAGAACTCTGTGGCCTGGTCTCGAGTTTCTTGAAGATACATTTAATGATATGCAGAAATCGTCATACATTGTCATACATAGTATAAAAACTGTGATCACTCCTTTTTGGCTGGCCCACCCTATCCCTTTCAGCGGGGCACAGCTGTTGTAACCTTACCTGTGTGCTACTAAAATAAACCTTCTGACTTGATTATACTTCTGAATCATCGTCCTCTTTGATGCTTACACCCAACATGAACAATCCTAATAATACCTTTAAATTTGATTGAATGCATTCACAAGTTGGTTTGTCAAGTGATAAATCAAATTTGACCAAATAAATTTATGTAGGAATCACAAAGCCTTTGGAGAGCTACAGGTTAGAGACCCCTGGTCTAGCAGCATCACAGTGGGCGTGGTCTACCACCACAGAAAGTCATTCTAGCAGAATTACATGAGCAGTGCATTGGCATGTCATATTCTGTTTTTCAATTATAAGACCAGACCAGATTATTTTAATGACTTCACAGCCTGATTTTTTTTTAATTATGTTTTGTAAAAACTATGTTAATCAAATAGGGCCATGTGTAGCTCTATTTTTACAAAATTACATTTTTGGTCACTGTCACATTCTACCTGAACATGTTAGGTAAAGTAGGACTATTTAAAGGTGTTTTGAATGCAGTTTTGCCCATTAATTGCAAATTAGTCATTACCTATGGTAGATGATGTCAAGAAAGTCAGGAAAAAGACAGAGGAAAGCTGTAAATGGAATAAAAACACCAAACAAAAATGGAGATAGTCAAAAAGGTGAAGGAAAAAGAAAGCATAAAAAAGGCTATAAAAGAACATAAGTTTAGTTTTTCTTCTTGAGAGCAAATGTTAAGGCAATGTGTGTGAAGTGTCCTGCCTAACAACTGAGGAGGTGGTTTTGATAGGTTAAGGAGAATTGCTTCAAATTTTGTTTTTTTTACTTAAATCCAAAATAAAAACATATAAGATATATAAAATAATAATAATAATAAAATAAAAAATAAAAAAATCAGAATGTTTGTTGCATGTCTTCTGAAGTGTTTACTAAGAAGTGTCCCACTTTACCTGAATTCACCCTAAATGAAAAGGCTAGATGTGAGATTTTGACAAAGTGGTCTGGTGATCTGGTGAGCAAGAAATACTAACCAAATCTATAAACAGGGTTTGTTATTCCTTTTTGTTAAAAAATATTGTAGACCACCACATAATATGTATTTTTGGTAAAATATAAAGGCTACATATCATTGGTAAAGTCACACATAAAACAATTAAAACAGAAACAACCTAAGGAGGTAAAAAATTAAAATTATCTGGGGACAGTATTAAGTGCACTTTTAATGTTCAAAATACAACAATCATTTGTTAAACAGCAGTGCTGTGAAATAATAAAAGGAAAGACTAAAGTTTTAAGTACAAAGTATCCCCTTTGTCAAAAGACAATTATGACACATAAAATGATTTTTTTTTTTACATTTTCATTTATTAAATTTAGAAACAGTTGGTGTTCAGACAATAGAACAGAACAGCTAAACAAAGAATATGTGAACATACACCAACATACAAAATATCTCAAAAAAGTTTGAGGCCAGATTTCAGTTTGGCAACATCACTGTGGGTCCAGACCAGGCCATCTTCTGGTCTCACGGGTGCTGAGGCTCTTGGCACATTGTGTTGTGAGGTCTCCAGCTGTACCGGCTGGTCAAAGACAGTCATTGTCGAGTAGCTGTCTATCATTAGACATGATGGGTCATCTGACTGTCCCGGGACTTTACCAAGAGGAAAGTTCTTCCACGACACATCAGTCGAAAGCTCCCATGGAGAACCTCTAAGCAACCTCACTTTATCCGAGTCAGTGTCTGCCATTTTGCTCTCCCGAAAAGATCCACTTCTTTCAGAGTCCACATTGCTCCGCCAGCGTTCGGAGCGCTGCAGCATCTCGTGCAAACTCTCCAGTGTGTAAACTGGCTGTTCTTTGTTTGCAGAGGGTGCGTCTTCATGTGTGCTCTGAGTGTAGATGGAGCAGAGCTTCAGCAGCTTCTCTTGAGTCTCTACAGGAAGAGGATGTTCCATGTCATCTAGGATTAGTTTTAGCAAGTGTGGCGTGTTAGCACATGGTGCATCCAAGCATGCGGTGAGGAGCTGTTGCCATCTCAGCTCAATACGGTTCACAAAAATTCTGTCCTTCATACGGGCTTTCCTTTGCCCCTTTGTCTCAAAATGGTATTCAGATTTTTTGCTGTTACACAGAATGACTTCTGAGATCCAAGCAGAAATGTAGTAAGCTCTGTGATCATTGGGCTCTGTCAAGAGCAGTTTGAGCTCAACAAAGAGCTTTTCCAGAAACAGATAAATGAAAGTTGGAGAGTTGAGCATCTTCAGGAGAGGCAGCCAAAAACGCAGGAAGGTTTGAGGAATTTGAGGGACAGTGGGGTTTGTGTTGGCAGCATTGAACGTAATACAGCCTAATGTTTCCTGCTGTTCAACAGTGGGCACAAGAAATCCATCTTCCAACAGTACATCAACAAGTAAGTCACTTGACTCTAAAGCAAATTGTTTTATCTCTGCAAGTATCCAACTCATTTCTGCAAAGGGCGCAGGCCACAAACTCTTTTCTTTAGTTCCACAAACCCCATCAAAGACCTGGTATTGCTCATTTTCAAAGGTTATCAAAAGGTCACGAGCTTTCTTGTATCCTTCCATCTCTTTTTGTCGTGCTATATCATCTTCCTCATCTTCACCCTCTGACTGTGAATACCAGTCTCCGTTGCTGTTCCCCCCCAGCTGCCGGGACCAGTACTCCTGCTGGAGCCACTCCAGAACTACTTTACAGCCCTTTTGACACCACTTCAGGGAAGGCTTCTTCCTGTGTGTAAAATCGTGCCTTAGATCCACAATCCACTCTGGGATGTTCAGCTTTCCGGCCAGTCTTCTCAGAGGGCGTGCCACCCTGCCATGCTGCCGCTCAGTGATCAGATTGACAAACCTGACCAGGGCAGTGCCGTAAGCCATGACCAGTTCGTCTCCGTCCACCTGCCCGGACTTGTCCAGAACCTGACATCTCACCAGGTCCGCGGTACACTCCATTGCCACCGGGGTGTTGTTGGCGTATCTGCTTTGCCACGCAGAAATCCTCTGGAGAGCGTACTTCTGCAAGGAAGCGTCACTAGAGTAAAGATACTCCAACACCTGGTCCCACTCGGCTTTGTTGAGCCAAGCCACCACATGGCGGTTTTTCTCAGAGCTCTTTTTCTTCATTTAGACGGCAGGGAACTTACGACGAACTCCCGGTGATATCTCGCTTAATAAAGACAAATGCTTAAAAAACTCACAGCTATTGATGCCACCAGGCCAGACAAAAAATGCACAATTTTCACATTTCAGTGAAGGGTCGTTTCCAGGAAATGACGTAAATATTACGCGCCTTCTTCTTCTTCTTCTTCTTCTTCTTCTTCTTCTTCTTCTTTTTCTTCTTCTGTTGGCTTTATGGCGGGGGCACTCAGCGTTTTAGGTGCATTTCCGCCACCTACTGTGTTGGAGTGTGGACCAAAGTTCCCTAATATCCCTCAATCACCCGATAATGGAGGAAAAAAAAACAAAACAAAAAAACAAAAAACTAGATTCTATGCAATACATCGGCTTCCTTCAAGAACTTTAGCAAAGTCTTTTCTTTGATGATACTGAACACACTCTTGAGGTTAAACTCCTCCTGACCCTGTCTCCTTACTTCAGCTACAAGTTTTTCCCTTGGCCCTGCGTATTTTGTGCAGCGTACAATAACATGATCTACTGACTCTGCTTCATTACAACTATCACATAAGCCGGTTGGATGTCTGTTAATTAGGTGCAATGTCTTGTTTAATAAAGTATGTCCTATTCTTAATCGAGAGATTACTGCGTCCTCCTTTGTGCTCCCCTTGAATGCCCTACTTGTGCCCACTTTTCTCTGAAGAGAATACAAGTGCCTTCCTGTATTAGCTCTGTCCCAGTGCACTTGCCATTCTGCCATCAAGTTTCTCTTAACTAGTGATTTTACCTCTGCCCTGCTGAAGGGAACATCAACAACCTGCTCTAAGGTTAGTGCCTGTTTTGTGTGTGAAGTGTCCTGCCTAACAACTAAGGAGGTGGTTTTGATAGGTTAAGGAGAATTGCTTCAAATTTTGTTTTTTTTTACTTAAATCCAAAATAAAAACATATAAGATATATAAAATAATAATAAAATAAAAAATAAAAAAATCAGAATGTTTGTTGCATGTCTTCTGAAGTGTTTACTAAGAAGTGTCCCACTTTACCTGAATTCACCCTAAATGAAAAGGCTAGATGTGAGATTTTGACAAAGTGGTCTGGTGATCTGGTGAGCAAGAAATACTAACCAAATCTATAAACAGGGTTTGTTATTCCTTTTTGTTAAAAAATATTGTAGACCACCACATAATATGTATTTTTGGTAAAATATAAAGGCTACATATCATTGGTAAAGTCACACATAAAACAATTAAAACAGAAACAACCTAAGGAGGTAAAAAATTAAAATTATCTGGGGACAGTATTAAGTGCACTTTTAATGTTCAAAATACAACAATCATTTGTTAAACAGCAGTGCTGTGAAATAATAAAAGGAAAGACTAAAGTTTTAAGTACAAAGTAACCCCTTTGTCAAAAGACAATTATGACACATAAAATGATTTTTTTTTTTACATTTTCATTTATTAAATTTAGAAACAGTTGGTGTTCAGACAATAGAACAGAACAGCTAAACAAAGAATATGTGAACATACACCAACATACAAAATATCTCAAAAAAGTTTGAGGCCAGATTTCAGTTTGGCAACATCACTGTGGGTCCAGACCAGGCCATCTTCTGGTCTCACGGGTGCTGAGGCTCTTGGCACATTGTGTTGTGAGGTCTCCAGCTGTACCGGCTGGTCAAAGACAGTCATTGTCGAGTAGCTGTCTATCATTAGACATGATGGGTCATCTGACTGTCCCGGGACTTTACCAAGAGGAAAGTTCTTCCACGACACATCAGTCGAAAGCTCCCATGGAGAACCTCTAAGCAACCTCACTTTATCCGAGTCAGTGTCTGCCATTTTGCTCTCCCGAAAAGATCCACTTCTTTCAGAGTCCACATTGCTCCGCCAGCGTTCGGAGCGCTGCAGCATCTCGTGCAAACTCTCCAGTGTGTAAACTGGCTGTTCTTTGTTTGCAGAGGGTGCGTCTTCATGTGTGCTCTGAGTGTAGATGGAGCAGAGCTTCAGCAGCTTCTCTTGAGTCTCTACAGGAAGAGGATGTTCCATGTCATCTAGGATTAGTTTTAGCAAGTGTGGCGTGTTAGCACATGGTGCTCTTGATTGCACTGACACTTGTAGTGTTGGTACTGTGAATATTACGCGCCTCACGGCAAAACGTCATATATAGGCGACACGTGTTTAAAAAAATTACAATTAAAATGGCGGGTGCTTTGAAGGAAAAACAGCTTGCACATTATATTTACTGTTCATTACAGGTAACACACACACACACACACACAAAACTACTTTAAAGACAGATAGCTAAGTCATGTTCGCTCTTGCTAAAATGCGCATATAAACCACAGAAGAGCAACCAGCTTTTCAGACTGAAGAATCATATGTGCACGAAAAAGGGTTAGCACCCAACTTGTAGCTTTGGATTTCATGCAGATACTCTTTGACGTTATTATAGTTCAACATGAAGCTTGATGGAATAGGCTTGTTATGTTGTTTTGCTCTGTAAGTGAATGTCTAAAGGGGTTACTGCCTTGATGTGCACCTAAACCTACATTTTGCGGTGTGTTTTTCTTGATTTAATCCAGTGTTTTATATCATTATTCTTATATAATGTCATTATTATAATATCTTTTCAGGATGCGTCCTGTCCCTTGGTGGAAGGTCTTTTCCTGCAAGAGGAGGACAGTATGTTAGAGCTGCTGTGTACTCCCTCCCAACACCGCACGGATATATTGACATGGATTTGTAGCTGGTAAAATACCTAAACATTACTATACTTTTTCCACAATGGATTAGAAACAAAGTCTGATAAACCATTGTTTTTGTTGTCATTTTACAGTATTAACCCAAACTTCCTGAATTCAAAGGCAGTGTCTGCAAGATCCCAAGACCCTGATTTATTGACAAAAGGTAACAGTTGCACCCTCGATTACATGAAGTATTTCTGCCTCATACAACATCAATTCATTTCTGGCTGCTCTCTTTTTTTTAACCAGAAATGGCTTTGCTTGGACAAGAGCTTATGTTATGCAAAGCCTCTGATTTAGATCTTATCCAGGTAAGACTTGCACTCAACTTTATTCATCCACATGGGAAATTACTGGTCACAGTAGCTTAGTGGCACATACGAAACGAAACGAACACAAAAATTGCTGGGTAATTTGTAATTTTTTATCTATTCCCCAGGGTGCCCAGAGTTCTCTCAGGCAGTTACAGTTTCTAAAGCAGCTTATAAGTCTAGTCCCTGGCTGCAAAAACTTGACTGAATACAAAACCGATGAAGAGATGTTTGTCAATGAACTCTACTCTCCAGAGAATCTGCCCCAACTTGCGCTAATGCTCAAACCTACATTTGACCCATGGCCGGCACATATCAAGTATGGATGCTTTCTGGCTAGCACATTTTAGTTATAATCCTTATAAAGAATATTTTTATATCACTTTACCAAAATCCTTCTAGGCTTTTTGTTTTAAAAAAATCTGAAATATTTCTACTTTCTAATATTGTATTGTCTGTTTTTCAATTTTTATTCTGTCAGGGCTTTGCATAAGGGAACAAAATCATCTCAAAAATCAGGCAAGGAAGAGACTGATATTGGTGCTCTTTTGCAGTCAACACAGTCAGCGTTGGAGCAGTTGCAGACAGAGGTAAGGTGCTCATATCAGTGTAAAAATTCAAGTAACTTTATTCATTTCAGTAGTCTAAAGATTTCTTTTATTCAATTATTTCTAGTGTGAATTTTTAAAAGATGGGCAGAGTGGTGGTGTTTTCTCTTCAAGTGCATTGCGAGTCGCAGCTGGTGATCTTCGACAGTTAATGAGCACTTTCAGTCATGTATATGAAACTGACTTAAAATCATATTGCAACAGAGAGCCTCCCAACTTCAGCACAGAGACAGGGATTTTCCAGAGAGTTTATCAACTGCTGCTGGCCTGCAATACAGTATTCACATTTAAAGATTTTATTGTTAAGTACATGTACATTTTAATTGTAGTTATAATGCTTTATGTTTTGTTACTTAGGAGTTAGAGATGCTAAATGAACTCTCAGAGGCATCCGGGGGTTTGACTAAAGAAGTGAGTCACCTGCAAACACAGCTTCGATACTGGAGTAGAAGTGAAAAGCACACATTGCGTAAGTAAATTTCGATTTTGAATTAAGCACAGAAAAAATGTATATGGTCCTTGTAACTTGCTGTCTCTTATTTTATTTCATTTTATTTATTTTTTTGCCTTCTGCCAGCTGACCAGTTAGAGGAGCTTACCAGACGCTACAGAGACTTTCTCTCCCTGCTTCATCCTTAGCAATGCAAAGAACATCAACAATATAAGTTTTATTTATCATCCATATAATATAAAAAAAATATAAACCCTGGCATTATAGTAACACTTTAACTTTTTAACAGGTGCACTTGCGAAAATGCCTCAAATGATCTTGGTGGTTTATCAACTTTAAAAAGGAAGGATGACACCTCTTTCATAGAGGTATAGTTGTACCTAGCTCACAGTATATTCAACTAATGAAGGGCTTATCTCATTAGAATACATAATTGTCTAGATTAACACAAGATGAACAAACAACAGTACAAGAGACATATTGAAACAGGAATGGGATTTAGCTCTGCAAATCCCAAACCGTATGTAGTAGTGTTGCTTTGAGTGGTGAATTTTCTAAATATATTCCTTAAATAGGTTGTGCCTACCTTTTGGCCAAATAATTTTTTAACAATGTGCAGTGTTGTTTGTATTATAACTGTATAATTTTGCACTACTACTTGTGATTTTTTTTAATAAATCCAAACAAATTCCTTTACTTGTTCAGATGTGTTTAAGAACAGCTACTTTTGCTTAAATTACTCTAAGGCTAATTTTGTTGTTTTGAATATACTTAATACTTTATTACCAGGGCTTGACGTTTACTTTTTTGCTCATTGGCCATCTTGGCTAGTCAATTAGTGGTTTAGCTAGCCACAATTTAATTAGTTAAGCTTTTGTTTATCATTTGCATGTATTTTGTTTAAATTGATATTTTTCTTAATGTAATTATGATTGACTTCATACTAAATGTACACTCAAGCAGAGCAACATAAATTCAGGCATATGAAGATACAGGTATGCATGAAATTCAATTGGCTGAAGTGGAAAGTGGGAGAGTTTGTGCCAGTACCCAAAATGAAAATCTACCCCCATTTGGCCGTTTGGCTAGTGTTAATGTCAAGCCCTGTTTATAACGCAGATAGGAACATATTGTGTCTGACTTTTCTGTAATGTTGTGATGTAAACGACCTTGTAATGAGGCTGGAATCAATTAATTAGAAACGGGCAGTTTTAATTTGTATTTCTTACAGCTTAAATATGTTACACATTTGTACATTTCAATTTCTCTCCGTTGACTCAGGACACCTTTCACAGTCAGCTGTCCAGTGTACAGTAATATTCAGCCTTATTGTGAGTCTGTGCCACTGTGTGTCACTTGAACCTTGAATGCAAAGCTAAAAGCCTTTCTTCACCAGCCACTCCTTCAGCTCCTTGTCGAAGTGTCCCTTGATCTTTAAAGTCATTGTGACTTCGTTCACTTGTGTTGGCAGCTCTTTGCCTGTGACCTCCTTCAGATGCTGCTTCACGTCCTTCTCCAGCGCCCAGATGTCGCCCTCTACTTTACGCACGAGGGTCATTTGTCTGTTACCGTGGGTCAGGTCCGTGTACACCGGGATGTTGTGCATCCGGGAGCGGCGGATCATGTAGGGCAGAGCCGGCGGTGCGGCAGCCGGAGGAGCCCAGCCGGACGGAGCTGGCCCATCGTGGTGCGGAGGGATGGGGACCCGTGCTGGTGGGATAAGTCGCTCCACAAACTTGTACTCCTCGGTAGACTCCAATATCATTTGCTTTTTCTCTCCCGGAGGAGCAGAAGCGGATAAAAGCCGGAGTCCAACCGCGGCCAAAGGGTAGGCCGCTGTCCGCTGGTGGAGCCTGGAAACTGTGAGAAGAGTCCTCCGGAGAACAGAGGAGTGGACTCCGAGTGAAGCCGCCATGTTGCATATGTCACAAAGCCGGAAATGACAACAAGAATTCAGTTTGTGCACTGAGGCCCCCTATCGACTTTATTTATACTGCAGGACGAAGTTTCCCAAATGGAAGTCATCAATGCGCTGTAATACCCAGGGGTAAAAATTTGGAAAGTGGGGAAACTCAACATAGAGTCAGTGTATACAGTAGATATATATGTACTGTATACTATATTAGGTTTAATGTACTATTTCCCGGAGCTTATACTATATTTATAATGTGTGTGACAGAGTGTTGTGAAAGTAGGTTATGTGCGACTATATGACACGTATGGTGGTCCTCCCCCACGAAAATTTGAACAAAACATTTGTGATGGCTACCAACTTGTAAAAATATTGGCACAATTTGTGTTTTTTACTTCTTTGTCACTAACTGGGAGATTCAAGGAGCTTACAAGCTTTTTTTTCTTTCTGTTTTGTTAAAAAAATTTCTGGGAGAGCCCCCCCAGTCCCCCTGCCTTTATTTTTCCCACAAAAAACAATCTGGTACACAGGATCAACATTTAAGTTCTTGCCTTGGGCACAAAGAGCCAGGTTTAGCTCTAGTAAGCATCTCCCAGTTAGTGATAGCAGTAAAACCACAAATTACACCCATATTTTTGCTACAAGTTGGTAGCCATCTATAATATTATATTCTCTAAAATGCACCAAAATACAAGAAATTGCATGTTTTGTTTAAATTTTCCTGGAGATGGACCCCCACCATTGTCATATAGTCTCAAACACTTTCAAATTACTTTATACATGAAACCTGTCTCACACATTACAGATACAGAAAACTATATACGCTTCAGGGAAATGATACAATAAACCTTATAATATACAGTATCTTTGCGTAGCTCCTGTATACACCAACTCTTTTTTGGGTTTCCCCCACTTCCCAAATTCCACTTTAACCGCTGGTAATAATAATAATAATAATAATGCTTCAGTCTTATGTAGCACTTTTCAGAGTGGCTTTACACTTGCATTATTCGTTCACTCAGTCACACTCTGTGGTGGTGAGCTACTTCTGTGTGGCTGCCAATCTGCGCCTACGCTCCCTCTGACTACAAACAAACACACAGTCACACTGACACGTTCACACAGGCAAGGTGGGTGAAGTGTCTTGCCCAAGGACACAACAACAGCCTGCAATGTAGTGAGGATCAAACCACCAACCTTCGGGTTAGTGATCTCTATCGACTGAGCTACTGCTCCCCCATGAAGTCTCATGTTCTCCCTGAGGGTACAGCAGCTTCCTACTACCATTCATTTACTTCATAGTGAATGCTTATGGGTGTGAATAATTGTCTGTCTGTGTATGTCCCAAAATGTTAGCCACTTAATCTCATCTCAGGGCCCAAAGCAGTGGGATTATGGTACTTTTTTTTTTTTTTTTTTTTTTTTTTTTTTTTTTTTGCAAACCATTGAATAACAGAATATATCCAGTACATATATTATTTCTAAACGTACTACAGCCTACGTCTAACTTACTAACCTAAATAAATAACTTGTAGATTTACAGGTTAAATACAATCACAGAACCTATCTTGTAATCTAAATGCTAAACTCAGATTTACAGTGCCATTTAAGTTTATGATTTTATTTTGTCGTTTTCTTTCTTATTCAGGCAGTGATTGACTGAAGCTAATTTCCCTGCAAATGTAGGAGAAAAAAAAACAAAAAAAGAAAAAATTATTCACAAATTGAAGGGAACGGAGGCTAGACTCTTCAGAGTAAAGAACACATGCAGTATTTAATATGTAGAAATGATAATATTGCCATAGCTGAAGGGACTTGCTATAGTTTGAATTAAATATGTAGACTGTGATTGTTGTTGCTTTTAAGAGTGTGACATTGTGCTGCCCTGATTTAAATCCTCTGTTATACCTATACACACCCACGAAAAGAAAATGTGAAAATGAAATAAAAAATATAGGAAGTATGCTCATAAACGTAGTTAGTTAGTTAATAATAACATTTCCAAAAAAGTACCAGATTGACTAACCAACTGTTCCCAAAAATACCCTGTAGTCTCATAAACAGCCTGACCATATTGTAATAAAGGACTAACTGTTTGGAAAAGCAGGGAGACAGTTTTAAACACCTTCCTTCCTCTTTTGTTTTTCAACTTTACATGATAATAGGAAAGTAATTAAGGAATTTCTTTTTTTTACCAGAGGAAGAGGAACCTACCACTTTGTTGAGGGGATGACTGTGGGAGTGTCTTGAATGACTTTCTGCCCCGCCATGTAACTGGAGCTGCCGGTCCTGTTAGTTTTCACTACTCCTTCAAACTTTCTATGCGAGTATCAGTCTCACATAACAAACTCTGGCAGCACGATGAGCAGCGGAGAAGACATGGTCCTGAATAAGCTTGGTGCAGATGATGATGTAGAGGTAAGAAGCAATAAGTTATTAAATTTATTTTGTATTTTGACATACAGATAGATTATATTTACTTAGCGATTAGGCTGCTGTAGTTAATAATTTTGAGCTCTTACATCTTTTGGTGTCCTTCACTCTGGACTGCTGTTTACTATTAGAGCAGGAAACTGTAAAAATCTGTTCCCAGTAACATTTCCTGTGGTTCTTCTAAGCACAATGTCTAAGGTTATTGTGCACAACTTAAATACAACAAATCACTCTAAGTCTATGTTATACACAACCATATTGACAGCACACAGCATTATCATGTCTTTCTTTATGTTAACATGTCTTTCTAATAAAGTCCAGAAGATGGGTACTGTTTTTTTGCAATAGTTGTTCCTTTTCCCAAGAGCACCCTTAATGGACTCAAACATTTAAAGCATCTTATTTTTCTCACCTTTCTGGTCTTTCTAACAGCTTGTATTTAGCCGTTTTCAGGATGACAGACTGTTTGTTTCTTGCTGATGTGTTGCCGGTACAGATCAATAGAAGCTCTATGACCCAAAAAGTGACACCCATGTGCAATGTCTCCCTTCTTCCAAACTGAACATGAGAAATTGCTTGTTTGTTTTGTTGACATGTATTGGAAGGGTTGGACAAACAAGACTTTATTTCAGTGTTTAAACTATCCCCAACTCTAGAGGCATTATGTACAAGTTATTTGAAATAGACAAAAAATAAAATGTGTGGTGATAATGACTTGTAACTTAATATATGACCTGACACTCCCTGTTTACTCCTGGCTCTGTTGTTACAGCCACACCTCTGTACTTGCACATACATGACACCTTCATGTACGCATGCGGCACTTGAGATTTTTTTCCTACTTACGTAATCCATTTATTTATTTGAAAGTAGAAATGGAAAAATGGCCTGGAAAAGCTTAAACAATCACTTTCTCTCTGACCGTTGTTACTTCCTCTTTTTGCAGGTTGTCTTAAAGCGTCGACCTTTAAACATGAACCACTACGCCACTAAAAAGAGCGCAGCCCAGAGCATGCTGGACGTCGCTTTGCTCATGGCCAACTCGTCTCAGCTGAAGACTGTTCTTTACGTGGGGCCGCAGTATCGCTTCTACATCCCTCTCATAGTCCTGCTCTCATTGTCCATAACATTACAAGTCGTAGTTGGTCTTCTGCTCGTATTTATTGGTGAGTAAATCTGATGTTTGTGTTGTCTTTCCTGTTTTTCTCTTTGTAAAGAAACCTTGTGTGATGTAAAATATGAACATGACCTTCACTTCTTTTGTGCCAGTGATTCTCACACTTCACACCAAGTACCAACTCAGAAAATATTTGGCCTTCCAAGTTTAATGGACTAACCTTTAATGGACTAAAATGAGCCTAAATCTTGACCAAACCAGGACTAACAGGGGGCTACACTGGGACTAAATCAGTACTAAACTAGAACTAAACCTTGTCTAAATCCTTGCTAAACCAGTTCTAAACCACGCTAAACTAAGACTAAACCAAGACTTAACCAGTACAGGACAAATCCAGATCTTAACCAGGACTAAACCAGATCTAAACCAGGACTGAATCAGATCTAAACTAGCTCTAAAACAGCAAAAATGCTGTTAAATTAATTGAAATCAGGACTTGAACGGCATAGGACTTCTGAGTACCACCAGAAGAAACCCATGTACCACTTGTGGGACCTGATCCACAGTTTGAGAACCACTGCTTTATGCTGAGTATTTTGTCACTACACTCTATTAAAGCATTGTGTTTGTGTTTTGTTTCCATCAGTAAAGTATGACCTGAATGATGTCAGGAAACATGCCAAGCTCAACTGGATGAACAACGTAGCCACTGTCTGTGTGTTCTTCACAGTCCTCATTAACATATTCATCACTGCTCTCGGCTTTGAAGGATACAGTGTCAGGTAAATAAATATTATGGGACATTATAACATATAGAAGCTCTTTACGTGGCTTTAATGTGACATTTGTTTTATTCTAGATCATATGTGGCCCCTGTCATAGGAGTCCCGGAGCAAACTATTTCTCTTCTCCCAGTCCCTGGTGAACTTAATGGAACTGGTGGCCTTTAAGCCCACAGT
The DNA here is from genome assembly GCA_020698575.1 of Bostrychus sinensis. Classification (NCBI taxonomy): domain Eukaryota; kingdom Metazoa; phylum Chordata; class Actinopteri; order Gobiiformes; family Eleotridae; genus Bostrychus; species Bostrychus sinensis. Next base: position 10,950,083 of record CM036250.1, read on the forward strand.
GGACAGTGGTCTTTAGGGAAAGCTTAGTTGAAAGCTTTGATCATTTTTCAGCCAAAAGCCTCCGTTTGTTTTGTGTATAGACTACTTTATGTTGAAAGAACATCAATGCACAGATTTTGCACTTTTAATACATTTTTATAGGCATTATTGTTGTAGGCAATATTTTTTTAATATTTACTGAATAAAAATATATTTTTTAAAATCACTGTTTTCTTTTTAATTGGTACAGTCTGGCAGCACAGCAGCAAAGTGGTTAGCACTTTTGCGTCACAGTAAGAAGGTCCTGGGTTGGATTCCCAGACTGTGTTTGACCTTTTTGTGTGGAGTTTGCGTGTTCTCCCTATGTCTGGGTGGGTTTCCTCTGGGTGTTCCGGTTTTCCCCATCAACCTAAAGCATGCACAATAATCCTCCAGCTAGATACTCCTGACCAGGATCCTGGCTGAATATATGGAGAAGGGTCCCCGCTCTGCTCCTGACAGGTCGCCCCAGTGGCATTGAAGGATGGCTCAAATGCAGAGAACAAATTATCCTATGGGGACATTAAAGTCTACCTTAACCTTAACCTTACAAGACTGTTATTGGGGGGCGGCAGTAGCTCAGTAGGTAGAGCCATTTGCCCACTAACTGAAGGTTTGGTGGATCTATCCCCGCTACAAGTATTGCATCCTGCTGTTGTGTCCTTAGGCAAGACACTTCACCCACCTTGCCTATAATGCAGAGTGCATTAGTCTCAAAATTGCGGCCCAGGTACCTTTTGTGGCCCTCCTGTCCCTGCTGTCCGGCCTTTGGTATAATATCAAAAACATAATATAATCTGGCCTGCAAAATAATTTTCATTCATTTTTTCATTTAATACTTTTCTTGAGTAACAGTGTTTCTGACATAAAAATACACATGATAATTTATAACAAGTTTTTTTTACTACTATAATGCCTTAAAAGGTACTTTGCCATTTTTGGCTAATTAGTGATGAGAGCTTTGGGTGCTAATCAATCACTTTGTTGAGGTTATTATCTGAACCTTTATGTGGCCCTCTGGGGATATGACAGTACTAGATAAGGCTCCTGGCAAATTTGTGTTTGAGTAATGTCTGTGGTTCTTGTGTATGAACAAGTTTGTGCAATTGTTGTGGTTTAGAAAAGCGCTATTAAAAACTGATGCATTATCATTTATTATTCATTATTATCAGACCTGCAATCAGTGGTGGACAAAGTACTCAACTTCTTTACTTGAGTAAAAGTATAGATCCTCCAGGTCAAATATTACTCCAATACAAGTAAAAGTTGCTAAGTCATTTTTTTACTTGAGTCAAAGTACTGGAGTATGTGCTTTCAAAAATACTTAAGCATACAAAGTACTTAAACATTTTTTTACAGTATATTTCAAATGAGTGCAGTCAAAAATTTTGGCTAAAATTTCTACTACAATTCAACTCACAAATTTGCAGCTCCAAAATATGAATAAAATACATTTTACATCATTTTAATGATAAAATGTGAGGAACAACTTATAAAACCATAACAGATAAGATTGTTCTACAGCAAAAACGAGCCATACGTGTTATAAAAAAGGCTGGGTTTTATGATCATACTAATCCATTATTTTTAAATTGGTTTATTATAGAATTGTGCAAATAATGTTCAAAGCAAAAGCTAAATCACTTCCAGATTGTGTCCAGAGGTTCTTTTTAGTTCCTGAGAGCAAATATCAGTAGTGTTATGTAGTAAATAATTATCTTTAGGGAGTAAGTCAGTTCAGTTCAAGTTCAGTTTTAAAACAATTTCTCCGCAGAAGTTACTTTTCCTTTTTTAGAAATGTAGTGGAGTAAAAAGAATTATATTTATCTTTTAAATGTAGTGGAGTAAAAGTAGTAAGTTTACCCTAAAAATGCTAAAGTAAGTAAGTGAGTAAGTACAGATTTTCAAAAACTATACTTAAGTACAGTACTCAATTAAATTTACTTTGTTACTGTCCTCCTCTGCCTGCAATCAAGGCATGGTAAAAATATGTGGAAGAAACAAGACAAGACAGACTGTATTTTAATAAAGTATTTATTTTAGACAGATGCCAAGTTGATCTGTTTTGTTGTAATAAGATGAACAAAAATACTCCCTTAAGCATTGCAAATGGCATAGAAAACAAAGAAAGACACAAACAAAAAAAACTTTCTTAGGCATTACTTGATCACATAGAAATAGTGTTTGTGTTGTGAATACTTTCTTTTTTCCATAAAATCCCATCTAATTTTGAAGCTCCTGACTTTCTTCATTACTCATCATGTGACATAAGACATAGTACAATACTGCTGCTAACAAAGCTAACACCAGCAGCAGTTGAATCGTCTTCCCTAGACAGCTGTGTTGAGTCTTTTTCACTGGCTCTTTGGATTGTACTGCACTGTAATGGGTTGCTCTGGTGGTGTTTTGAATAGGAGGCCTGCAGTGAAGTGGAAATACAAATTTAAGATATTAAACACTTAAGACACAATTTTTTTTCATACACGTGTACGTTTCAGCACTCACTCTTTGTCGAGCTCAGATTCCTCCTCCTCGTCATCTTTTTGTTCATTTTTCTCAGTGGCTCCTCTGTGTTTCAGCCTGAAATGTAAAGTACAAACACTCCATTATGTATCACTGTTAAGACAACACTGCACAATGTGGATGATGGATGCATTTCATTCATGATCATTGTGCTACATGTGATGCGTCAAATCTGTACTCACATGTTGCTGGATCCTTCATACCGAGACTGTTCAAACAAAAGCAGAATATTTCATTAAAGGCCCACTACCAGAGTTTTTCAAAATGTAACTCCCCCTCCTCATATATTTCTGTTTTATTTCGATTAATGTCAGATTTGTGCTTTGGTTCTCTTTTTTTTCTGTCTTTGTAAGCAGGTGGTGCCAGCCCTGGAATTCTTACCTTTCCAGTTGGACTTGCTGCCACCATTACTCTAGTGAATAAAGACATGCCCAAGCTTGGACCTGATCCTAATGGGATCACCCCTCCTTGTCCTTAGAGTGTGATTGGTCAAAATATTAAGTCCTTGCCCTAGCTCCCCCTCAGATGAGGTCTGCATGAAGTGCGTGAGCGTGCAAGGGTGCAGGGGGGTTAAAAAGGACAATTTGGTCCACAGTCCACACTTCTTGGACACTTGCGTAATGAAAGTAACAAAGTAAAAAACATTTAACAAAGTAAACAGCACTGTCTTTTAGCGGTGTGTTTGCTAAACTGCTGCTGGATTTATAGATAAGATAAGACGTGTCCCTTAATGCATTACTTTTCATTTCTGACAGTTAGCGCTCACTGCTAAGTTGCTAAGAAAGAAACACAGCATTGTTTGAAAATACCACAATGAAATGCATTGTGGGTAATATATCTCATCAAAGTCCACTTTGTCCACACTTACTGGAAGTGTGCAGTGAAGTGCGTGGTTCCAAATGTTGAAGAGAATTGGGACACACAATGCACCTGTGCCCCTCAGTGTGAACAAACATTTGAAGGACACAGGTGTGCACGACAGGGGACATATAGAGACAGGGTTGAAGATGACTTATATTATGCTGCTATTGACTGAATAATTACTTTTACTCAAATATAAGGGATTAATCTGGTAGTTCATCTTTAAGTTACAGTCACTACTTACTTGAATAAGTAAATAGGACTAGGATTAAGGACTCACCGGACTGTGGTATGTGATGTAGGTTACTTCTTCCTCTACAAAAAGAACACAAATGTTACAATGTTTGCAATGCCCTATGAGCAAAGCAACTGCTGCATATTCAGAAGTGATGGGGCAGCAGTAGCTCAGGAGGTAGAGTTGGTTGGTCACAAACTCCCCAGTGCATACTGCCATTGAGTCCTTGAGCAAGACACTTCACCCACCTTGCCTCTGGTGTCAGTAGCAATAAGTTAGTGTGACTGTGGTGGTTGTAGAGGCCATAGGCGCATTATAGCTGCCACATGCCACATGCCACCAGCAGCATTGTGTGACTGTGGAGTGAATAATGGACTAATGTAAAGCACTGAGTGTCTAGAAAGGCACTATATAAATAAATCCAATGCATTATTAATATTAGTAGTATGTATCTTGTGTGGAAAGATGAAATGCGTTCTAATGAGATGGTTGTGTTCCCAAAACTAAAAGCTTCAGTAGAAGATCTGTCAATAAAAAAGACTTCCTTGAGGCTAAATATTATCATATGTATCTGATAAAAGATTACATGGTGTTGCTTGAGATATAAAAACCATAACAGACAACAAAACTATATCTTACATGACAAGTGTGTGTCAACGGCATATCACAGATTTAAAACATTCAGCTATGGAAACATCTACATACCTGTCATTTTACTGTTTGTGGGCATAACTACATTTGCTATTACTGGGTACACTAAGCCTTAATGACCTAATACATTCTGGGATAATAGATAAATGTATAATAAAATTATGTTTACATGCAACAAACCCACCCTCCTCTCTGTAGAAGGTCTTATCAGAAGAGGAGGTCTCTGGAGTGGCCTCATCCATGGCTTTCTCAAGCTTCCTCTCGTAGAGCTTTCTGGTGGAATCTGCAAACAGTACATTACACATGAACATCATATCATAATAAAAGTGCATATAATCAGATATTTATATGGTCAGTCGTTCATACCAACGATGGGTCCGTGTTTGATGCCATACTGTGTGAGCAGCTCACTGATCTCAGAATCACTCTTCTCACTCAACGACATCTGCAGACAGTGGGGCACAGGTAAACCAACAGTGGACAGTAACTAGATACTTTTGTAAACACACATTTACTTTTGAGTAAGGCTTTGTGGAAAAATTCTTTCACTCAAGAAATATTTTGTAGTCTATAAATAAGTAATAGTATTAGTATAAGTTATAGCAGTAGAAGTAGTAGGCTTGTGGTGGTCGTAGTACAGTATTTGTAGCAGGCTTGTAAAAGCAGTGGTAGTGGAAGTTCTTGTAAAAATAATAGTAGCGTTTTTTGGTGTGCAACTGTAAAAATAGCTACTTTCAGAAGTAAATTAGTCAACAGTGAAGTTTACTGTGTACTCTTTTTACTCGAGTAACATTATTTTTGAAGTAACAATACTTTAATTTGAGTAAAGTTTTGTGGGTACTATTTCTTCCAGCTCTGATGTGAACAAGTATGGAGAGGAGGAGAGGGAGGAAGCCAGTGTGAACACTGTGGACTTGGGGAAAGGATCGCTCCTGCAGCCGCTCGGTCGGTAACAAAAAAAAAAACAAAAGAAATCTAAAGGTGAAAGTGAAATAGTTTGTTGACAGGAAAAACGTGTTTATTGGTATTTAGGAATGAAAGTGTACTCGATCAACACGATAGTGTTACTAAGTTAAGGCTCGAGCCTAAACCATTTTTTCTCGTGCAAGCCTAAAATCCATTAAGAAAGTGTTTTTTCGTTTGTATAAAGTGCATAAAACAATAAACTTACCTTTAAAATAGAAACGTTGTAGTTTGAAAATGTGTGTGTGCAGAGAATCGGCCGAGATCCAGTTCCAGTTAAACAGCCAAGTGGGCGTAGACGTCTTCTGGCAACATCTGGATTACGTAAAACGACACACCTTCGTCTGTTCAGGACAGTCCCACTTCTGCCTGGCGCAGACCGTGGTCCTAATCATAAGGTGGAACCGTCCCAGTTTGGAGACAGAAACTGATTCTAAAATCTTGTACTTGTCTGTTTTGTTTTTCTTCTTTGCAGAGTGTATTAAAAAAAAAAAAAAAAAAACTTCTGCCTGGCGCTTACTATCATGGATAATGGGCGGGTACTACTGTTACTAAGCTACAATAACAATGAGATTTAAAGGGAAAGTAGGCCTATATACTCATTTATAATAGCAACAATAATCAAGTAGAAGGTAGTGGAGCGGCCTCTGGAGGTTCATTAAGGTCCTGTCTCCCTCATGGACCAAGGCCTAATAAGGAGCTGCAGTTTTTCACAAAGGGCGTTGGCTGCCTCCTTCAGTAATGTACACATTTTCCACTGGGTGGAAACTTGTGTAAATGCTTAATGCTGTTGGAATGGTTACATCATGCGCGTTTCCCCCCCCCTGCAGTCTTAATGTAATGTTTACATGCTGCACTTTATGTATATCTAAAATATATCACAAAGCAAAAAAGTTCACACTTCACAAGCTTGACAGAAAAATACTTAAGTCAACTTTATTGTGTATCAAAATACTGTCTTACAAACACTTGAAAGCCTTTTTAATAGGACAAGATTCATTATTTATTTTCAAATATAGATTAGGCACACAGCGAGCTGGAGGAAGGAAGAAGGGCGGGTGGCTGAAAGGGAGAGATAAAAAAATACTGGGCTGAAAACAAAGCAACATACATTTCTGTTCTTGATCATCACATTTATGGTGCAATGAGTGACACCCTTTTCCAGCACAACATTTTGAATAATTCCCTTTTTAAACCATTTACTTTCAAGTTCCATATCTAGTGGTGAACCACTATGAATGACTTATGGTCTTTAATTTGAATATGAGGAGTGTGCATAACCATATGAGCGTGCAGTGCAGTTACTGGCCCAATACAAAAAGCAGAATGTTGAAATAGCAGTAAGTTGTGGTAATCTTTAGACAGGCCTGTCTGACATAATGTGTGGTGCCATCTTCACTGTAGATCACAAACGGCATGATCCATTATCTTTTAACAACACTATCAGCAGGTAAAACAACTGAATTAGTTTAAGAGCATTAAAGACATGTTTGGAGAGCACTAAACCCAGCATAACCACTCTAAAATCCTCCCTATGTGTTTTGTAACAGACAAACCATTTATCTTTTGTGCACAATGGAAAGTTTTGTAAAGTGTGTTAATTATCTACATGCATAGGTCTGGTAGTTCTTTTGTTACCGTTCACTCTTTTTTGTGTAATCCTGTAATTGTCCATATAATAGCCTGTCAAATCTGTGATTATGTACTGTAGCTCTTCCAGTGTAAACAGTAACCCTCTATTTAAAAGCTCGGCTCAGCTTTGCCAATTTCTACGCTGCTACACTTTGCTAAGCTGTACTGTCAGCCTACATACATTGGACTCATCTACTGGCCACAAAGACCATTCATTTTCAGGGCTTGTGTGTTTAAAAAAAAGGCACAAATGACAGCTAGATTACAATAATAAAAGGTGCGTCTTTCTCATGTGGGTAATGTGCATTCGTTGGATTCGTCGCATTGGAACTGAAGTGGAAGAAACCTTAAAGATGTAAAAGCAGCAGAGGGTGGAGTTGTTACTTGGTTAAATAATGTTAAATCAAGTCGGTTCATTCTTTAACGAGAAGGGGATTCTGTAAACACTGATTGGTTCGATTGGGATGAACAGTGGTGTGATAAGTTTCTGATAGCAGAGCTGTTTTTTTTCTTAGACAATGATGCGGTATGGGCTGCCAGGTATGTGCTCGTCTCCCCATTTGATCACGAGGATGTACTCTCCTTTATCCTTGAGCTGGTAGCTGACGTTGTACACACGGTTGCCCAAATGTTTCACTAGGATCTCTTCACAGGGGACTTTAGGACCATCCACACCGACTAGGAGCATGTTACGACCTGTTGAAGAGAATTCATGTGCTTTAAAGTAAAATATTAACACAAAAATACCTAGATAAATTTTGTGATGTTGTGATCACTACACACCTGCTTTGCTACAGTCGACGCTGAAGCTGTTCTTTTGACCGACAAAGCCTTTTGTCAGTCCTTGACCCTTGGCTACAACTTTGCTGGCATCTGATTGGGCAGGCACAGCTTGCTGAGAGCAGCTGATGGCACGGGTCACGGGGTCAACCATAACAGAAGACTGTTTCATGCATACTGTGGCTGGACACCAACTTGGAGCCTGGACATATTGTGAAAGTTTCATGAGACTAATATAAAATGAAGAACACATAATAAAACTCTTGCTCTGAAGACTCACCAGTGATCTTCGCCTTGAAGGGGCTTCCCACAATATGGTAAGGCCCTCCGTATTTGATAGAGATAAGATAGTTCCCGGGTGCCATGGGAGTGTAGGTAACCCTGTAGCCTTCAGGGCACTCCACACAGTCCATCTTCACCTTAGATGGTCCATCAATGGTCACAGCTAAAGCCCCTGGTCCAGCATTGCTGGTGTTCACCACAAACTCACAAGCAGTTCCTGGGTGAACAAAGTGGTTGAAATCATGTAAAGTTTGGTAGTGTGAATAAAATAGAGTTTTAGAGAGTTCATGATAAGATTTACCTGTGGTGCCTCCCTCCAGCCCTGGTCCGTAGGCAGATACCATTCCGGGATCTCCAGCTTGGCCGGTCTCACCCACCCGGATCTTAAATGGACTACCAGGGATGTGACTTCCATTAAATTTCACATCGATTAAGTAGAGACCGTTTTCTCTGGGTATGAACCGGACTGCATACTTATCTGAAAGGGAGATTTCAAAACTACATTGCTCAACAATCCCCATTTGCTATGATTATTGTTGTTCAAACTAAAAAACATTAAAGACACAAGATAAACAACATTTGATGGATTGAGTTACCTTGGTCTATCTCAGTGACACAGCATTCCTCCAGGGCTCCGGAGGGGCTGTGGACCTTGGCATCAATCACTCCCTTTGCACCATTCAGGCTGACGGCAAACGAGGCAGGCTGGTTCACCTTCAAGCCAGACTCCTGCTCGGCAAAATACTGACAAGCTCAACAAAGTGCCTTGACTGATTACACCCATTCTAGGCAACACCTCCGCCAAACTCTGAGTATTTTTTTTAACATGTCCTTACCTGGAGGTCGCTAAAAGAGCTAAAGAGGAGGGCCGCAAGTAAAAGGTAAAGATTGAGGGTATTGTGCAAGTTAAAGGAGAAAGAGTGGAAAAAAAAAACAGAATTTAAGAAAGGTGTTAATTACTACTGTATTGTATATTGTGAGCAAAACAATTATATCCATGTATAAAAAACAAATAATTAGCTTTATTAGATGTGTATGTAAAGAGGAGAAAGGAACAGCCCATGTGGTACCTCTTTAACCCTTTAGCGCCCGCTGTTACTTATAGCTGCGAGGCTGTTGAGAGCCTTTAGAATGAGACACGAGATACACACACAATCCTCTAGTATCCCAGAGACCTCAGACTGCGCAACAGTGCAGCAGCAGCCACTCCTACACTAGGTCCTAGCATGACTAAAATCTACTCTATTCATCTATTTATGTTAGTTCTAGTTAGGAATAAATTTAGACTTGTTTATTAAATAGGTAGAAGATTTTACTGGTGACAAACTTCACCTCAGCTGCTGCTGCATTTTGGGCAGTGTACTGTGGCCTGAAGGGGGCGCACATGGATGTGTATGTGTCTCAGAGCCTCACCTGAAGACTGGCAACAGTTAGGCGTCGGGCGTCATCAGAGGGCGAGGCCACTGGCACAATGAACGGACTGTCTGGGATGTGTTCTTCATTGAATCTGATTGACACCTCGTAGTCTCCTACAGAGGACAAGAATGTTGTTAAGACATACAAATGAGCAGGGGCAGGTCTGAGCTGGATTTTTGGCGCATATAAAGCATAGTGCAGGGGTAAAAAAAAAAAAAAAAAAATCTGTAAAAACTAGTTCAATCGTATTGTTCCATATTTCCTCACCAGGCTCTTGTACAATGTAGGATACTCCACTAGAGCCATCTTTGCGGTCTTCAAAGGTGATTTCAGCCTTGCTTGGCCCTTCCACTGCAATACTGAGACCTCCAGCTCCAGCCTCTCTTGTCCAAATACTGAACTCGGCTATAACACAGAGGCCAATGCAAAATCAAGCACAGTGCAATTTAAATATTTTACATCACCAATGCATGTACCAAGCTACAAACCTGGCACTCCAGCCTCTGCTCTCTCCAAGCCAGGCCCTCCAGCACGAACCTTATGGGCACCTCCCTCTCCCATTGGTCCCACTGTGAACTGGAAAGGACTTCCAGGCACATGCACACCATTGTATTTCACAGAAACGGTATGCACGCCCGTCTCGGTGGGCACAAAGCGGATGCAGTAGGTGTTGTTCTCTCCCTCCATAATCTCAGCCTTGTGAATCTGTCCAGAGGGGCTGGTCACCTGAGCGGTCATGTCTGCTATGCTAATTTCTGTATTAAGACAAATGCAATATTCCTGAATTACAAACCATGCTCAAATGTGATACTGTTGAATAAAAAGCTACAGGTAAAGCATCAAAACATTTAAACCATTGCATGTTTGCCAGTAAAATAAATTAATTAATTCATAATTCATTTGTTCTTTACCTGGGATCTTGAGACTGAGGTCACACTGGCTGCCGACATTGGCAACAGACGCTGCTCTTCTCTTCCTGGTGATGCTTTCCTTCATCCTACCCTCACCTGTTACTTTTACAGTGAATGCGCTTCCTGCAAACAGAGGTAAATGCATTTGTATAAGCACATGCAGAAGCCAACATGCTGATCTCAATCAATCAATGCAATTACCTGGTACGTGTTGATCAGCAAACTTGATGTTGATAATGTAATTTCCAGGTTCAGTGGGACAGTATGTGACTTTACAGGTGCCATCCTCCTGGTCTTCAGTGTTGATGTCCACTTTACTGGGTCCCTCAATGGAAAGGCTCAGTCCTCCGTACCCTTTAGATGAAATTCAACATGAGGTCAAAAACTGAAAGTGTTATAAACTTAAAAAACTAAATATTGTGTACTTTACCTGCATCCCTAGTGTCAATGATAAACTCTGCTGGTTCAAAGGTCCTGGCCTCGCTCAGGCCCTGACCGGTCACACGGACTCGGCTCGCATCTCCGATCTCTGACTGGTTGATCATAACAGAAATAGGGCTGCTAGGAATATGGCGGCCGTTCTTTTTGATGTTTACTAAGTGCTCTCCGATCTCCTTTGGAACAAAAGAGATGCCTGGAGCAGACATACAGTAAGTTAGTAGGGTTTAAAAAGTGATGCTTAAGAGGACCATTACTGCTCTGTTTACTGGCTACTTACCGACATGTCCATTACGGAGCATCTTCAGCAGGCAGGGTTCCTCGCGGCCTGAGGGTGTGGTCAGAGAAGCGGTCAACTGACTCAGGTCAAGCTCACCAATGTCCAGAGGAATATCTGCAGCTGAGCCCACTTTAAGCTGGGACATCCTCATGGAGTCATCACCTAGACAAAAAAAAAAATCCTGTTAGTCCAAACTAAAAATAACAATTAAGTACAATGTGGCTACAAGGAAAGAATTGTTTACCAGTAATTCTAGCAGCAAAGGGGCTGCCAGGGATGTGCTTGTCATTGTATTTGACCAGGATGCTGTAGTCCCCAGGCAGGACAGGCAGGTAAGACACAGTACATGTCCCATCTTGGTTGTCCACGCAACTGATATCAGCCTTCGATGGACCCTCAATGGCCAACGACAGACCTCCTACACAGCGGAAGAGACAACATTCGTGTCAATAAATTATTTTATTTCTGTTTTTTTAACCTGTGTGTGGCAAGACTTACCCTCTCCAGCGTCTTTAGTGTCTACAGTGAAGACGGCTGGCTTGTTCACCATTCCATGGATGAGTCCCGGGCCGTATGCACTCACATTACCACTGTTCACATAGTCCACAAAGAACTGCAATGGACTTCCTGTAAAGTGCCACACAGCTGTTCAGAAATCACCAATTCTGCCATCCTTCTTTTAATATCTTTAAAGTGATTTTATTACCAGGAATGTGGATGCCGTCATATTTAATGTCCATTTCATGCAGACCAGCCTCAACTGGGGCGTATTTGACAGTAACAGTGCCATCTTTGTTGTCTGTGATGTCGGGCTTGGCCACCTTTCCAGAGGGCATTCGCACCTCACCTTCAGAAAGAGATACATTTATCATAATGACAACAACCTGGGAGCAGTCTATACCTTTGTAATGTTATACTGTGATACCTGTAATCTCTCCCTTCTGAATGGTGAATGGGATGACCAGATCGAATGGTCTCAGTCCTGCGACGTCCAAACCGTTCATTCCCATTGGTCTATCAGTTGCCTGGAGAATAAAGGGCAAAGTTCACATACAATGCATGGAAAGAGCCTGTGAAGTTTGTATCCTTTTTTTGTTAAGACAATCACAAGCAATAGTATTTGGGTAACAATGACAAACAACGAGTGGAAAGATGTACAAGCTCCCCAAGGACTGACAAAATGCAATAAGGCATGAAATGAGCCGACCATGAATAAAAGATAATGGATAATTGTGATAATGATATGGGAGAAGACAAGAGACAAAAAAAAAAAAAAAAAAAACACCAAAAAGTCACAAAACAAAACCAGATAGCCATTTTGTAAAATGTGAAGCAAGCACTCACATTAATGAAACACTTTCAAAATGGCTGCTTTGTCTCTTAAGCTCAAGTCAACATGGAGCATTGCTGAGCTGCTCACAAGTTTGTTAAAGGATTTAAACATGTTTTTGAGAGTGCAGCTCTAGCGCATTGTCCATGTGTTTAAGAAATCCCAGTAAAGGATTTATTAAAATATGAATGAATGAAACACCTGCAATGACACCAGACACAAATGCAAGGGAATAAAGGGAGGATGGGTTTATAATGAAGATGAGACGGAAAAAGACGCAAAGGAAGATGAACAAACATGGAATTAATTTTTTGACAAAAGAATGAAGAAATTGCCAGAGCTTTTTTATTTTGTACCCAGGGTCGTTGAGGGAAGTACTGGGGCAATTGGCTCTGTTGCATGATTTGATCAGACGGCGCTCCTTCCAGGGCCTACGATAAAGTAGTTTTGAGAATAGAGAGGGTAAAAAGATGGAGGACAGTGGAGGGGAATTGAATATTTTAATTTGGCTTCACATAAAACCAAACTGTAAAGAGAAACCTTTACAATGAGAGCAACAAATCTGCCTGGTTTTAAATGTGTGTTCGTATAACTCACCGTGACTTGGAAGGGGCTGTTGGGGATGTGCTCTCCTCCGAAGCGCACGCAGATGACATACTCGCCGGGCTGTGGCGCCGTGTAAAAAATGTCAAACGTGCCGTCCTCGTTTTCCACCACGTCCACATCGAGCTCCGCGCCTTCAGGTGTGACGACACTGCAGGTCACCTTGCCTTTCCCAGCGGCCTTGGCATCCACCGTGATGACCGTCTGCTCCCCGATCTGAATGGTCGGGCCCACACCGGCACCTGATAAGACGACAGGGTTAATTAAGAGTTACAGGAAAAAGAAACCCCTTAAAAACTCTCAAAAACATACACAAATATTCATTCAGCATGCACAGTATTTAACCAAAAGACCCAGTTAAAGTTGGATGAGTTATGTTATTTTTATCTATGTTGTTACCAATGACTAATATGTTACTATCCATTCAACTTTCTATGTTGAACTAAAAGCTAGATTAGCCAAAGTGCCATTCCACCATGCCATTATACCTTCACAGTTAGTCCATTAGTCTGTCCAGTACATAGTGAAGAGGAAACCATTAAAAAAGGAGGTAAAATAAGATGGGATAGAAGACAAAAAGGGAAGGCATTATGGGAGATCCTGATGAACGCTCGTGCCACTATCCTCCATGCTCACAGAAAACGAAGAGGGAAAAACAATCAAGTCAAAAAAACTCATTCAAAAGGCTTACCTAACCCGTGACCTCCGATTGAGACTGATAAGAGGAACGGTGAGAAGCAGCGGAGCAACAACAAAACAAAAAAAAAGTGACAAATAAAAGACAGTCAGGTGGGGTGGGGGTGGTGAGAGAGGCAATAACTGTGCTCCATACACTTGGGACGAGAACAAACTGGTGATGGTGGTGGGGTGTGAAGCAGGGAGGGAGGGGTAGGTGTAGGGGGGTAGGTAGGGGCACGTAATGTGTGTGTGTGCAGCTCAGGGAATGGGGGGGGCGAGGAGAAGTGTCTCAGAGGAGCACAGCGTGAAGATCACACACAACATAACAGTGCATGAACAAAAACACGAGCCGCCAGGACCCAGATAGAGGACGTTTAACTGGCTATGAAAACACTTGTCATGACTCGTTGATTCAGACTTTTACTTGTATCAACAGTAGGCTTTTAAAGTAGCTTGGGGTGTCTAAATACGGTATATACACAGTAATAGCGCAAACATCAATAAAATCAAAATCCAACTTAAAATGAAGTTATACAGGTGCAGCTCAATTAATTAGCATAACATGGGAAAGTCTTTGTGTGACCTGATTCTATAACTACTGAAATACAAAGAAATATTTCAAGCGTTTATTTAGTTTAACTGTTGTAATTATGGCTTAAAAGTCAATTCATTCATCTTCTCTCTCATTCATTCACTAGGGGCTGTTTAGAGTCACCAATTCGCCTAACACATGCATGTCTTTGGACAGTGGGAGGAAGCTAAAGTACCCAGAGAGAACATGCGCAGAACACTGTTGGCCGGCCCGAGGATCTAACCCATGATCTCCTTGCTTACAGTTCTCGCTCTTAAAATTTGAATATGACATAACAATATCACAATCATAATAATCGTCACAAAAATATATAAAAGAAGTGCTTGAAATATTTCATTCTGTGTCCCAGATCTATACAATACACAGTTAAGGTAAAAAAATATTAGCCCCCTTAATGAAATCAAATACATTTCCTTCCTTCTTTTCAATGGCCATAAACCACCCACAAGAACAAAGACATCTGCAGTGAAACAAACAAAAGGCAAAAAATGCAACAGTGTAAACTTTCTGATTCAAAACAACCTATTATGGTAGTTTCTGACTGAGTTGGCACGGCTCCTGAGGGATGTTAGCCCATTCTTCCAGGGCAAACTGTTCAAGATCCTCTAAAACTGCTTGGCCTCAGAGCACAGTCTCCAAAACTGATGTTGTTCTGAAAACACTAAATCACATGCAGCTAATAATTTTGACCACCTTGTATTCTGTTTATTTTTTCAGAAGAGAAATCTTAAATATTTATTTTTACATTTCAAAGCAGTGAACCAAAATAAGCAAATGTCTTTGCTGAATGAAGCCCTATTTTAATTGTTATGGATATTGCTAACAATGGACAGTATGTAAGGGAAATGTTTAATTGTTCCAACGGGGGCTGATCTTTTTGACCATAACTGTTTGTTTCACGTTTTTAATTTAACTACTGAAATATTTAATAAGTTACTGAGCTGCACATGCACCTTTATTAAATGTAAATTAACTGTTAATGAATAAATAGAACCAGCTCACAGAAAGTACACCATTTGTCCAAAATAAATTATTAATGTAAAAGTTAATACCTGTGACGAAGCACTTGCTGGCGTCTCCAGTGGGCAGAGCGCGGATACGGTAGGGTGAATATGGGATCTCGTCCCCTCCGTATTTGATGAGGATGGTGTATCGGCCCGTCATGTCTGGCACATAGGACACCAGGTAGGTTCCATCGTGATTGTCCCGGATTTCTGCCTTTTTCGGCTTCCCTTCTGGGTCCTATATATGGTGGACAGAGGTACAAGAAGCTTAATAAATGAGCAAGAGGTGGAGTATTATATAGTATTGTTACTTCAAAATAATATTACTAGAGGTCAACTGATATGGGTTTTTCTGTGGCCGATGCTGCAGCCGATGGCCAATAACACTGCAGATTTTTTGGACCGATATGTAGGTCTGATTTTTTTTTATTTTATGAAAGAAATTAACATAATATAGTCATTTGTTTTAATAATGCTCATTAAAATGGAAACAAATGTGTTAGAATTGGACAGTGAGAAGTAGTAAAGCGTAAGTGTAACTCATTACTACCCACATGTGTAAATGTTTGAGGTGTTTTTAAGCCTTGAATCTTTTACTCACAGTGATCTGCACAGCCAGGAGACCCTCGCCGGCATCTTTAGCATCAATTGTGAATTCAACTGGCAGAGAGGCAGGGACACCGGTGGTGTTGAGACCTGGGCCGCTGCACTTCACTTTACTGGCATCGTGAGTGGGCAGAACCTTCACTTTGTAGGGACTGCGAATAAAAAGGCAAGCAATGACTGGTAACGTCGTTTATAAATATTAACATGGGTTTTATAGAGGTGTCTTCAGTACCTGCGTGGAATTTCCTCATCGGCGTACAGCACATTAATAGAGTAGGGACCCTCTCTGGTAGGAATGTAATTGACAGAGTGTGTTTGGTCGCCATTATCCACAATTTCCACAGGTTCCACCACACCTACACGAACAAATGCAGGAAGCACTTTAGCTCTCGTAGTTAAAGTTTTGGATCTGGATATGTGGCATTCCCAGACACTCACCCTTGGGTCCTTGTACGCGGACTTGCAGCGGTGCGATCCCGGCTTTGGAGGCGTCCACTGTGAACGTCTGAGGGATGTTGGCTCTGACGTTAGTGCCCAGGCCGGTTCCCTGACACTTCACCTTTGTGCTGTCCACCGTGTCACTGACGGGCACAGTGAAAGGACTTCCTGTGAACACAAAAGAGATTTATTTAGAGCAGTGGTTCTCAAACTGTGGTGTGCAGATGACTCCTGGTGGAACGCAGTTTCTAATTAATGCAATATAGTGCAATTTTTAGTCCTGATTTAGCCCTGGTTTAAATTTAGTGCAATTTTAGTCCTGGCTTAGCTCTGGTATATTCCTAGTTTAATCCTGAATTCATTCTGGTTTAGTCCCGTTTAAATTTAGTGCAATTTTAGACAATTGTAGTTCTGGTGTAGTCCTGGCTTAGCTCTGGTTTAGCTCAGGTTTAGCACTGTCTTTGTCCTGGTTAAGTTCACAGTTTTGTCCTTATTTAGTATCCTTCTTTGTTATTCCCCCATTTGTCCCACAGTTTAGACCTGGGTTAGTCAAGATTTAGACTAATTTTAGTCCGTTATCAATGGTGCTGAAAAAGCCAAATATTTTCTGAGGTGGCACTAGGTGTAAACGGTTTTTGAGAGCCATCTGTATGATAACCTAAATAAAAAAGTGAAGTGAAAGACGTTACCTGCGATGGGTTGTCTGCCATATGTGATGTTAAGGTTATAAGTGCCTGGCTCATAGGGGATGTACTCTACGCTACAGCTGCCATCTTTGTTGTCAGTGCAGGACATTTTGGCTTCTGATGGACCCTCCATTGCCAAACCAAGGCCGCCAGTACCCGCTCCTCTGTAAATGTAACAAACAGTTAATCATTTATATTTTTCCATAGTCTCACAAAAATCAAGTATCTCTCATCTCATACCGGGTCTCTACAGTGAACTTGTTGGGCTTGTTTGTGATGCCACCCTTCAGCCCAGGCCCATGCACACGCACACGCGCGGGATCGCAGCCCTCCGTCACAGCGACCCGGAATGGACTCTTGGGCACCGGGGAGCCATCGTAGCACACTTCCACACTGTGAGGGCCTAGACACACAATTAAATAATTATGTCACTCAATCAACAGAGAATTGAATTTGACCTAAACCAGCTGCAAGTGAAGGATTTTACTTACCCTCCTCATAGGGAGTGTACTCCACATTATAGGTCCCGTCTCCCAAATCCGTTATCAGAGCGTCAGTGCGGGCACCAGATGGGTTGCTGATAAGGGTTTTAATGTGGTCACCTCCTGTCTTTGTCAGAGCACGAGCATCCACTGTGAAGTCTGTTGTTGCCTCTCTGAAAACCCCTGAAACAACAAAGAAAGACACAATATTTTAATGTTTGCATAGGGCTGAAGTCAACCAAAGTCATGCCCAGCAGAGTGATTAATCAACCAGTGTAAGTGTTACACAAACAAGTGGCATCACATTAGGTAATGAAACACATTAAGAAAAGTTAGCAATATATATTTTTTATATCCAAAAAGCCAGGTGGTTATCTTGAATTTTAGAAAAAGTCAAAGTAATAAAATAGACCAGCTTCAATGATGCAAAGAGTGGTTATTCATGGTATGACAAAAAAGCTTGGGGACCACTGGACTAAGCAACCAGAGGCTGTCAGCTCCAGTAAACAGTGAGCAGTTTACCTTTGCCTTCCACTCCTGGCCCAAACACTCGGACGCCACTGGCGTCGACAGCAGGCTCCACTGTGAGCCGCGCTGGGAAGTTTGGCACATCCTGGCCGCCGTAGCGGATGGTGAGCGTGTAGGAGCCGGGGTACAGAGGGATGTAGGTGATGGTATACGTCCCGTCGCCATTGTCCTGGATGTGGACTTCAGCCTCGGTGCCGCTGTCTGAGATGATCTCAATGGTCAACTCAGCTGGGCCGGCGTTGGTACAGTCCACAACAAACTCCCCTGTTTCCCCGACCTTGGCCCGCTCCAGACCTGGTCCTGAGCAGCGAACCTGGGTGTAAGGTGAAAAATATGAAAATTATAAAAAATATGAATGTGTGAAAAGTGTATCTGTTGAAGAAGGTAAATTCAGCAACAGTAAAAAAAAAAAAAAATCACATTCAAGAAACTAAAGAAAGAACTGGTTTAAGACATGAAACTAACCTTGGAGGGATCTGTGGCTGGATAAGCTGTGGGAGTGAAGGGTGATCCTGGGATAGGGACTCCATCATAGGTCAGTTCAACCTGGTATGGCCCTGCCTCTCGTGGGATGAACTTCACCTGACTGGTCTCAGGGCTAAGGCCAGGCTCGACCTAGCGGACAATGACATGTTAAGGAAACGACACTGGAATAGCTTAGTAGAGTTTATAGCTACACGACTACTGTACAAGTCATATATGTAGGGCCTATCTAACAGAAAAAAATCCTATGGGTAGAAATGCTGCCCACCTTGCTGGCTATTGGCTTTCCTGATGGTCCTGTCACCTTCGCAGCAACTTTACCCTGTCCACCTGCGCCCTTGGACTTCACAGTTACCTCCTTGTCTTTGCCCACTGTCATCTCTACAAAGAACATAAACATAGTAAACCATTTCTGCTTCCAACCAAACAATCAAAATGCCAGAACCCTAAACGTATAAGGAGGCACATACTGTCTCCAAGGCCTGTAACATTGATCTTGCTGAGATCCAGTGAAGGGGCCACTGCAACATTGAAAGGGCTCTTGGGAATATTGTCTCCTCCATATGTAACAGCAACTCCCAGTGGGCCCTGGATGAAGACATTGCAGGGGAGTTAGGTGGCATTTATCACAAACAGAAATAAAAATCTACGCATGGCTTTCTTACCTGGTGTACCGGTGTGTATTTGACAGTGTGTGTGTTGTCGTGGTTGTTGATAATCTCAAAGTCTTTCACCACCTCTCCTTTGATTGGGCCGCTGAAGTTGCAGTCCAGGTTTGCCTTTCCTGCTCCTTTGGTGTTCACAGTGAAATGAGTGGGTTTGTTCAGTTCAACGCCTGAAAGGTTTTCAGAGGGTACCAAGTCAACGATTTTATGCTTGTTGCTCTAGCACAGTAGTGACAATAATTTATGGTTTAGTTTTATGTCCTTACCACTGCGGCTAAGTCCTGGTCCTTCTGCCTTGACTTTGCTGGCATCGTGGGTTGGATCCACTTTGATCCTTATGGGTGTCATTGGAATGGCCTAAAGGCAAAAACAGCAAGTAACTAAAATTAGCCTAAATCAGGACTAAACCTGGTATGATACAGGTTTAAACTAGAACTAAACCAAGTGTAAAATAGGTCTAAACTAGGACTAAACCAGGTCTTAACAAGGTCTAATCGAGGCCCAAACCAGGTTTTAACCAGGTGTAAATAAGGACTAACCCAGGTGTAAAATAGGTCTAAACCAGGTCTCAACTAGGACTAAACCAGGTCTAATCTAAGACTAAACCAGGTCTAAACCAGCTGTAAAAGAGGTCTAAACCAACTCTAATCTGGGGCTAAACTGGGTCTGAACCAGGTCAAGGACTAAATCAGATCTTATGTTTACTCAAACTCAAACTAAATCAGGACTTTAACTGCATAAAAACTCCTGGTATAGATTCTAGCCCTCATAACACACAGGACAGTCAAATTGTGGTAACAATTGTTTAGTAAAAACAACCATCAGTGTTTTGAGCTGACCTGATCAGCAAAGAGCACCATAATCGTGTAGCTGCCAGCCCCAGGAGGGGTGTATTTGACAGTAAATGTGTCATTGTCATTTCTTATGATGTCAAAGTCGATATCAGCCTCGGCAGGTCCAACCACACCAGGAGCACATTTGATCCCTATGCTGATGTCGCCTAAAAAAAGCACAACAGACAGTGGGTTTATCTATGAGGAGATACTGCCTACATAATAGTAAGCATTTCCCACATGCAATGAGAACACTAAATACATTTATGAGGCAAACTAACAACAAAAACAAGGGATTTCTGTTACCATACCTTGACCTGCTTCTGCGCAGTCAACAGTGAAATACGTTGGCTCAAAAGCCTTAAGGCCAGTCTTAGCCACTCCAGGTCCGGACACCTTCACCTTGTTAGGATGACAGCCTGCTCCAATATTCATCTGTCATAGAAGCAAAGTTTATATTAGATATGTGTGCACACTTGAAATAATTAATAAAATAAAATAAATGTGCAGGTGCCCTTACCCTGAATGGACTTTCAGGGATATTGACTCCACCCCAGGACACCATGACTGTGTGTTTAATGGGCTTCTTTGGTGTATAAGAACAGGTATATGTGCCATTGCCATTGTCTTTAACCTGAACTTCTACGGGATTACCATCAGCATCCTTAAAAACAACAATAAAGCATTTTAGATGAGATCTTGAGAAAATATTTTAGATACAAACCTTAATTGAACAACAAAAAAAATGTACCTGAGCAATAATGTTTAGAGGAGCCTTTCCACCCTGTTTGGCATCAATTGTGAATTCAGTTGGTTTTCCTACAGCAAGACCATTGCTTTGTAGACCTGGACCATAGGCTTTCACCTGCAACACACACAGTACATTTGACTTTTCCATCAGACTAAAGAGATGACTACAATGTGACCTCATATTTTGCTGGTTACATGCTCCTAGACTCTGGTGTATGGTCATACCTTGTCAGGGTAGAAGTCTTTGCCTGGCGGGTTAACAACCTCTGCCATGAACGGAGAGTGCTGGATGTCTTCATTGTTACAGAGAACGTGCACTGCATACTCTCCGGCCTCTGTGGGCCAGTAGCGCACATCACAGGACCCATCGCCTTTGTCATCACATTCAATCTTAGCCTGAGATGGCCCCTCCACAGAGAAACCTGCAAAAGACAAAAACGTTTAATGTACAAAATAAAGCCTGAGGACCAGAGACATCATGTTGTTGTCGTGTCCCTGGTTCGCTTACCCAGTGTACCAACATTGTCTCCAACAGCTTCCACAACAAAGTCAGCAGATTTGCCGACCACACCTCCCTCCAGCCCAGGACCCCAAGCTCTGACTTTCTGCTGACCAGCCTCTGCTCCAATCTTGACCTCAATGGGACTTAAAAGGGACAGAAAAAATAAAGTCAGATATTTCGGATGCTTAGCTCTTAAGTTTTCCTGTGTGCTTCTGCATACCTGCGCGGGATGTGCTGTCCTCCCCAGGTGATGGTAATGATGTACGTTCCCGGAGTTGAAGGAAAATACTCAAATGCGTACACGCCATCTCCAAGATCCTTTCTCTTACAAGGCTCTTCAAGACCCTCTGCAAACACATTGAAAACATATTTACATTTCTTACAATTGTTGAAAAGTCCTTGGTTACTTTGAAATTTTCTCATCTTTGCTGTGCACTTACTAGGGCCCTTGATAGAGACTTTGAGCTCCCCGGTGCCAGCTCCTTTGGTGTAAACCATAAAATCTGCAGTCTCTTTTACCCTCAGGCCTTTTGGCTGCAGACCACGACCCTTGGCTTTGCAGAGATTGGGGTTACATGCTGTGGGGAGCACACAATGAACGTGTGAGAGAAAGTGGCGACACTCATCATTTTGTCTTCAGTATTATGACCACATGAGATTTCAGTGAGGTGGTATGAGGTGTGGGGTGAGTGAGATGAAACCAAAATGATTTTCGACCGAATAGAAGATGCATCACAGAGACGACTGGCTGGAAAGCTTAGCACTGCTTTTACTTTCAATCCTTCTATACAAATCACATTCACTAGCATCTAAACCCTTACTGTAAAGAAAAAAAGCTCTTATATCTGCACAGGAAGTAGAGTTTTCCTTATATCTGCCCAGTAAAATGTTCCTAGACGTGGCACGTGTCACAGTGAGATGTCCCCCTGCAGGAAGCAAAGGAAATCCCACAGGAACAAACAGAAACTGCTTACTGTTTTTACAGCATATGGTAAAATTTACATGCCAGAAAATAAATTAAGTATGTGATATTTAATGTTTAATATCCATTATTCATAAGTAAAAAAAAACGTATAAATGGAGGAGCAGACGGTAACTCCTATAAAAGAACACTTTGATCAACAATTGAGTCCAAAAATATCCATACCTTTTCTGAACTTTAAAGTGATTTTTTTACTTAGTTAAAGCATCTGTTATGTCTGAAAATGACAACAAAGTGGCAAGAGACATTGTACATACTACAGTATTGATTAACTTTTTTTTTTTTTTTTTTTTTTTTTTAAATCACAGCTTTCAAAAGTTTATTATTTATAATTGACTTTTTTTGCACATTTCCACTGGGATTTTGGACCCCTCTTTCTGCACAGATCTCCAGGTCCTTGCTATTAAGACCTCCTCGTCATTGTGATTACACTGGTTTTTAGTTCTCTCCACAAATTCACAATCAGATGACTCAAGTCTGGACTCTGGTCTTGGACACTACAACATGTTGATCCTGTTCCTTTACCACTTTGGCTGTTGTTGTGCAGAGCCAGGGCATGAATAAATATGGGCTTAACTGTAAGTATGTGTGTATAATACTTGTGGTCACAGAACCTAGTTATTTCTGAGTAAAAATCCCAATATGGACAGCATTAGAGGGAATGACTGAGTCAGTAGTGGCTTTATGGGCACATGACATACCAAAGAAGAGTTAGTCATAACAAAAAGACATGCATTTCAACACACACGCACACATAAACACAGCATTTAGGACTAAGCCACTGTACATGGGCACACATAATTCATGCCATCTCAAGCTATCTCAAGCCATCTCAAGCACACACGTCCACACATTAAAAGTGGGTACCCAAGAGAGATCCCAGGAAACAGGAAATGACAGCAGAAGGAGGAAGCTGTTCCAGAGAGAGTAGAGATACCACCAGGCCTCTATTAAAGAAGAAAGAACACAAAACATCTAGCACAGCAGTGGAAAAGGACAGACGAGCATCGGACAAAAAGATAAAAATCATAAATATTTGGGATATAAAATATATGGGCTGTGTCTGAAGCCACACCCTACTCTTTTACAACTCAATCACTACATAGAGCTGGGCTACACCCCCACCCCCCACCCCCATCTTTTGGCTGCACTTTTTCCTGATATAGATGTGTCAATTCATCTTCTACAATAATTTTTTGCCCTAACTCTGCAATGGTACAGTACCTTTAAGCTACTGTACAGCATAACAATTAATTGTTAATATTTCTTTCAAACAATTATGGCCGTAATACCGAATAATCGATTAACCTTGAACACCCCTATTGCTGGTCACTACTTCTCTTGATGCACTGCATCATTAAATATTTCATTAGACTTTTAGATGCAACGCTCACTCACAATATAGCGCAGCATTATATTATAAGGGAATGGTTTGTTTTGTTTTTTTATCTGCAGACAAACAATTTAACATAAGTCTCTGATGCCGAACTTGTTCATAAACAGTAAATGCCAGGAGGAAAGAATGTTAAGGTCTAATAATACTAAATGAGGCCATGACTAACCCTCTCCCACGTTGACAGGTGAAGGGGCTCTTGCTGATCTGACCCCCAGCAAAAGTGATGAAGATGGTGTGCTGGCCCTCCTGTGTGGGTTTGTACGTGCAGCGGTAGCTACTGTTGCCTTTGTCCTCAATGGTGCAGGGGACCGTGTTCTTCTTGCCCGCGGGGTCCATGATCATCACCTCGACTTCACCCACACCAGCGCCTGACACAGGGAGAATTATTAATAGAAACACGCAAAGAAAAACATCTTGAAAACCAAATCGGGCTAATGACTGTGGTTGTGCGCATAAATGCATTCAGATCGCTGCATTCAGTACCTGCTGTGTAGACGTCGAAGTAGGTGGTCTTGTTGGCGATGTTCCCTGAGGCCTCCAGACCTGGTCCCTGGGCTGTGGCTTTGCTGGAGTCTCCCTGTGCCATGCCGATCTCCACTTCAAACGGGCTCTTAGAGATATGCTGCCCCGCAAACAACACCGTGACCTGTAATAGAGGAAAATGGGAAAAGAAGAGTAATTTTAGTTGTTTTGCACAGAAAGAGCTAAATGTTTCCTTTTATCGATCACTTATTCACATTAGTAGTAAAGTCTAGGCCAGCTACTTTGGGTCTAAAGCGGGGTACACGCTGGATAGTTTGTCGCAGGGAATAGACTGACAGACAATCATTCACTCTTAAATTCAATCAGTATGGGCAATTTAGATTCACCAGTTTATGTATAGGACATATATAGGACTCCATACACCCACAAAATTACACCCAAAATTAATACTTAAAGTACTTCAAAATATTATTACACAAGTACAAGTGCCCAACACATTTGTTATCTGAGTAAAAAACATCCAGTGTAAAATCTATAGTAGTAGTACCTACTGCAGCTACAGCTACTGACGCATCTATTGTTTCTTTAAAAATATTATGAAATGATCCTGAAAAGATAATAATCAGATTTCTGTAAAGACTACAAATTATTAAAGTATGCCATGTCCAAAATAAATCTTATGCTACTGGGGTTGCAAAGTCAGCTTTGGCAAATGCTAACAGAATTTACAATTGCAACATATCAATTATTAGCCGTCTAGTTTTGTTGTGTTTAAAATTACTTTTCAGATTTAAAATATACAATTATAATGAATTACTGTTGAAGAATTAATGCCCTCATGAACCAGAAAGGGGCCTGATGCATCGCTGAATCAAACTGTGGGCCTTTGAATGGAAACTGAATAGAATAGTGAGATGCCCCGAGATTCCCAGCCCCAACAACTGCTATTACAACCACACTACTGCTATTACAACCACACTACTGCTATTACAACCACACTACTGCTACTTTTGCCCAGAAAATGTTTCTACTTTTTTAGAGATTTTTAAAGTTTACTTGAACAAAACACATTTTTTTCCTTAAATGTTGAATAAAGTAAAAGTATGTTTTAAAAAAGTACTTGGAATGTAGATATTTGAGTAAAAGTATCTGGTTACTTCCCAATTTTGGAAAGACACTCACCACTGTGCACCCCCGCAACATTTTTTATATCCAATTTAACAGGAAAATATAATTACCTTGTGCATGCCAGTGACTTTGGGGGTGTAGACGACAGAGTAAGTGCGGTTCTTGTCATTGTTGGCTGTCACTTTACCCTGAAGGGACCATAGACCATTTATTATCACAATAACGCAATAGCAATGACAACCAAAACTCAATGAGGTGTGATGTGCGCAGTCAGTGCCTCACCTCCTCTCTGTGCCCTGCAGGGTCCTCCACATAAACCAGGACCTCTCCCATCCCTGCGCTGATGGTCTCCACAGTGAAAGTGGCCTTTTTCATGACAACATTCCCAACTGGCTCGATACCTGCACAGGACAATGTTGCAAAAAAGAAAACTCATACATGCTGGATATTTCAAGCAGAACATTTTAGATACAATCAGGACCAATTTACAACAAATTCTTTCCAAGTGTTTCAGTTTGGCCACAGCTCTGGTGCGTGGCTGTAAACATCTAAATCCTCCATTGCTCTAAACTGATCCAGCTGCTCAGCACAGGAGAGCGAGAGTTTGTTTGCTTCCCCGCTTGAAGTGCAGCTGCAGATGTGAGATAGATGTGCGCATTTTTTTTTTTTTTTTTACCTGGTCCATAGGCACGGGCTTTCTTTGGGTTGAGTTTGGGTCGGAGCGGCGCACCGGGCTTCAGTTTGGCCTTGGGGAACTGTGACAGGTAGGTCATGACTGAGTGCTCGTCCACATTGGGGTCAACAATCTCTTCTGGTGTGATGACCTAAGGAACAATACAAGATGAGACGGATTTTCTCAATCAAAGAGCATTTTTATTATCAAACAATATGTATAGGAAGAGAAGCCTGCATTCTCAATTGATGGGCATGAGCTTAGCAAGTTGTGAAGTGAAAAAATTGCGAAAAAATGTTTAGATGTTTTGATAATTTAGGTTATGATGAGGTTAAAGAGGCTAAATTTCTCATACCTGGAGTTATGTTTTGCTTCATTCACACCAGTTTGTTTTTGATGAGGGAACCACCTTATAGCATGGTAGAAGGCTAAGTAATCCTGTTCTCTGGCTTTGAGTTTCTGAGGCCTGCCCACTCAACAAGCAGTCTACATCCAGTCTGCTCTCATTCATTTATCCCAAAAATACGGTGCACAACTTTGTTTCCACTGATTCCTCACAGCTATTCTTCATTTTGGGGTAAAATGGCATCAAAAAAAGTTTAAGAAAGTGGAGTTCCTTTTATTCTTTAAATTATGTTCAAAAGATTGTCTGCCCTCTGCTGGACTTTTCTTTATGGCACCAGTACAGTACTTACTTGAAAGGTTGTAAAATGTGAAGGCATAATATAAGCCCTTTAAGATCAAGACAAAAATGTAAAATGTAAATGTAAAAAGTGGGTCCCAACAAAAGTATAAGGGGAATTTTTTGGGTCCCAAGATGTCCCCAGTTGAGAATCACTGAACTAGAGAGTGGGTATTTGCTATTGTAACTATTACCCACAGAAGTCTCAATTCAGAAGTGTTGTGATTTAGTTCAAAACCACTTCTTGTTGCATGAAAGCACCTGAAAAGTCTTCACACGCGATTCAACACCAACGCACTTACACTGACACACTTGCGTTTCATTTTACCAGCCACATAGAAAGAAGAGTGTAAGGGATAGAGACTGTTTTTTTAGAAGACACAGGAAACAGAGTCAACCACACTGCCAGCTCTTGGCACGGCACACTGTGCCAGCTGCCACTCTCGTGCCACACTATCAGACATTTTGCTTTACTAGCCCATAATAGGAAATAGTGAAGCAGCAAATGAAGATTTATATCTACCTGTGGGATGCCCAGCCAGTCATCAGCTTGCTGCATGGCCTCACGAGCATTCTCCACTGGTTTTGTCTGATCCCACTGGTCCCAGTCAGGACACAGGCCTAAAGGAAGGAGGAAGAGGCCAGTTTGATGCAAGCTTAATGCAATTTCTATAAACTATTTTATACTGATAACATGATAAAGATCACATGATAACTAACATGATAAATATGCATGAAAATACTGCTCATAAGGTAATGATCATTGCTACAGAATAATACCCTTATATGGTCAAATTATACCAACTTCAATGACAAATAAAAGATTAAGAGAATTTTAAACATGAGTTGCCCCTGAGAAAGCAGCAGTAGCTTAGTACAGGGTCAGCCTTCTGTCTCCATGTATTTGCAACATGTCTGCCCTTGAATTTATCTGTTGAATGTTATGATTTTTCCCTGATGTTAAAGTTTATGCTGGCCTCATGTCCAAGTCAGCAGTTATTCATGTACTCTATCGTAACTGACTCAGAAGGCTTTTCTTTCTGAAGCTGGTGGGAATCTTTTGCTGGATGGAAATAAAAGCTTTTGTATATTGCTTATCTCCGGGACTTTAGGGCTCTTGGTGATCCACAGGTATGTCAAACATCCTAGAGCATGTAAACAGAAAACCAGTTCATCTCCACTTTCCCCTCACCTTCCGCCCCCTCTTCTCCCACTCTTATCCCTAATTTTCCAGAGACAAGAAGGGAGGGTTTAGTGCTCCTTGTCTCCTTTTATCTGCTCAGTATCTCCTTTTCCTCAGCTCTTCCCCGCCCACGGCTTTTACTTTTCACACACACGTGAATTACGCACTTCTGCTTTCTTTGACCTCAGGTCTGTATCTGTCAATCACTGCTGGAGACAGTAGTCAATGCCCAAGGTCTATACCCCAGATCACAGCGGTTTTTAGTTTTGATAGAGCTTTTTAAATAAACAAATTTATTATATAAATACACAAATTAAATTTGTCCACAAAACATTACACATGTAGGTCCCTAGCAGACAGAAAATACTTATTCTGGTCTTTGTCAAGTTAAATTACCACGCAGCAGAACATTTGGGCACAAATCAACAGACCTCTATGTGCAAATGATGACACAATATCAAAACTCAGTACCAACAGTACAAACACATGCAGAACAACCTTCCTCTGAACTGAACAGATCAGAGCAGCAAAGCCTTTTAGATTTAGGCCATGATTGGGCACGTATTGATTTTGGGGAGCTATGTTTGCAAAGAGCGAAAAACTGACCCTGCAGTGATTTAAGCTGGAGCCGTTTCAGACCCGGAATAAAAAAGGAAGTGTTGCCTGCAACACTGACCTACACCTCTGCTGATCCCTGAAATAAACATGTGCCAGCGCTCTGAATGCACACAACGTTTCCGAACACCTCGAGGGTCCCACCTGGAGCACAGCTGTCGACCAGGGCACCCAGAGCCTGGCCCGTCTGCCAGTCCTTGCTGAAGTTGGTAATGGGAAGCTCGGGCAGCTTGTTCTGGATCCATCCCAGCAGCCTCTGCTTGGGGGTTTTCTGCTTGCCATCGTCTGCTTCCTCCTCTTCGTCCCACATGGGCATGGAGATGGAGTAGTGCAGAATCAGGGTCCAAATCAGACCCAGGATCAGCTTCAGGTTCCCATCCACAATGGCTTTAGAGTCTGAAGGAAAGAACGGAGAAGAAACGGATTAGAAACATTATTTAAAATTACAAAACGTATGTGAGCGTAGTCCAAAGTTATATTTTATTGATTTATAAGATGAAGCTCTAATAAAATAGATCTGTTGTTACTTTGACAAATTGTAAGTCAGGGAATATATGTTGCTGTAGATTTGTGACAAATGCTTGCACTTTTATCATAGTACACCTCATGTTTCTACAAAAGACATAATAAACTTAGAGACGTAACCTACATAACAGGAGGGGAGGCAACTGATGAAGGAAACGGTGATGGGTGGAGGGAATTTTCCAGATGAATCATTTTGCAAAGTTCAGAAGAAGAACCATCTTAGGAAAATATAAAACCTTATTATGCAACATATGCTTGTGGTTATCATGTCCATTTCCACTTTTCTTCTGTGTGACTCCACTCTCTATTTGAGCCATTATTGCATCACAGTGACAAGAGCACATCTTGTTACATGCTCAGCTGCTCTTTATTACATCTGGGACATTTGTCTACAGCGTTTCTGTGAGCTGAGGAGAAAGTGAAGCAACTAGAAGCTAGTCCGGACACGAGGAAGACAACACGCTCACACATACCATCCCATTGCACAAAGGCAGTTGATCACTAGTAATGATTGCTCCCGTCCAGTGAGGGTGGAGCTGATGAAGATTACACCAAAGTAATCTCTATCGTGTGTGTGTGCGTTGATAGAGGTTGAGGCATGACAAGTGTGTGATTTTGACACATGGGCATGGGGCTTTAAAGAGGAATGATTGTGGGTAGCAGGCAGAAGCTCAACAACAACAGCAGCAATAAGATCGCACAAGATTCTGATGTGGTGAGCGCCCTTTTTACTTTGAGGGCCCTGGGGGCTCGAGTAGGGGGCTGGGGCTGCTCAAAAGACTGAATGTATTTAAGGGCCGACTGGAGGAGGAGGAGGAAGGGGGTCTGTGGGCCTAGCAGCCAAGAAAAGCAAGAATTTTGGGGGCAAGACAGGGACACAGAATTCAGCAAAGGAATGAGAAATGTTTTGATATTAAGAACATAAGGAACCTGCATTAGATATACTATTCCTTATAACATTATATCTCTTTTGTTTTTGCTGTCTGCAACCAACATAACTCAGTTGGATTTAGGAAAATGTCTGGAAAGAACAGCCCAAGGAACAACTGATTAGTAGTAGTTAGTATGTTTATTGTTTACATTTAATACAAGACTAGAAGCACATCACTAAGGCATTAGAGACCCTCACTGGATCTAGAAATGATCTGTACTAAAAACTAATTTACTAGTTTGTTCCTTGTCTCATTACTGTCATCACAATCTGACCTTGCGGTATCTTGCTAATGGACAAACTACCAGTGCTGGCAGAAACAATGCAACAAGCAACAATGCAGACCAACAGCAAAGCAGAAACCCTGCAAAAAATGAGGAATGTTTTGATCTAAGAACATATGGAATTATGTGTGAATTATTGCATTTTTGTAACCAAATAGTTGGCTTTTGTGTGCATTCGTGCTCCAGCAGAGACGTACCAAACTAGCCCCCTGCCCTGCAGTACATGACATGTCAGCAGTGGAAAAACACACACGCACACTCCGCACAGTGATAGAGTAAAACAGGGTCATGCTTAAGGCCTGTCTGGATGACCCATCGCCATGAAGACTCTGAGTGAGCCTGACTGTTTTAGCAGCTTGACTCTAAAATGGTAGGAAAGAAGGGCATGCGAGAGATATCTTGGACAAAACAGAGGGAGAGAAACTGTTGCCTGAAGACAAACATAAATCTGACTGCAATAAATGTGTGATGCGAACTGTTAGGTGTGTGTGTGTGCATGCTGCAGGTTAGCACTTGTAGCAGGAATGCACGTGTTGCTGCAGCGGGGGTGTGGCAGATAGAGGCCACTCAGCCTGTACAGCACAAACACAAGGAGAGAGCAGAATAAGGAGGACACAAGGAGGTCAAACTATTCATTTATCTTCTGCTGCTCTGACCAAATGGGGGCTAGGGAACTGGAACCTATGCCTTTTACTTTGGGCCTGAGGAAGGTTACACCTTGGACAGTTATTCACAGGGGTGCCATACACTCACAGACAGCCATTAACTAACATTTATTCACCATATGCAGTTATGGATTAACTTAGTATGTATACACAAATGTCATTTGTGGGAGGCAGCTGGAGTACCTGAAGAGGGGCCCAGGGTAAAACGAGGAGGACAGATGATCCCCCATTGTTGGTGAAATTACTACTGTATCCTTATACTTTTATGGTAGGTTTCCCTGCTAAGCTAAAGGACATCTGTAATAAATGGACGCATTAGAGCATTTCAAAATTGCCATGTGACTGATGCAGACTTGACAATAACCCCCCCTGGATTCAGACAGTGATGCAGATCAATAACAAACATGTACATTTGTTTCAATGCCCTTTAGGCCCTTTCCTGAAAATGTCATCAAAATGCTGTTAAATTTTTTGAGTTATGTGGCAACAACTGAATTAACAAACCAACCATCTACAGACAAGTAATAAGTACACGTGTATTTTTAGTTCTGACAAATTTTTTATTTTTTATTTTTATTTTGTTATGTAAAATACAGCCAGCAAAAGCAACAACATAAACAGTTTTATAGTGCACCACCTGAATTATAAATGGTATAGATATGAAGTTGTGGAAAGCTATAAAAGGCCCGGCAGGTGTAAATACTTAATGCATAGACACATTCAGTATGTACGCATGCATGCTGACTATTTGATTTATAGTTCTCACACACAAAGCTACTAAACATGCAAGGAATCTGCCAGCATTCCCGGCAGACCACAGAACAAAGTCTGACATAGCCCATATACGGACACAGACGGGTGCAGCCGCCCCTCTGCTGACTCACACCCCCTGTCGTGGGACTGAGAAGAAAAAAAAAAACACTGTGGAAGCTACTGTATGGGCAGAGAGTGAGAGTGAGAGAGAGAGAGAGACTAAAAACTCCCATGAGTCATCCGTTTGGCTTGTTGCTATAGCCCCCCCTTAGCGACACAGCCATGACATCATCGCACCCCTTGACCCGCAGCCCGACCCGATCCCAGTGTCTCAGGAGGGGGAGAGGCTTGAGGAAAGACTACATGGGGGGAAAGTCCTGCACAATATTCAGGTTGTAGAGCAACATCTGGAGTAAATTTATCCAGAAAGCTTGTAAGGAGAACACCATACCGCAGGGTATGCTTGGGACGTCCCGAGGTCCCTTCAAGCTCACTTTATCACTCACAAGTTCACATCTTTTATGTACTGATCAGTTAAATAGATTTCAATTTTTTTCAGCCAGCAAAATAAAGTGGGTCTGGACCAATTCCTTTTAAACACATTTTCACTGAAATCAGTGCTGTCTGACTAACTATCTAAAATGTACACAAGATTAAGCAGGCTTTACTAAGTCCTATGTTTTTCAAATTACACTGGTCCTGAAGGAGTTCTGCTGTGTTGGTACAACTCTGTTATAATGGTTGCATTTCTTTCCTGTTGCATTCACAAGTTATTTTAATCCTACAACATTGGTACCTGAAATGCAATGCTGGGCCAGGCTACAATTTTGTGCAGAATATTTCTTTCTTTAATTTCTCCATCCTAAAAATTTGGATAATGTAGTTGTACACATCTTAATGTAGTGAACGCTTCTGCCATTATTGAACCTAAGTGTCTTTGAGTTCCTCTGAAAAGCACTATATAGCTGTGGAATAGCTCAGTTGGTTGAGCTGTGGCGCTTATGCCTCAGCGTTGTGGGTTCGAGTCCGGACCTGGGTATAGAGATCGACCAATCCATGTTTTTTCTATGGCCAATGCCAATGCCAATTTTTAAAATTCAGAGCAGCCGATGGCCGATAAATAATGCTAATTTTTTAGGACAGATATGTAGGGCCAATTTTATTAAAGAAATTAATATAATATTGCCATTTGTTTTAGTAAAACTCTTTGAAATGCAAACAAATGTGTTAGAACCGAACAGTGAGAACAGTTAAAGATGTGTTGTGCAGATGAGCTTGGGGAGCGCTACAAAATTAATTTTGAATTTTTGTTCTATGAGGTTCTATGCCAGAGAAATTAGCTAAATATTTGTATTGCTGTTTTGAGCTTTTCAAGCCAAGATAAAGTAATTTTGTCTGTTTCCTATAAACGGCAGCGCAAGACTGCTACAAGATGGTTGTGGTTGGGAAGCTGGGATCCTTCAGTCACATAGTTGCCCGGACATGTGCCTGTCAAAAAATCTGCATTGAAGAGCAAGAATCGGCCGATGACCAATATATCGGTCCACCGTTGGTTTACTGATGTCTCTCCTCACTCTCTTCCCGCTTTCCTACTCCTCTGTCCCACCAATAAATTCTAAAACATGGCAGAAAAATATCTAAAAATGTAAATATTTCATATTATTATTATTATTATTATTATTAATAATAATAATATTTTTGGGCCGAGGCAGACAGTAAATTTGTGAGAGAATGATTGGGCCTGAACCCTTATTGTACATCCTGTAACAAATGACCCAGTATGAAGCCTCCAATTCATTCTAGTTACAGTGAAATGTTTTCTTAATGGCTGATGCCAAAACAAGCAACACCTCCGGGATTTAAAGACTTGCTCCAACGGCCCCTCCACCACAACACAATGTTATATGATGCAATATCTGAGTTTATAATTTCTATTAACTGGGGCTAAACATTTACATATAAGGAATTAGTGAGTGAGCCAAAAACAAAAGTTTGTCCGATCTGGAAAAAGGAGTGGCTGAAATGACCAAAACGGAGTTGGGGCAAACAGTCTAAGGAAATGTCACACATTCCAAACAGCTCTTATCACACAGAGCCAGGTTTCAATGCACTGGTCTCAAAAATGTGCATGTACCTGATGAAACAATGTGGATTAGAACAACAAAAATAAAATTGTAACCATTATTTAATTGGTATCTTAATATACATGAATCCTGTTGTAACCCTAACAACCAAAATCCAATGTTCAACTCCAGTGCCCCTCCCACCCCTTTAACTCCATGCTACAAGCCTCTTTGGAGCTACTACACTTCCTCCTCTTCCGCCAGACTCCTTCCAGTCATCTCGTCTCCCTCCCCCTGCTGGAAGAAAAAAGTTCCTCCTGGTTTTTTAGCCTTAAAAGGGCAGAAGCAAACTGGATGTTGGCAGCCCTCCCATTCCCTGGGCTCTGGTTACAGGCAAGAGAGGGAGGAGGGAGGGACCAGGCAGAACGGGACAGAGCTCCAAAAAAAAAAAAGAAAAAAAAAAGAAAAAGGGGGAGGCATCAGGATCGGATGGAGGGCCAAGAAAGAATAGAAATAAGGGGGAGGAATGTAGTGAAAAGTGCTGTGTGGGATGTTTTTAAAAGGCCACACTGACAACATCTCCTGCAGAGGACAGGGTGAGATACAATCATTTAAATGAGCAGAGAGAACGGGGCTAAAAAAAAGTGAAGAAGGCAGAGACTGAGATTTGGGGAAGCAGAGTGCAGTGGGGGATAGGCCCACAGAGGTGAGAGGAGGACACAGGGCACCACAGAACATGATAAATGAGGAGGTTTAATAAATGCCATGCGGATTTAATCATCTGCCCGCTTCCTGGAAGAGTCTGAAGAGTCTGATGGGCCGAAAGAGCAGAGCTGGGTTTACGTGTAATTGATAGTTCTTGGCCTGGCAAAAATGATTCAGGTCTGGAAAAGTAGATCCCCTCCAGACAGGCTTCTGGCAAGGGAACCAGCGACTGTGTGTGTGTGTTTGTAGCTAGGATCTTGTAACATAATTATCCAATATAAGCCATTCGACTGGAAATTGATGTTTCACATAAATCATGTTGGTACTCTGGATATGGTGTCTGGATTTTATTGACACAGGACACAACACATCTCTGTGAGTGCCTGTGGATTTCTCTTGTTCAGACTGAACATGAGCGATTCTGTGCTGAGGCTTGTTTCCAGGTTTGTGATGTAATGCAATCGCCTGATTACCACTGTACTCAATGGGAGCGAACACTCTGCTAATCCACAGTGTCCACTTGACCGGTCCGGCTTCACAGGCCTCACAGACAGGAAGTTATGCTAATGATAATGAGCTGACAGGAAGTTATCCCATTTGACTGAATGGAGGGTCTAAGCTCTTATCTCACTCTGCAGCCATCATTTCTCGCAGGCCTGTGATGAGTTTCATTTTTAGCAATGTGGAGAGCCAAATATACAGATATAATGAGATAAGCTTCTGACAATATTCTTCTTTTATTTGCACTGCCTTGTCGTATATGACCAAGCATGACCAAGCAAATGTTGTGAGCAACATGGATCAGCCGATAGGTCTATGAGCCTGAGTGTGGAGCTGTTTCTACTGCATAATTATGGCCTGCAGGGAGTGCTTCTCAAGCATAGCATTATGAAGCTTTACGAGGCAAAAATCAACAAATGGGGCTTACATAGTGCAACTTCATTGCTTTATAAAAGTAAAGTCAATAAAGTAACATTTGTCATCTGTCTGTGTCATCTGCCATCTAGTTGGGTTAGCACATGAGTTTAGTACCAAGAGGGAAAGGATGAAAAATGAACTGGAATTTACTCCAACTTTATTGACTTTATGTGTTGTATATCTGGTTTATCATCAAGTTATATCTAAAACAACTCCAATGGCAGTGATCAGGACATGACCACAATAAAAGCACTCACTCAGCTGACAGTCAATAAGTCAAAAAGTTACTGCCCAGATCAACAGTAAAGACTAAATCAACAATGAATCAGAGCTGACAGTGTGGCTACTGCAAAATTACATCTGCTAAGTACAATGCCATTTGGCCACAGCCTTGAGAGTGTGTCACATGTTACAGTAACTATCAGCTATTGTGAAGTGCAAAAAGTGTTGTGTGTACATTGTGCAAGTCATTTTGTTTGCACATATTTGAACTGTGTTTGGGAGCAAATTCAATATGAAATCCATTGCTCATTCATGATACATCTGTGTCATTGCCAGATGTACTGCCAAAGTCACCTCAACTTTGTTTCAACTTTAAACTCTGCATCAGCTGCATGTACTTGTTCCTTAGCCTAAATAAAAAAAGATGACCTGCCCATTTCAGTTCCTCTTAATGTTTTCATTATCAGTGCCTGAACATGCCCTAACACTTATATCCTATCTAGCATCACAGTACTAAATGAGATGCTTTAGATCAAAGTTAACATAAGACATGATTAAAGGCCCAATACCAATAATTACATCTACCATGAGCACACTTAGTACCTACACATATGCCTCTGTTCCAGTTCATTTGATTATTATGTAACATCATGCTGAGAATTGCCACACAGCCTTCTGTCTCAACCCGCTCAGTGCGCTCCGAGGCACAAACAGAGCAGCAGCCAGGTACAAGTTGCACCACATCCTTCTGCGTTAATGTGGATCACAGGACGAACTTGGCACTGCTGTTGCCATCTTAATGTTTCCACAAACTCCACAGGCTTATTCAAGTACATATAAAGTGTTTGGAAACTATGGTATGTGGGCTGGGCCGCTGACAGACAGAGGATGCTGTTGACAAAAGAGTTGCCATCAATCAGACAAAATCTAATCTTGTCAGGAGCAGTGGTGTGTGCGGACTTCAAACTAATTTACATATGGGAAAATGATGCGTATTGGGATCACTTAACCTTATGGGATTTAAATATGTTCTTGTATAAAAATGCATCTTTCCACTCTATTTACGGCTTGAAATCTGCAGCCAAATTATGCCATGAAATGACTAGTACGAACACTTCTCTCACCTCATTTACATTGTCACCTGCTAGATGGCAGCCTTGCTACTCTTCTGGCCTAAATAAAAGTTGGTTCTCATTAAAAAAGATGCTATCTGGGCCAGATCAGTTTTTTTCAATGCCAAAGTTTACAAGTTGTTGCTGCTCTGAATGTCTTTGCAACCGAGTTTACAAGTGGGAAAAGACAAAGTTAGCAAAGGGACGATGCCACCAGTAACAATAGATTACACACAACATCATTGCAGTGCATTTCCACAGCCTCTGCTGGGTGGAGTTAATGAATGGCTTCACTTGAGTGATATTGCATATCAATGCGTTAATTGTCCATTTTTAGAAAGCAAGAAAAGTTGATGCAACCAGGTCAATTGCTAAAGAGAAGTTGACAATTGGGACTGTAAAAAGAGATAAAAATAGCCAAAGGAAGAGAGCTCCTGTCCCCTCACTGATAGCAATGGCAGTTTGGTAATTTGTGGTGAGGGTTACTGCCTGGGTGTGCCCATTTACTGCAATGAAAGGAGGAAGTAAAGAGGAGAGAGCGGAGTCTTCGAGTTGAGATGAGTCAAAAAAGGGAGCAGCTCGGGTGAGGGTGAGTCAGCCGCGGGACACAGACAGATGGTGCTGCTGCTGAGTGGGATGGGTCATCGGTGCCTGGCAGTGCGGCCCCAGCACCAGCACCAGCGCAATTAAAAACACACAATCAGCTAGTTCTCGACCGGACAACAACAGGAACATGAGTTTGTTTGTAGGAATGTGCCAGCTAGCATCACCTAACAGAGCTGTGAATGCATTGAAACATACATGAAAGAATATAGATACAAGGCTATTCAACACATCACCACATATTTTCTTTTTAGCTCCATTAATATAATTACAATGTTGGTTGCATAAGATGTAAATTTTAATAATGAGGCATGTTTGTATAGTCAATAAAAGATGCCCAAAAATAAATGGGAAATAGGAGTAAACGCCTTATTGAACCAAAAAAGTTTCTTAGAGGTCACCAAAGCAAATCATTCACATGGGAGACAGTTTTTTTTTAAGCCCGATGCCCATCTTTCCATTTATCCAGGCTTGGCACTGGTGCATACTTTGGCTAAAAAGTTTTGGCTCCACATTGGGAAATTGAGCCCCTAACATTCTGCATCAAAGGCGGGGGAACTTATCACCAGCTTACAGAACCAAACCAGGACAAAACCAGACAAAAAGTAGATTAAACCCCACCAGGACTATCCCAGGAAGTTAACTGTCTCCAAACCTGGACTAAACCATGTCTAAACCAGAGACAGTGGAGGGGAATTTGGAAAATTACACTCCCTAAAATATCCAATTCCCATGCTGTGCTGATGATGCCTCGCTATACATTTGTCACTCATTTTGTTGAGTCACCTGTCTGCATCTAACAGGAAGCAGGGGCATGTGTAACAGTCCCAGCAGTGTACCAGACTTGGCCCGAGGGATGACAGGGACTCATTCATGTCTGAAATACTGACTTTAAAAAAAAAAAAAAAAAAAAAAACACTTTCAAGCACTCTTTGCAGATAACTTTTGTGATTCAGAGATCAAAAGTGCCTGCAATAACCTCAGGTAAAAGGAAGGTCAGTGCAAACACAACACATATTGAGCCATTTTTATGTATTTGCAATGGGAATATTTTACTTGTCGTGTCATCAGAAGTTTTGTGATCAGGCAAGCAGCTGCATGAAGCCCATTAAACCCAATTTTATGTCACCCAGTGTGAGCCAATTCCAGTCTGAGACCAAGCCCACTGCACGACATGCACACAGACAATAGCCCTGTGTCTGCTAGGCCCAAATCCCGGACCGGCCCAGCCCATGCACAAGCAACAGCAGCGGGGGACACAGAACCTAGCCTCTCCTTTTCTTGCAGTTGGAAGAAGCATTGGTGGTGCATGTGGACAAAAGACATAGGGGAAGAAACACACTCCAATAACTAGACTTACTGCATGTTACATGAGGATAAAATGGGTTAAATATCTCTTTACATGTGAGACTTCTTGTTAAACAACTTTTTAACTTTAGAGGCTACACCTATTTACACTACATGTTTTGTATAGTCTGCTAAGATTACATAAGAACAGAGGAGACCACCTGTAGTAGTAGTAGGTAGTTTGGAACATGCACGCACGACCCTGCCCCCTCATTCATTACATGAAACATAGTTCAAATGGAAACAACTGTGACTTTTTAGCGACTCACCTATGGACACCAGCTTGATGTTCTCCTTGTCCAGAAACTCCAGCGCCACCGACACGTTCTCCAGCTGCATCTGGCGAAAAGTGGGCCTCTGGTTGTACTTTCTGAACATCTTCTTCTGGGACAGGACCTCCAGGAGCCCGATGAGCCGCAGCCCATCGCTCAGGTCGGTCTGCAAGTTGCCGATGCGCTTGTTGACGCATTTCAGGTGCTCGTTACACCAGCGCGTGAACGTGTTCTGCTGGATCTTCTTCCACGGGGCATCTTCGGCCAGGTCTTTCTCCGTGGCGGGCATTTCTGCGTCCTTGTCCGTGGAGCTAGCGTTGGGAGCGGGCGAGGCGCTCTGGTGGAGCCGGGGGTGGGAACCACTCATTTTTATGGTCTCTGCTGTCTCTCGGTTCGCTGATTTTTTTTTCTGGGTGGAGTTTTGGTCGAGTTGGCCGCTCCCCTCCCTCTTCGTGTTGTAGTTCAGGCCTGTGTTTCAGAGAAAAGACAAGAAAAAGCACAGGAAAGTGACTTATAGCCCGGAGATAGTGATTTCGCAAAGAATGTAGGTGTTTATTATGGCAAACCTTACTGAGAAAAGGCGAGTGTCATTTTGGATTAAACATGTTTTAAGTGGCTAATGCAGCTAAATCAAAATGCTAAACTTTATTCTCCAAGTGTCCACAAGCTGAAATACATGTTATTCTTTTATTTTAAAAGTAATTTAGCAACCTTTATATTTTGTGAGTGTGTGTTATATTTGGCTTTCCAAGTCCCATCTTTAATGGGCTAAAATCTAAACCAGATCAAAACCAGGTCTAAACCAGGACTAAACCAGAACTTAACAAGTACCAAACAGGAGAAAATCTGAAGAAAACTTTAACTAAACTAGGTCTAAACCAGGCTTACTAGCCCCAACTAAAGTAGGACTAAAACAGGAATAAAATTGGCTCTAAATTCAACAAAATCTGCACTTGAATTGCAAAAGACTCGTGAGTACCACCAGAAGAAGCCTGTGTACCACCAGTGGTACCCGTACCACCATTTGAGAACCACAAAGCTAGTGTATTTCATTTTAATCCAAAGATAAAAAGAAAAAAACAACAAATTCACCTTTTATCTAACTACTTTAACACACAGTTCTACTGTTAGTGGACAGCAATAATGCGTGCAAGTGTATATGGTTTCAGTAAAATATATGCTATTTGAAGTAGTCTATAGCTCTTGCATTTATGGGGCTTGTAAAAGATCTGCTGAAGCCAGGATCTGTCCCTGTATTACAACTACTGCCTTTATCATTCCTGTACAAAGTGTGTTTTGGAGTTTTGTTTGTCTTTACAGATAACAGAGCCACAGTAAAGATTGCAGCCCAGGTCATAGCTGACTTCACAGCCGCAGTGACTTGAAAGACTTGACCCATGTCCCCTCTCTGCCCCAGCAGTCCACCCTTACAGCCCCTGTGGTCCTCCCTTGAGGTCCTCTCAGTTGGGGGGTGTGACTAATTATTTGTCAAGAAGAGCCCTCGCCCTCGGTAGCCTTTAGTCACATTACAGCTCATAATCCTAATTACACAGCAAGCTTTAGTATTACGCTCATGTATTGTGTGAGCTTCTCCCAATCTTTTGACCAGAGGTGGAAAGTAATTAGATACCTTTAAACGTATCAGTAGTAATAGTACCAGTAGACAGTTTAATTAACATTATTTGACAGTAACAGTACTTTTACTACAAATTTTAAGTATTTCTCCATCCTCCCACCTCTGTCTTTGACTAGTAACTTGAATATTTGAGCCTGAGAAGTGCAGTAACCCTCCCAGATTTGATGAAGGGCACACCTTCAGAAGCCCCAGAGCAATATGAGCTCATCCACAGCCCTGGACACACAGTTCATGGGTCCCTTGTGCAGTGGAATAAATATTTGCCTGATATCCAGAGGGAAGAGAGCACCGGCGGCTCCTCATAAGGTCACGGAGCTGTGTTTGTTTGTGTGTGTGTGCAGGCTTGGATGCTGCTCTCTCTGTCCATGTCGGGACACTCATCCGCACTGACACAACTGTAACGTGTCGACTCCAGAGTGCAGACGAGCAGACGGTGAGTGCGTCTAGACACAGCAGTGTGACTTACACTTGTGTGTCATTTAAGCTAAAGAGAGCACATGAGATAACACGCTGAGAATGTATAGTACAGCCTACTAATGACAAATAATCACGACAGATTAGGTGTTTTATATACAATATATTTGCAAGGTCTTATAAGGTGCTCTCGCCTCCCAGCAAGGAGGTTGTGGGTTTGATCCTCGAGTCAACACACAATCTCTCTGGGTCTCTCCAGATTCCTCCCACCATCCAAAGACATGGAGAGGCATGTGTTAGGTGAATTTGTGACTCTAAATCGCCCCTAGTGAATAAATGTGAGAGTGAATTGTTATCTGTCTGTGTCAGCCCTCAGACTAACTGGCCTGTCTATGGTGTACCCCTCCTAAGGCCCAAAGTTACTGGGATAGGTTCTAGTACCTGTGACCCCTCAAAGGAATAATAGGAAGAACATGAATAAAAGATAGCAAATTTCATGGTCAAGTCATTCAAGTCATCATCGTCGCTCTAATGTTATGTGTATATAAGAATGTTTATTAGGCTTGTACTTCAAATACTGTAAAAATATTTTTAGAAAGATTTAGTAACTTCTTTCCTTTTGGCTTTTCCCTTCCTGAGTTGCCTCAGCAAATCATCTGCCTCTAACCCTAACCCATCCTTACATAACCCTTGCATTTTTCGGGCTTGGGACCGGCACAAAAAGTACAGTGGTTTGTGAATCCTTGTGGCTGGATTGAATAATGCTTAAAACTAATAGTAGGAAGCTATGGCATGAAAAGGTACTATCCTTTTTGTATGTGTGGATGTCAGTTTGGCATTAAATGATATCATGAGTGACGTTAAAAAGGCCTCAAATTTAACCTGGAAAACCCTGAAGAAACCCCGTCAAAGCAGCACTGGGACTGGGACTTAAAATATAGGGCAAAGTGGTATTTATGACCCACTTTTACTACAGAATAGTAAGGCTGTACAATATAAAGAACAATAACAAACTAATTTGACAAATTAAAATTATCCCTTGACATATGATGAACAGGATTCCTCCTCAACTCTGCAGATCAGCGCTGAGAGCTGTGACTGTGCAGCTTTTGACTAAATAAGGAGCTCGATGCCAGGAGCCACACAGCACGACCCGCAGCCATCAAGAATGCTCTGCTTTTGTGAGTCTGTGTGTGTGTGTTTGTCTGGTCAAGGGAGAATCTGAAGAATGCTTCTCACCCCATACCAACCCTACAACAACCCCCCCGTCCTGCCTTATTAGCGCCCTAATAAAAGAGCTGTATGAATGTAACACACACACAACAACAACAACAACAACAAACAATAGAACAATGGAATCAGACAGCTCTCGTCACTCTCATAGTTGCATAATTAGATTTGTTTCACAACTTTTCTAGGCTACTACCTACATACTTTTACTACTTGGTAACTGATCATTAAGACTGCA
This sequence comes from Bostrychus sinensis, assembly GCA_020698575.1. NCBI lineage: Eukaryota > Metazoa > Chordata > Actinopteri > Gobiiformes > Eleotridae > Bostrychus > Bostrychus sinensis. The sequence continues at coordinate 10,992,313 of CM036250.1, forward strand.
ATCCAAGAAACCTAACGCAAAAAAAACACTAAATTGGTCTGCAATTACAATCATTTTTTGCTCATTTAAGTGGTCCATATTTGGTATATGAACTGTAAAACTAGTTAAACATTCATATTTTGTGGATTTGACAGGAATTTAAAGAGTAAACAGGAGACAAGAGGGACAGCAAGGTCAGGAAGAGTTGAGAGACTGAATTGAACTGCTATCTGTAAGCGACAGTGCCCCCTCTTCCTTGTCTTAGCGCGCTCTCTAGTGGCTGATGATGATACTACAGGCGTGTGCCCATTGACCCCATTGACCTACTTTGCCAAAGACATTGTAAATTGGTCAGGACATCTTTTTAATTTGTATTCAGGGTAGCCCCAAGGTTTTAACAGCATTCAAAAGCCATTCAATTTGATCTTGTCTTAATCAAGGTCTTAAAAGTGTTAAATGTTATGAGCAGGAATTACATTTTGCTCTTCTAAGTCTTAAAATTTGTCAAAACATTATGTTAATATTACAAAAAAGTAGAGTCACTGCATTAACAAAATATATTTAATGAAGAAATTATGTCTTTGAAATGCATGATTCATTCATTCATGATTTTTTAATGCAGTACTGGAGTTCTTTCATCTGTATTAGACTTCTAAAATAAAACCCTTGAGTTTCAGAGAGTAGTACGTATAACTTCCTAGTATAAAATTCATACAGATTATTGTTCTGTTGTTGTTGATGTTGGCATTAAATTTCACTCCAAAGTTTCATTAAAAATTCTTAAAAGGGTCTTAAATTTCACTAAACAAAACCTGGAGCTACCCTGGTATTACTATTTGAGTTGAGTAAGTTTAACCTGTACTTTTTTAAAATTTTAATAAATACATTTTTTTCTTTAGGTTTTACCTTCTAGGATAGCCACAGATCATCTGCATCCTAGTGTGCATTAAATTGGCATAGGTTTTCCACCTGATGCTCTACCTGACACAGTGCTCTCCATTTATCCAGGCTTAGGACTGGCACAAGGAGTACACTTGGGCTGGTAATCCTAAATCAATACTTTATGAAATACAGTAAGGTTTTAAATCTGTATCCATGTTTATTTACGTCTCGAGAAGCCAGCCAGTCCGTTCAATACTAAATCTTGCAATGTTATTCCACACTGACCTCTACGTCAGGCAAGTGGCCAATGACTACAATGAATGAGATAGAGGCTTAATTTCCAGCTTTAAGGAAAAAAACAACCTTCACACAAGAACAAGATGGATGTGTGCACAGTTCAGGATTTTTCCAAAAAATAGAGCATTTACCTGAATATGGCATTACATATTCTGGTTCTGTGAGTAACTATGAGCCGAAATAAGGCAGTATTATGGTCAGATGATATGCACAAAGCGTTTAATTGCAAATGTCTGCATAACTTAACATTACATTAAGTTTACTGTCTCTACTGTCATTGCAGCGCCAGGATCTGAGTCTGATGCCAGCAGCCTCTCTTCTCTTCATCACTTGCCACACCCAGAGAACCACAAGCCACCACAGAACCGAAGAGAGCAGAGGAAGCAGCAGACAAGCGTACGAAAAGCCAGTTTCTGTATGACGTGGTAAGACCGAGTCACATGCACAGATTACAGCAAAAATATTGGTTTTGTCTTTCCTGTCGACGATGTGGCGTGGGGTGGCATTTGGCTGGCGTTTGGTGAAAGTAAAGTGTCGAATGAGGACAGGTTTCTGTGGCTGTGAGCATTGTTACTGCAGACTTCCTTGCAACGGCTGAACATTTGAATGATACAGTCACCAGTGAGTTTTAAAATCTATCATTACAGTAAGCATTGTATATCAAACTTGTGGCCTGACTCCATGGTAAACATCCAAAGCCTTCGATCCGAAAGCCTGTTTTTTTCTTTTTTTTTTAACTGTCTTTGATGAAGGGTGTACAGGAATGTTATGACCTCAGAATAAAAACCACCTGCCAAAAAAAAAAAAAAAGTTGGCAGTGTCCGCATGTTACTTCGACTCACAGTAAAAAGGAGAACATTTTTACTGCTTTGGTCCACAGTGAAAGAGCAGCACTGACAGACAGGTGAAGAGGACAGTGTTGCAGGCGTCATCACCACAGCTGCCATTACACTGAGAGCTTGTGTATTGGCTCTGCTATGCTGTGACTGTGTTCTGTCATGTTCACCCAAAAAAGTCCAGTTCAAAATGTGCCATTTTAGTCTTTCCACTGAGACATGGAATTCCCCCTGGACAAGGCCTAAGCTGCTCTGTAAGTGCTGCTGCCAACTTTGCTCGAGCTATGTTTCTATAGTTTGCTGATGAAGATGCTTTAAACCCTAAATGCTGTCTGTACAACAGGGTTTTATCAATTAAAAATATAATTATTAGTGGACTAACATGAACTGGGACATCTCAGATTCACTTGTCGAATGCTTTTTAAAGTAAAAAAAAAAAAAAAAAAAAATCAAAAGTGATGTACAACTAAATGAAGAAGAGGTAACCAAGGTGTCATCTGACCATTTATCTTAAGTGTGTAGCCTATTTGATACAGCGGGTAGGCTCTTCACTGACATCATTAAGATGTCCCATAGGAGCCTCCTATTTATAGTCTCAAAGTATTTTTTGTAACTTGTAAAACAAATCAGTCATAGCTTTGTATCAATGCTGCTTGTGGGTGGCAAAGGGGGTGTTTGGAAAGGACAGAAGAGCGATGGTATAAAGCAATCTAAAGCTCAAAGCTCCAAAACTGATGAATCATTGCACACAATTTTACTAGAAGTGACCTCCTACTTGTAAAGTTTGACTGTTTACATCTTGTTTCATTGGGATGCTGTGCTTGTGCCTGAGGCGTGTGGCTGCGGTGTGAGGCTCGCTCCGGGCTGCTGGGGGCGCTCACCTCAGCCCCCTCCCCTGGTTTATTAAAGCCAGAGCGCAGCGCACTCGGTGTCCGCGCGTTACCATATTTGGTGCGGGGCCCCTAATTGTAATAGCGGAGAGATACTTCAGTCCAGCGCGTGAGAAGACGTGCGTGCGCGTAACAACCCATAACAAAGTATAGCATGTGTAGGTTCAGTGGTTGGATGAGCTTCTTAAACTAATGCTGCCTGGATTACATCCTCATCTTCCCCAACGCAGAGGATCAGCTTCAGCCTGAAATAAAACTTGAGAAGCACGCGGCACTCAAATGTGTGGTGTCCGAGGCGTGGCAGTGGACCCTAAACGCAGCAGACCTTCAGTTTTCTCCTGTAGCAATGCGCGTCCAAACTACAAACCACCGAAAGAGCGCACACGGCAGCCTATCTCCGTCTATACATCGCCAAGACGTTTCACTTAGTTCAAAATTGGTTCAAGTCTCGCCAGCGCAATCAGAGTAAAACATCAAGCAGACAAGCTTTAAAGAAGCTTCGGTGTCACTCGTTCTACAAATTAAAACAATGCGTAAAGTTAGCTGAAACTCACTGTGCGCTCTTGTACGTGTGTGGTGGCTGCGTCTCTCCGCTCCGCTCAGTCACTTCAGCGCGCTCTGTATCTCTCTCTCTGCGCGTGTGATGATCTGCGCGCGGACCTCCCTCCCCACGCGATGTCCCAGTGGGGGCTGTTGTGTCTCGTGAAACCGCTCGCGCCGGTGGCGTAAAAAAGAAGAAAGACCCAAGTCGCTTTGTGCGCTTTTCTACCTCCTCCTTTTGCTCGCCGTCTCTCTCCAACGTGAGCGCCTTAATTGGTAAAGGGGTGAAGCATCAGAGGGTGCAGGGGGTGTAGCTCTCTCCCTCTTCTTGTGCGCTACAGGGAAGACGTCATGACCGCGCCTTCGGGATGTTATAGGTATGATGTCACGAGGAGTCGGAGGGCGCCCCTGTCTCTGCCCATCCCCTCTTATTTTTGTGCCTGAGGGGAGAACTAGTGCGGTTAAGATCACTACATCTATTGTGATTATCTAGCCTTGTATCTTCTATCCTTACTTAAATCAGTAGCCTAAAACAGGCTATGGCTTTTTGATAAAGCCTTTGTCTTTTTATAAATTTTATTGGCACTATTGTTTATGAGAATTATATGTGTGGCTTGCATATGAACCTTGTGAAGGGTTTTATTTAAAATGTAAGTAATCTATATTGAAAATAGCCAGTCCTGTTAACTCAATTTAAGTTACAATTGAAGTCACAGTACATTCGTTTATGACCCATCACTATTTGTCTTTTGTGTGTCAGCCTTTCACAACGGCTCCAGTTCATTGTTTTGTTCCTTTATTGCCAAATTTCATGATTCATCTTTCTTGATCGTGGCATTGTATTTTACTAATGTGTCATTTAGTATAACTTACCATCATTTTACTATCATTAAATGTCATATATTATGCTTTTTTTCAGGCTTTTTGAAATAGTTTTGGACACCTTAGCATTAGTATTTCATGTTTAATGACTAAAAATAAGGCATATCTGTGGAAAATGTCTTCTGTTGAGGAGATAGCTCTTTAGCACGGCTATTGGCAACATGATAGTTTATGGGCTTTAGAAACGTGGAGGAGCACTTCCTGGTTTCACGTGTGTATGCAGAGCTATGAGACTGAGCATTTTCAGCTCTTGAGAAGGGCAGCACCTCAGCAAACAGGATTACTCAAACAAGTGTGAACGAAACAAAATACTACTCCAGGTATGTTTGTGAAAACAACATAACATGGTTAAAAGCTCAAAATGTTAATTAATAAATAGGGGACCTTTAAGGATTCATAAATAAGCAGCTGAGATGATGCTACTGACCTGATATTCCTCAGGAGCCTAGGCGAAGGTGCAGACAGGGTGCTATTCCTGGGCACTGTGAATGTGTTAGAGACACTAGACACTATGTGTTTGAAGGCTATTCACTTGCATTTTCCAATAATGGTTTATTATTCTAACATTTGCCAGGGATGAAAAGTGTTATCTTATTAAACTTTGGTGTGTCTCCACTGTCCATACACAGATTTACACCCATGGATAATCTGCACGCTCACTCCCCCCTTATCTGTCATTGTCCACATTAAATATCAGCGTCTGTCTGACACAACAAATACAGGCTCTCCAACTCAATATTGCATCAGGAAGTAAAAACAGAGCTTATGTCTGCTTATATCCATCTGGTGAGACAGAGCAGTATGGGAGAGAGGGATATGATTTGTAGAAAAGGGAGAGCGACGCAATTATGTTATTACAATGTGAGTTTTAAGTGTGTAGTGTCTTTCAAGCCCTGTAGCCATCACAGTTTCTGTATTGGGTTTTAGCTCTTGCTCTCTGGTTTGGGTTAATCCTTTCCAAAGGCTCCTCTCCTTTTCTTTCTGGATTTAGTGTTTATTTAGTAATGTATTGTATCTTCTTTTTAGAGTTTATTTGTTGCCCAAGACCTAGACCTGGATGTAGTCTTGGGTTTGACTTATTTTATTGTAATCCCTGGTGTAGCACTCGTCTTCTCGACTCTTAATTTAGTCCACCTTAGTTCTTTTTTAATTTAAATCTAGTCTTCCTTAGCCATGCTTCAATAAAAACCTCTTTCATAGAGTTGGCTGCCAGCTATTTGGTCACACAGCATAAATATTTTGTTGATAGGCTAACCTTGAATTGCAATATCCTAACAAGAGTAAAGGGCCAACGGGGAGAATGACACAAGAATAATGATGCCATGGATGTCCAGGGCAGGCCAAGCAGGAAGGATCTCATAAATTAGTGTGAAAATACTTCAGTTATCAACATGACTGCAGCTTGGCTTATGTGTGTATGTGTGTGTGTGTGTGTGTGTGTGTGTGTGTATGTGTGTGTGTGTGTGTGTGTGTCTGTCTGTGTGTGTGTGTGTGTGTCTGCTAGTCTCTATTAATTATGAGCAGATGTTTGTTGTTGTGGTAAAGAGCTTGTCGTCCAATCGGTCAGTGACATCATGCGCCTGTTGAAGTTACATCACTAAAGACATATTTCTCCAATTTTCTGCTATTTTTAAAGATAGAAGAGTATGGTTTTGTTTACAATCTGCTGAAGCAAAGTAACATTTAATATTTGTGTTGGTATTTGCATCTTCTTCTTTACTTTCATTGTTTCCCTTCTGGGGTTTCCACAGCTGCCACCTGTCTCCTAGCATGCAGTGATTCACATGTTGATTTGGCATAAGTTTTATGTCAGATGCCCTTCTGATGCAACCCTTAAGGATTAAAGGTCCTGTATTATGCTTTTTTCAGGCTTTTTATAAATAGTTTAGTGCACCTTTGCACTTGTAATTCTTGTTTTATAACTTAAAATAATGTATATGTATGGAAAATGTTTTCTGTTGGGGAGCTGTTACTTTGACTTTGCAGGGAACACTTGGATTAGGTGTCTGTCGCCCCCTGCTGGCAACGATGGGGACTGGACAGAGGATAAAATGTCTAGTTAGCGCAGCTATTAGCAACATGCTGCTTACAGATAAATAAATGAGCTGACTGCTTTGTAGTGATGGCAATTTAAGTGCTGAAATTATCAGAACAAGTCCAGTAATGGTGTATGGGCTTTAGAAACTCGCTGGAGCACTTCCATCTATGTAGAGCCACAAGACTGTGCATTTTAAGATCGTGAGAAAGAAACGGCCTCAGCAAACAGGATTACTCAAACATGCCTGAAAGAAACAAAATATTACTCCATGTTTTTAAGATGGAAACAACATTATAACATAGTTAGAAGCCCAGAAAAGTTGATTTAGCAGAATTTAAGGGGATTTAAGGATAAAAGTCCAAGTGACACTTCTGCTGTAGTAATTTATCAAGCAAAGTCTGACACTCAAAGATAAATGACAAAGTGACCTTTGGGAGTTGCTGTCCTCTAGTTTTGGGACATCTGCTCAGTTATCTTGGCCAAAATAGCCCTGCAGACAAGCCTCAAGCATCACATCTGTTTATTTAAACTAGAAGCACTTGGAGATCACAGGCCTCTGCCAAGGCCCTATCCTCGCAACATTAAAGATATAGTGCCCAAATCTTGGACTTGAATCAGGGTACTGCTATTACTGGGTAACTGCTGGCAAAGAGATAGCCTTGTTGATATTACTTTAAAATTGCATCCAATTCTGACCATTACTTATCTTGTTAACAGACAAGTAAACCAACACCATATTTTTTATAATATTATTCCCATGCATATCATTTTGAACGCTTGCCATCACCAAGACACTGGAGAGTTGCAGCCTGTTTTCTCTCATAGTCCTCATGGGGATCGCATTCCCAATTCCACTGTTTTCAGAACGCAAGCAGGATAGATAAGAAATGAAAATAAACTTGTAAAACTAAACATCACATCTGAATTTATTTGCAAAGAAGCAGAGTGAATAAACTGGCTCACAGGTTTTAGCCAACGATGAAGAAACGAGAGGAAAGTGGTTGTGAATATTGCGACGTGTGGTTTTGTACGAAGCAATGGAGACAAACGGGAGAGGAGTTTTGGAAAAACTGCCGGCCTTGGTCTGTGAGGCATAAACAGCCACAAAACACTGAAATGCCTAAAGTGCGACTGTCCTAAGAAGTCCTCGGCTTGTGGCGACTTTTCTTCCTTCCAGCAGATGTGATTGAGCGTCGTTTACACACACACACAAGGACACTGACAAATCGCCCACAAAAGTGTCAGGACACATAAACAAACAGCTCTCTGCTGGAGTGATGGTGCACAGACACGTGGCCTGGCTACTCTGAATAGGGCTATAAACAGTTAATTAAAGCACATGATTAAACAAATTTGTACAGAAGCACCTCAGACCATAGACAGATACTGTATATTCCAGCTTTAACTCCTGCTTTTTATCAGTTGAAACTTATTTATTCATCATTAACTGATTAGAAAACTGTTACTAATTGCAAACCCAGTTAAAAACACAATAGTGTAGACAAGGCACTATATCTCTGACTGCTTCTGCCCAGAAACAAGTGACTTGTTTTGCAGTAGCCAATCAGAGGTGAGGCTCAGTCCCCTGTGACCCCAACATACTGGGTTGTGGCCAGGTAACAGGGAGCAAAGGAGTGAGACAGACCAAGAGCGAAGAGACTGCACAAAGTTGTTCAAAGGGCTTAGTTGTGCCCTGTTCAGGACCTTTTGTGTTTTGAGGCTGTGTGCATGAAAATATAATGCAAAAAACTTGTTTAAGAAAATCTCCAAACAAAAAACATCTGGCTTAGTTCTTTTTTGAGACACCCTGCAGCCAGTCAGAGTCGTACAGCACCCACTTCTACAAATAGGACACTGATTCGCAAATTTCATAAATCTCAAAAAACTCAAAATAGACTTTTCAGTAAGAGTGGGTAAAAAATTTGCATTTTAGAGAGGTAAAGTCTGTATTATTAGTGTTGGATGCATGTGATGCTCATGATTTTCAAGTCCCCAAACGGCAATATTAAATTTGACAGTAAACATAAATTTTGCTTCGAAATATGTGATTATAGAAACAATTATTATAGTAGCATTTGTTACTCCAGTTGGTTGGTGGCTTGTATTTTACCTCTCATTGTGTACTGGCTATTATTTGAACCTGGAAAGACAGAAACAGACAATAAATGCATTAAAGTGAAGTTTACTGAAAGTGAGACTTTGGCCCCGGCAGGAGAAAAGTCTTGCAATAGTTTATAGAAAGAGGAGAGCAGACTTCTTGGCAAGTCTTTCTCAAAGCTCTCACACTGGTGGTGGTGGTGATGAGGGTTGCATTTTTTTGGCAAAAGAATAAACTAAAACCAGTAAATAGGACATGTCATTTTTAGATAACAAAAATTACCATAACTTTTTGTGGTGGTTATGGTGGTATGTATAAATTATTTGTTTTTGCATGTAGCTTTATGGAGACTAATATATCTATATATCTAATATATCTATATATCTATATATCTATAATCTATAAATGCAGTGTGAAGAAACGAGAGGACAATTCATTGACAGCTAAATATTGCATTTTTTTCCACACAGCATTCACATTTAACACATGTAGAAGATTGACTACCATTTGGTAAAACAATCTTATTTTCTGCACTACTTTTTGTACAACATTTGGTGGCTAATGCTAAATTGTGCTGGAGGCTGCTGTTTGCTTGTTTAGCTTGTCTATCATATTGCATTGCCTTTAGGTACAGTCATTTTAATTCCTTTGAATAAAACACAGTCCTTCACAGTATTTTCACTGAAACCAGAGCAGCGAGACAATAAATGACAAACAAAGCACAAAGGATTGTACAAAATAAGTTTAAAATTAGCAGCATATTGTTGACAAAATGTTGACAGCAATTTAAGAAAAAGCATGTTGAACTGATTATCACATTGTAATGAACTTCATATGAGAATAACTCTAATTCAATAACTCTTTTTAGGCTAATTGTTTGCGTCCAGTTTTGTATTAAAGACATGACGCAGAAAATGTTCAATGCAATAACCACAAAGTCATGCTGGAGTGAACTAACTGTTGAATAATGGTGTCTAGTTTACTGCAAAAGACAAAAACCCATTGTCCTTACAACACAAAGTGCCACTTACAGCCACACCTCACCTGCACATACCCTCCTTGGGCACACACTGACGCTGATGTGTGGCCTAATCTCAAACCGCAAACACTGTAGACTGGATGTATGGATGCGGATGAAGACATCAAACGCAGCCAGGGCTCTACACATGTAATCAAACTGACTCACACACTCAGGACGACAGCAATAATGAGCTGTTTGTGACTGGACTGTGTTGCTGGGTGTGTGTATTTGTAAGCTATGTGTCTTGAGTTTGTGTATGGTGTCTGTGATGGGAAGAGTGCTAGAGTCTGCTGCAGGGATTTCCTTCTGGGAAAGCCCTTCGTGTTTAATTTGTACCAATCGAGATGTAATTATGTGGCATTTTATGTGGTAGTCTGGCATGTGTTGTCTAACTTGTTATATTTTAAGTTGCATGTGTTTACCAGCTACATTTGATACAGCTGTAACAAGCTCTATGCACTTAACACAAAGGCTTCAGTTGGACTAAACTGACTTGCTGTGCTTTTAGGGGTAAAAGAAATGACTGTGCATGTTGTTTGCTTGCATGTCAATGAAACTTGACCTGATTAAATGAAAAAAGTGCAAAGCCAAATTAAAACAAAGAGAATAGTCGTCTTTTCCAAGTATCACAGCACCAAGTAAAGTCAAATCAAAAATATCTGTGTGACTTTTCCAGAGAAAGTCATATTTACATTCCAGTTCATTGAAGTTCTGAATGTCCAAAGCGCTCCAAAAACAACTCCTGTTTATGGGATTTCAGTGTCTTCCTTAACAGGCAAATACTATGCACCTTTACGATTGGATTTGCTAAATTTTCCAAGTAGTGGTTATTATTATAATCCACCAAAAAATACCTGGATTTGGGCACCTCAGTAGGTCACCTTAGGCATATTTCCACTGGGGCAGTACAGAGCTGGTCAGGTCAGTACAGAGGTCTTTCCGCTACCCAGATTAGACAATATACCAGCTCACAGTTGGAATCCCAGCTTGGGACAGTTGGCTCCATGTCATTTCCCTTTTCACTCTCACTCATTTCCTGTTAGTACTCTCTCTATCCAATAAGAAACAGATCTTCACCAAAACCTAATTGTTTTGTTCCTGAACTAACCCCTTGTGACTAAGATCCATGTCTCACAATGATTCATGAATCCAGACGGTGTTATAGATCCAACACCAAAATATTATATAAGGTTTCTGCAGGGTCTTAAAGTCTAAAGTCTGAATTTAAGGCCTTAAAAAGTCATAAATTTGCTGAGAGCGGACTGTTAGGTCTTAAATACATTAAAAATATGTCATGTACATGAGATGCAACTAGCTAAAATGTCCACTTAAATGCTCAAAGGCATTTTATTGTCTCCAATATGAGAGCTTAGACCTTTTCTTACCAAGTCAAAAATGCTTTGCAGCTCTCAGCTTTTTCTACACTGTATGATTACAAAATAAACAAATTACAAAATCTTGAACAATAGTCTTAAAAAAGTCTAAAAAATGTCTTAAATTAAACTTACTGAAGCCTGCAGAAGCCTTGATTTTAATTTACAGCTTGACCTATTACTGACCTTTTCTGAAAATGTCACCAAAATCTGACCATTACTTGTTTAAGTTTCTTGCAGACAAACTAACAAATCAACCCACTTCAGCAAAGCTCCTTAGTGGATGTAAAAAGTGTCCCGACAAAGTTTCTCTCCTTATATCACTCAATGTATCATGTGTATTGAGAAAACGCTCATAGCTCACTATATCTGACAACATGAACAAAATCAGGTATGTCCCATATTTTAAAATATACATATGTGGGTATGCATGTGCTGTAAAATGTTGTGACTTTACGTCCTGGGAACTTACCATTAGTGTAACGTATTACCAGCTAAAATTGCCAGAGACTAGATTGATGGGAACATAATATCTCTGCTTGAAAATCTATCTTTTGCCGAAGACAGGACTAATACTTGTAAATCTCTGTGTTCTGTATAAAAGAGAAACTTAATGTCCCGCTCTGGCCATATTAAGAAACCCTCACAGATCAAGAGTGTGGCTGACAAATCAGAACAAAGTGAGGGAAATCTGGATGTCTTCCCAGATCTGCAGTTCCTGTTGGGTAATGACTACATTGTTCATGTAATCACCGAGCGAGCGGAGTAGCTGTAAGAAGAGCTGTTCATGTGGAGCTGGTCGTGTGTCAATAGCAGGAGAGTGTGTTTATACATTCCAAGGATATTGAAATTAGACAGGGGTGTTTGGTGTCAGGACAAAAGCTGTCTTTAAAAGGACACCTGGGTGAAGTCCTTTCTCTTGCCGTATTGGACACATAAGGCACATAAAATAACTGCAAAGATTGATGGTGGTCTCCCTCGAATCCCTCTGAAGTCTTGTCTAGAAAGCTTCTTAATCCCAGCCGAGCCTGCCTCCACCCGTGTGTTAATGTACTGTCGATTGGGGACATTTAACAACCACTAGTATATTTAAACAGTCTCCATCTACAAACACAGCCTTTTAAGGTAAGCTCTCTCTTCCTTCCACCACTGCCGGTCTCTCCCTCGCCATTGCCTTGCAGTCTTTCTCTCTCCACTGCGCCCAAACCCTGCACTGCCACCACTATTACCACCCCCAGCCAAGTTTAACACATCATAATGTCATATTTTTACTCTTCTTTATAAGTTATGCTATGGAAAAACAATTCTGCTAGATTCCCTCCCACAGTCTTAATCTGATGAACTCTTTAACCCCAAAGAGATGACAGTGACAAAAGAAATCAAAACATGAACTTTGTCCTGCTTCTTTTGTTTTTTTGGCTCAGGCATAAGAGGTTAAGGCTGGTTGACTTTTGATTGAGCACATTATGAAGATGATTAGATCTTGATGTGGGTGTTTGTTCCCTTTAAATCTAACTTTACTTTGTTGTTTCTCTCTCATTTTTCCAGGCTAAGTGAATCACAAAAAGTTTAAAAAGAAGGATAAAGGACTTCTAACGACCTAAAACTACTGAGCCCGTTTCAAGTTTTCTAAACCAACAGAGTTTAGTTTCAGGCCAACAACTCCTCCTTCCTAGGAGCATATAACCCAGCCTCTTTGATAAGAGTTTAAACATCTTCAACTTTAAAAACCATGTCAAGATGACTTATTTTTTAAATCTTTTGTTGTGGGTTTACTTTTTGTGGCAAGTTTTCACTTGTGTGTTTTTTGTGTGGTTTGTTTGTTTGATTTTTTTGTTCCTTTTTTGTAACAATTACATTTAACCCTAACCCTAATTTGGTTACACTTAACAGTAAAAACATTTAGTTATTTCTTAGCTTGGTTAAATTTTGCATCATTTTATTAAACTATAGCAAAGTAAAAAATTTTATTGCAATTTAGCATGTATAGCTCAATTGATTTATGTTTTTCCCCATAGGTGCTCATACAATTCAGTGGGTGCTCGGGCCCCGCAGCACCCACAGATTGGCCCCTGTGGCTGAAAAGCCAATCTTTGTGCAGAAGTTACAGTAGGTTGTTCAAACCCCTCCTGGTCCATAAGATACAAACTCAAGTCACAAGGGGTCACAAGCCAGTGTGCTCCTTGTGCCGGTCCTAAGCCAAGATAAAAGAAGACAGTTGCAACAAGAAGGGCATCTTGCTTAAAATCCTTAGTCAGATTATATATGTGAATCAGTTGATTTGCTCTGGTGATTGTCAAGCAAGACAAGTCGAGTAATGATGGATTGTTCGTGATCGAGCTGGTTCTAGAGCCGATTCTTTGGAGTGAATCAGAAGATTCGACTCTCATAGATGAGAGTCGAATCTTCAGCTGCTCCTGCTCAGCGCTGCTAAAAATCCACAAAAGTAGAGCAAATTTTTATTTTGATAGGCACACCATGCAGCCAGTCACATGTGAGAACAGACTAGGAACATATCATATCATTATGTGCAAGAAGTTGGGCTCCAAAGACAGCGATTTTGATTAAACTTGAGACAGCAAAAATGAGCACAGAATTTTGTAACTGTATTTTGTGCTTGCAAATTGCATAAATTAAAAATGGTTTACCAATGCACAAAACATTCATTCACATAATTAAATTCAATGCTCAGAGTGATACTAGATGAAGTGCCATTTGGGAACCATAAGAGGAGCCGAGCCAAAAGAACCGAATCTTTGAAAAGAGCCAGACTGCCTATCACTAAAGTCAAGTCACTGCTTTTAGTCAACAAGTCTTGTCTAGTCATATATGTTTTGTTTTTGCTGAACTGTTTTTAGACATTTACAAAAGTCTACTGACAGTTATCACATAAAGTATCTGGATACAAACAGTTTGTAGGGCTACAAAGCTAAGGGTTTTAGAATAAAATAAACAAAAGGAGTGGTCCTGTCCTTAAGACTGACGACACGCATACTGTAAGTAGATTTACAAACAAAAAGTTGACATAATTTCCGCTGCATTGTGTCAAAGCACACAGCGGTCTTCAAAACGAAACTAAAATGGTCCACATGGCTCTCTGGCATAAGTAAACAGAAATGCACCACTGTTTTAATGCGTTTACAAAAACAAGTAATTTCAACTCATTTAGCTCAAGTACGATTCAAGTCCAAAGTCACGAAGAGGAAGTCAAAGTCAAGTCTTTTTTCAATGTTGGACAAGCAAGTCTCAAGTCTTAAAAATTGTGACTTAAGTCTGACTCGAGTCAAGTCATGTGACTTGAGTCTCCCACCTCTGTTTACTAGTGTCATTCTGTTACCATTTGTGTAATTTTGTTACAAATTATCACCGCTATATATATATATATATATAAAATACTATTGTCTTGTATTATATTTGTATTATTTTTTGCTACATTTACTATGAAAAGTAAAACTGCTTATAGCATACACAGTGCAGTTTTCGTGGGGGGCACCTGTGTATGATATGTGCCCCCCATGACAACTGCTCTGCCTGGATATTAGGATTCCTCCTGGTTATAGTTTGGTGGCTTCTCTCCGTTTGTGCGTGTGTTGCAGAGCGGGAGAGATGGACTCCAGTAGTTTTGTCCATATAAGGGGGAAGGAATGCTGAAAGAGCTGCTCTGAATGACTGATCTCCTTCTCACCCTGCCTTCATCTGCACTCTGGCTCCTGCTCTAAATCCACTTTGCTTGCCCTAAATCTCTGCGTACCTTCCTCACTACATTTCTTCAGGTTCATTGTGTTCCCGGTCATAATAAGATAAGAAATGCCTCGGGATGCGTGGATGTGAGCTACATGTATGCACAGAGTTCTCTGAACACACTCCCATGACATCATCTCCATGACCCTTACCCACTGCCAGATAGGTGCAAGTGTGTTTCTCTCTTGCTCATCTAGGTGACACACAGTGAGTTATGTGTGTTACATCACGACATCAGACAAAAGCACACACTACATGTAGGGTGCACACCTGTACTGCAAATATCTTCTGTGTCATCTGTCTTACTAAATGAAAAAAAAACAAAAAACAATGGGGTGACTCTGTCCTCTTCACCTGGGTCTGGAGCCCCTCACTGGAAACAGATGTGAGAGAAAAAACATCATGATGTCATCCCGCTTGAACAGCCGCCCCGAGCTTTTGAAAACCATGCATTCCTGGTGTGCATGAGTAAGTGTTTCTCTGTGTGTGTTATTGTGAGATAGGGCCAATAAGACGAATGGGGGTCTGAAACCAGAAACCGGGCCGAGAGGACAGGAAGGAGGGTCTAAATGTGTTTGGGGCTGTTTCTGGATGACCTGTGTGATGTGTGTCTGTTTTGCTTTGACATTTCACCCATTTTTTGCTCGCTCTCTTCATTTCACAGTCTCTCCGCAGTAAGCATGGACCTAACTATTAAACCTTGACTGATACAAGATAATTTAAAATTACATGAAAACATGAGAAAGATCAAAGAGGAAAAAGCATTTCACAAACTGGATTAATGTTGAAAATAAGCTTTTTATTGAAATATGGCTTTATTACATTACCGGTTATGACTTGTCTGTGATCAGAGAGTACAAAGTCAAACTAAGACCAGTGTCTGAATCACTGGAAGATAAACAAGCAAATGGTCATAAAATTATTGCACTTTATATTAGTCTTTGTTGTTCTCCTATTAACCTTCTTCACAAACACAATATATGGTTCTAATCTGGAAAGTCTGTGTAGATTAGGATGACCAGAGTTTTAGACCCAAAAACTGGGACACATATTTTTTACTAATCACGGTGCATTTGAACTCACCAAGTGACACAAAAACTCCATACAATCCATGATGTTATTGCTCAAGTTTTGAATTTTAATGGGAGTTCAATCAGAAAAACAATGACATCATAAAACATTTTAGTGACGTAAGTCTTTAGACAAATCTGTTTTTAGTTTCCTCTGCTTTTCTATAGGCCAAAATGGAGACAAGTGGGACATGGTTTGTTAGAAACTGGGACATAATTCGGTTTTTACAGATCTGTCTTGGGACATGGGAGAAGGCGCCTAAAACTGGGACTGACCCGGGTAAATAGGGACATCTGGTCTCCCTAGTGTAGATGGAAACTAAGCAGTAAATAGCCCAATGTACAGAGACACAAAGATATTTTGAAATTTCAAGTCCTTCATTTCTCCATGTACTGATACAACAGCTGATTTTTTTTTTATCATAGAAGGGAGTGAGGTATAAATATAAATACTAAAATACTAAAAATGTATTGATCATGTCCAGTGCAGTATAGTGGGGCAGTCTTACAGGCTCTGGGAAGTAGCACCACCTCAGCCTTGACGTTCAGAATCAGAATACTTTTATTGTCAATACATAAAATCATATGCAACTAAATTTGATTTGCTGCTCATGGAAGGTGCTACCCAAGCACATGCACCCAACAATAAATAAAATACTTGCAGCCAGATTAAGATATAGATGACAAAGTGCAATGATAGATGGTTATTGCTTTAGGGAAGAAGCTGTTCCTAAAACATTTTAGTCTCGAGCCCTGGTACCGTTTTGCTGAAGTTGTGTGAACAGTTCATGTACTGGGATGGGTCCTGTGCAGTGGAGGTTGTGTGCACTTGCCCTGGCCAATGTGCATGACCTCCAGGGAAGTCTGGCTACTTTTGAGCAGATGAGTCATCCTCATGCCAGTCAACTAACACTGAGGTTTTGGATGCTACAAGCTCAGGAACAATAACTTTTATGTTCATTGGCAACAGTCTCCAAATGTAGTACTTTTTCAGTGTCTGAGTCATCAGCGTTTGACTTCTTCTAGTGACAGTAGTAGACCCATTACATGCACAAGACATAATGAATTTTCTGAGCTTCCCCAAACTTTTCCTAACTTTGATCCTAGTCCATGTAAGCCCCGGTAATGATTCATTCAGAGCCCACAGCAGAGGTCCCCCACATCTCTGCAGCCCCTAATGTGAAAACAGCACACACATACACACGCACGCACACACACATTCACACACACAGACACACACACACATTCACACAGACACACAGACATGAGGCCAGACTGATGGGAAGGAAGGCCGGATGACATCATATGATCTCATTACTGAGGCAGTCGAGCCTGACACAGACCTGCAGAGACATGACCTGCAGAGAGCGCGGCACACAAGACACATCCAGCCACCACAGAGTCACTTTTACTCTCAAGTCGGCTACTTTCAATGAGTACATTTGTGCCTGAAACATACTTTTATTTGAGTAAATTTAAAAATGTCTAGATGACTTAAACTATTTTTTGACCTTGGCAGCAAAGTGGGTACTATGCTTGCCTTGCATTCATAAGGTCCTTGGGTTCGAGCTGGCTTGGGGAAGTAGTAGCAGTAGTAGTAGTAGTATTCTCTAAGTGAGTAAAAAGTACAGTAATATTAATAGGCATAGTATTAGTAATCGTAGTACTTGTAAAAGTAAGTAAGTAAGTAAGTAAGTAAGTAAGTAAGAGCAGTAATAAAAGTAGATGATAGGAGCTGTAGCAGTAGAAGTAGAAGTAGTAACAGTAAGTACTTTCTACAATTAATACTACATTCACTCAGATAACAATTGAGGTATTGAATAGTAGTAATAAAGTAGACTAGCTGTAACAAAAAACTGTATTGTCTACATGAGTAAAATGTACAGTATTTTATGTACAGAGAGTAGTAATAGTAGTAGTAACAGTAGTAAGCGCAGTGGTAGTAGTAATAAAAGTAGTTGATAGGAGCAGTAGCAGTCGTAGTAGGAGAAGTAGTAACATTATGTACTTTCTACTTACATAAACTACACTCAATACTCTTCACATTCACTCAGATAACCACTGCACTGAGCACCTTTATTCCTGCATGATTATTTTTAAGTAACATTACTTTTATTTGAGGACACATCGCGGATACTTCTGTCATCTCTAACTACTCTTCTATTACTATTGAACCTGACAACGCTTAAAATATATCTATCAATAAAACCCAAGTAAGACTTTCTACATTAAAATATGCATAAAGTGACTGTGTATTTTAACACCCAAGCTCTTTCAGCACCAGGTCTTTTAAGAGATATGAGTGAAAAGAAACCAGGAGCATGCAACAGCCTAAATTAATCGTTTGTTTACTCTAAAGGTTTAGCAAATAAAACTGAAGTTATTCCACAGTTCCTAGAAATCTTGGGTGTTTCTGACTCGCTGCTGCTGCTTCACTCCCAAAACTCATGTTCAGAATTGTTTATGAGGAATTTTGATGCTTGAAAGATAGAAAAAAAAGAAAAGAAAAAGAAACGAGTGATAGGGAAGGTTGCTTATCCTTTATTTATATTATTTGGCTTTCTGTGTCTATGGCAACGTTTTGTTCTCACTTCCTGATCAGATATTGTCCGCTCAGCAGAAAATCCCATGTTGTGGTGGCGTGCCAACAATCCCACAGTCTGCCATTCAACAACTGTCTCATGACTCATCTAATCTGTGGAAAAAAGGCTTTGGTCCAGTTTATTTTTAATTACCCTCTGTTGATGATACAACTTCCTACACAGACTTTTAGAAGTACTGAGGTCCATCATGTTAGGTTGAGTCTCAGTCCTGGTTTAGTCCTAGTTTTAGACCTGGTTTAGTTATATTTAAGTCACTGGTTCAGTACTGATTTAGACTTGGTTTTGTCCTGGTTTCAACCTGGTGTTAACCTATATATAGTTTATTCTTTATTTATTCCTGGTGTAGATCTAGTTTAGACCTGGTTTAGACCTGGTTTTCAACCTAGTTTAGACTTGGTTTAGTCCTGGTTTAGCCCTGGTTGAGTCTTGCTTTAGACCTAGTGTAGACCTAGTTTAGACCTAGTTTAGACCTAGTTTAGTCCTGGTTTAGACCTGGTGTAGACCTAGTTTAGACCTGGTTTAGACCTGGTTTAGTCCTGGTTTAGACCTGTTTTTTGACCTAGTTTTGACCTGGTTTATACCTGGATTAGCCCTTGGTTTAGATCTGGTTTGGACCGGTTTAAGTCCTGGTTTATACCTGGTTTAGTGCAGGTGTATGGTGCGTACAGCCTAAATGTGTAGTAGTGTGTATTAATGTTCTGCAACGTAAAGGAAATAGACACAGGGACATAACGTGGGTCTGTCAGTACTTCAAGACTGCAGACCTTCACCAAGGCATTGGCCCTATCTTGTAATGGTAAAGTAAAGTAAATCTATTCCAGTGTGGTTCAGTGGTAAATTCTCTATCCATTGAACCACAAAGATGGTAAGTCTTACATCAGCAGCCACTAAAAATACCTGTATTCAGAACCACACCAAACAGAATCTTTTGTTCCTTTACTGCCCCCTCGTGGCTGGAGTTAGTATCTTTAAAAAATCCTGAATCCAGACAGATCCACCCAAAAAATGATATTTTCCTCCTTGGCCCATAACTGAACCTTTCTAAAAATGTCATCAAAATCCAACTGTAACTTTTTTCTATCAGAAACCATCCCATAAACCAAAACCAACCAAAAACATTAGCACTTTATGGCAAGAATAATATTCCTAAAATTATTAATAGTGAATATTTATGTACACTTTTTTTCTAATAGCAATACATTATTTCCTGTAATTATTTGTGTAGACTGTAAAATATAATAATAATATCATATCTAATTGTTTTTATGGCAGACAGTGGTGGATGACTCAATTTCTTTACTTAAGTATGAAGGAGCAAAAATTTACTCAAGTAAAAGTATCACTTTAAAATTCAGTATAGAATCATGATAAAGTATAAAGTAGATAAAGTACAGATACATGAAAATTGTACTTGAGTAAAGTAACTAAGTACTTTCACTTTGTTACTTTCCACCACAGATTATAAAAGTATTGGTTGCTTAAGGCTGCCATTATAATTCCTAATAAAAACTTTAGATAACTTTGTCACTACATTTCTCTTTAACACAAGCTGCCCAGCCCCCAGTATAAATGTCATATTTCCACACACACAGTGCTCCAAGTAATGCTTCCGTTTCAGTGCAACACTCGGGTGTTAGCCACCACTCCCTCTGCATCTCTCTGTCACTCACCGGTCAGTGGTTAGTGCTGCATGTGAAGGTGTGGCAGCAAAACTGTGACACACAAGTCATCGTGTGATTGCATCTAACAACTGATAAAGTGGTTTACATGCATTTTATCTGCTAAGAGGCAATGCTTCAGTGGTTTTGGTTTGTTTAAGTCTCAAAACCAAATAACTTAAAAGTAGGCTAATGCTTGGTGTTGTTTAAAGAGTATTGAGTGTACAGTTTATTTAGAAAGTAGAAAAAGCATTTAAATGTTTTCTTCTCTGAGACAGTAGTAAACCCACAACTTTCTTGATTGCTAGTCAAGCATGCTACCCATTTTGTCACTATGTTTTGTTATTTAAAATTTTACTTTAGTAACAGTACATTCTTTCATCCAAAATTTTACTCAAGTAAATATGTTTTAGAAAATGCACTGAGGAAAAATGTGTAATGTGTAGTGTTAGATCTGGAACACTGTCTGGAGCCAGGCCGTTTTTCTGTTCTATTGCGAGATAGGGCCACAAATACTAACTCCAGCAAAAAGGGGTTGGGAAAAGAAGAAAGTATTACAGTTTTGTGTGGATCTATTTATTTTGATTTATTGTGGATCCTTTACCACTGTGATATATAAAGGCTTTGAGGCTCAATGAGTAGAGAATTTACCCCTGAAGTCAGGGGCAGTGCAGCTGCACTGAGGCCAAAGATCTCAGGGTCCCCATTGAGAGACCTATATTGGTGGGTTATGTTCAGCCTGGGAAGTACACAGCAGGCTCCATTTAAAAACAAGATTTTCTTTTAAAACATATTAAAAATGTATATTTATAATTCCCTCACAATTCTAACTTAATTCTTACAGTTTAGTTATGAACAAAACTCTTATTTTTTGTAGCACTGATGTGAATATTTTAAGTAAGTATTATGTATTTTAAATATTAGTTGTCTTTAAGAAAGTATAGTGCACTTTTTGTAACTTAAAAGTAGAGTATATGGACTTATAGACTTCCTGAATGTGAATCATAACTGTAGGGCCCATTCTGAGAATCTGGGGTCCCTCATTACCACCTTACACCACTGCCTGAGTAAAAGGTTTTAACAAGAATGGCATTGGTACAAAGTTTGTCCTCAGAAGACATTTTGGCCCTCAACCAAGGCTCTTTGTCAGTTCTAAGGTAACAGGTCTGTGAGCTGAGCTTATATCCCTCACAGAGAGAGTGATTAAACTGAGACTTTAGCGGCTGAATGGCCTGGGCTGGAGTCAGAGCAAGAGTTGTTCCTTACTTATTTGCATAACCGGCCCTCTCTGATGTTGATGGCTTATTATTGACGATTCCTAATTTTAGCATGAGTCTGGCTCTATCTTTACCACTGCAAGAAGTGTAGTTTTTTTTTTTTTTTTTTTTTTTTTTTTTTTTTTTAACCTGAAGTCATCTGTACAGACTAAAAAGCCATTTTTGGTCCACTTCTTAATCCTTGACCTCTGAGAATGAGCTCATGGACAGGAAAGTTGAGACATAATTCAGACAAAACAGACTCTGAGAGATAAGGAGGTGTCTCACTGATAACTGACCTTTGCTAAAACTGCACAGGGCTCCCTCTGAGAGTTGAATGACTCTTCTTCTGACGTCCGCTTTCCGTTTTAATTATGCACTGAAGAGTTGCCCGGGAATCTCTGTTTATTTCTACATGCACAGACAGACAATACAGACACTAGACGTATCATTTTAGCAGCTTAATGTATAAAATAAACATCATCTTAGAGCTTTTTCTACTATATATAGGTTCAAAGTAAAGGGCTCTATCATTCACCAGCTTTGTATTTATGGAAGTATAAGGGCATGAAACATAATGTCTAGACATGTCAGACAGGTTATTAATAATCTCACTTCTGTAAAGTTGAACAAGTATGGTAAATGATGTTTGTGGGGCTCTAAGCTTGAGTCAGAACTACAAGAAAATTCCTCACATTCCCCAATATAAAGGCAACATTTGTTCTGTATTAACAAGAGCTGCCCTATGAGCTCATTGTTCTCTTTTAAAGAATGATTAATTAAGGACCAGACAAGCCTCGGCGTAAAATGATACAACTCTGACCTCTAGTGGAGAGACTCTTGTGTGCCCTATATTTCGTCTGTAAATGGTTATAATAAAACGATTTACAGAGGAAATAGGGTGCGCACAAAAGCTAAACTGTTCTTTTTTCCGTATTGTTTTTATTTGTATTTTTGTATTTTTAAAAATGCTTGGCACCTATAGGCTATATCCTACTATTGTTATAAAATGAAAATAAGGCTACTTTTTACTGTAATTTGGACAAAAAAATGTTCACATCACCACAATCACAATAAAAAAAAAAATCTAATTAAGTAATAAAAATAATAAAGATTGTAAAATGCAAACACTCATCTAAAAAAATCACTGTTGTGTAATTTGTCCATAAAGCACGATTTTTATAAACACCTTAGTCACAACAGATTTTTTCCAACTATTTTGTACAAATCTTTATTTTAATGAAAAGTCTGATCAATAACAGCTTTTATTGTAAAAAAATATATTTCCCAGCTCACATTGCGGACTTATGACGCGGCGGAAGTCGAGTCTTCTTCCTTTCCTCCATTAGGTGAGTGCGTGGTAGGAGCGCCTTTTCATCGGCTCTGTTAAAATTTACACTTTTAGCACTTAAACGGAGCTGTAAGCCCTTATTTGATCGAATATCTTTTTTCTTTTTGTTATTTAACAGGTTGCAACCATGGGCCGCCGACCAGCCCGCTGGTAAGTCTTCTCTTCAGTGTTTTAACTTTAGGCCGGATCTGTCCGGGGGAAAATGGCAGCGCGGTCCGCACCATGTGCACCAGCAGCCGGCAGGCCCGGTGACACATCAGCCCCATGTACCATACAAGCACACAACTGGATAATGCTTCTCAGTCACAGTTAAAAAAGGTCCTGATTTTCAGCGCTTTGTGAATGAACTGTTGCTCAGGGTTTGCTTAGCAGAGCTGCTGAATCCGACCACATTTAGCTTTAGCAACACTCACACTCAAACTTGTTCTCTGTGTGGCCCTACAATAATACATCAACATAACCACCTGGCTTTATTAACCCCCCATCTATTGTTTTATTTGGCTATTGCTGGGTATTAAACTTGGTTTTGTAATGGACTGACTGCTGTGCTGTCAAACGTAAAACTATCACTTGTTTTAATTAGCACAGTAGCCCACTCAGATTATGTTGGGAATTATACAGTATGCAGACACAGTTTGTTTTTATTGTGTCACGTGTGTATGGGTGAAATTGTGTCAATTTTTCTTTCTACAGCTACAGATACTGCAAGAACAAGCCCTACCCAAAGTCTCGCTTCTGTAGGGGTGTCCCTGGTAAGTTGACCTCAGTACCAGTCGATTCTGATTGCTTCAAGTAGGCTTTTTCAACAACTAGACTGTTGACGTTTTTTAAGTTATTTGTTGACCATTTTTTAAACCCAATGCCAACTATCTGACAGAAGGGTTTGGCTCTCAGTTATGCAGCTTATTAAGCCGACCAGCTTCACTCTGATGTGGTTCTGGTGTGCAAAGGCTGCAGACAGTGACTCTTTGGTTGTGTATGTCCTCAGCTGTGAGGTGCTGAGTGCTTTAAGGGACCATTGATACACCCCCATGTTCAGTGGAATAAATCTGTCCTGTTGCATTATGTTGAATGCATTACACGCTTCATTTTTTGTTTTAACTCCTAATACATCTTAATAATAATAATAATAATAATTCATCGAATTTATATAGCGCTTTTTTGGACACTCAAAGACGCTTTACAATTGATCAATTATTCATTCACTCCTCAGTCACACTTGGTGGTGGTGAGCTACTTCTGTAGCCACAGCTGCCCTTGGGCAGACTGACGGAATCTTCACCCATAGAATAAACATTGTGATGTCCTAATGCACTTTTTCTTTTCATGTAGATCCCAAGATCAGGATCTTCGACTTGGGCAGAAAGAAGGCTAAGGTAGACGAGTTCCCACTATGTGGTCACATGGTCTCTGATGAGTACGAGCAGCTGTCCTCTGAAGGTGAGTAAATTTTTTTATTTTTTTATTTATTTATTAGGACAATATACAAATTACATTATGCACAGGGCAAATATGCTTGTATCAGATTATAGCTTTCAAGCTAATTTCCATCTGTAGTCCTTGGTTACACAGAAAATAAAACATACATGTACTAAAATATACAATTACATTGTTAATGTCAATGTTAAAGTGCATTCATTCACAGTCTCACAGTTAAAGTGCATTCTTTCACATACAACAGGGAAAGTGACTTGACAAGTGACGCATGGAATATGTTCTAAATTTTGACATTGTTTGACACTTTTTAGCTCTGGAGGCTGCCCGTATCTGCGCTAACAAATACATGGTGAAGACCTGCGGAAAGGACGGTTTCCACATCCGCATGCGTCTACACCCCTTCCACGTCATCCGCATTAACAAAATGTTATCCTGTGCTGGAGCTGATAGGCATGTACCTTTTTACTTTGTCTTTGAGTAGCTTATATCTGTCCTCGTGAGCAAAACCAGATTTTTTTTCATTCACTGTACACTGCTGATAATGGTTTAAAATGTTGTCTTAAGGCTCCAGACTGGGATGCGTGGTGCTTTTGGCAAACCCCAGGGCACAGTGGCCCGTGTGCATATTGGTCAGGTGATCATGTCTGTGCGCACCAAGGCCCAGAACAAAGAGCATGTGGTGGAGGCTCTGCGCAGAGCTAAGTTCAAGTTCCCTGGCCGCCAGAAGGTAAGACAACATTAAGCTGTTTACCGTTGTGATGATGCTGTAAATAACATTGCCACTACACTGTGATGTTAGAGCTCTGCAGCTTATTAAGCCGACCAGCTTCACTCTGATGTGGTTCTGGTGTGCAATGGCTGCAGACAGTGACTCTTTGGTTGTGTATGTCCTCAGCTGTGAGGTGCTGAGTGCTTTAAGGGACCATTGATACAAAATGCTGCTATCAGATGTTTACTGTAGAGGCTAAAATGCCAATACAATATTTTTTCATTTGTCTTTGTCCTTTTTTCAGATCCATATCTCCAAGAAGTATGGATTCACCAAGTTCAATGCCTGTGATTTTGATGACATGATGGCCGAGAAGCGTCTGATTCCTGACGGCTGCGGGGTCAAATACATCCCCAGCAGAGGCCCACTTACCCGCTGGAAGGCTCTTCATGCCAACTGAACTTCTTCAGGCTTTGTGACAACTAAAGACAAACAATAAATGTTTGATTACAAAATGACCCTTGTGATGGTTTCTGAAAATCTTTGAATCTCAGTTTGAAGGTGTGTGAAGGCAAAACTAGAAGTAACATCAGAGAACCTTACTCTTATAAAACCTCACTTTGGAAGAAAATGCAGGACCTTATACTGTCAAGTAAAATTAGTTTGTGTTTGCCCCTTTCATCTTACATTTTCAACACAAAATGCATAACTTTGAATACATTTTTCAATATTAACGTGCTATTACAACAATCCTGTTGCGCATGAGGTAATTGTGTATTCAAAATAAAGTTAAAAGTCGGGTAACATTTTATGTTTGGGGAAAGTTCATGAAGGTCTATGCAATGCTATGAATGTAAGTTCTTTTAAACAAATAAGAAATGGGTCTCAGTATAAAGTACTATTGCTGAGAAGTTAGTATTACAAGAAATAGGACTTTATCAAGCATAACGTCCTATTTATGACTTTTCACTTTGTTACTTTCTACCACAGATTATAAAAGTATTGGTTGCTTAAGGCTGCCATTATAATTCCTAATAAAAACTTTAGATAACTTTGTCACTACATTTCTCTTTAACACAAGCTGCCCAGCCCCCCAGTATAAATGTCATATTTCCACACACACAGTGCTCCAAGTAATGCTTCTGTTTCAGTGCAACACTCGGGTGTTAGCCACCACTCCCTCTGCATCTCTCTGTCACTCACCGGTCAGTGGTTAGTGCTGCATGTGAAGGTGTGGCAGCAAAACTGTGACACACAAGTCATCGTGTGATTGCATCTAACAACTGATAAAGTGGTTTACATGCATTTTATCTGCTAAGAGGTAATGTTTCAGTGGTGTTGGTTTGTTTAAGTCTCAAAACCAAATAACTTAAAAGTAGGCTAATGCTTGGTGTTGTTTAAAGAGTATTGAGTGTACAGTTTATTTAGAAAGTAGAAAAAGCATTTAAATGTTTTCTTCTCTGAGACAGTAGTAAACCCACAACTTTCTTGATTGCTAGTCAAGCATGCTACCCATTTTGTCACTATGTTTTGTTATTTAAAATTTACTTTAGTAACAGTACATTCTTTCATTCAAAATCTTATTTGACTTTAGTTTATTACATTTAGATTCATAAAAAGTTGTTAAAACTCATTTAACTAAGATGGCTTATAGTTGCACAAAGAAGTCGTGTAAGTAGGAGCTATTTGCAGCTTTTGCGATTCAAACATTTTTCTTTCATATCTCAATTACTTAAATGATTATGAAAAGACCTGGCATCAGATGAGGCCCAAGTCAGCGTTTGTTACAAAGTCCCGCCCACGACAAATGACAGCGCCGTGAGCGAGCCTCGGGTTTCAGAGAAGTGGAGGAGGGCGCAGAGAATAACAACACCACAAATGTAAGAAGAAACAGACGGTGAGTGAGTTAACGCTATTTCGTCTCGTTTACCGCGGATCTTTTAAAGAGCGAGTTAGAGAAAGTAAACAAGCGATAGGACGAGGTGTAAACTGAGATAACCTACTGCGCGTTGTAAGGAGCGGGCTATTTTAAGTCCCATAAAGGCTACAGTCACAGAGCACATAAATGTAATGAAGCCTTACTAAACAGGCACTTCCTTTATCGTGTTTAAGAAACTTGCCTGGACATGTTTTAGAAGTATGTGAAATATCACTCAAAACCTCAATTAGTACGAGTCATTACTTTCTCTTTGTCCTGTGGCTAAATTTAGTGGAAGCATTAAGCACTCCTTTAAACAGAATAATAGTCTTTATTTAACAGTCCTATTTGTAGCCTGTCGCCTGACAGAAGATCTCTCCTTCAATGTGGTCTCCATAAGGTTTCTTCTTTTTAGGAGTTTTCCCTTACTGAGAGCGGGAGGGACTAAGGACAGGGGATGTCCTGGGACTGTTTAGTGATTGTGTGTTTATGTTTGTAAAGCCCTTTGAGGCGACTGCTGTTGTGATATTACGCTATATAAAAAAATGAATTGAATAAGAAGCAAGCATGAAAAATACATTTGTCTCATACAGTTTTACAATTACAATTAGCACAATTAAAAGTGGCTAATAAAAGCTTACTGCAGGTAAAACAATGGCTGCTCAGCTGTAAATGTATGTGTGTATATGACTCATCACATCAGAGCCCTTACCTGAACCCAAGGGGTTAGCGTTAGGAGATAATACATGATGGGACATAAGAGAACAAAGTCCTCTCCAAAACTACTCAAACTCAAACTTTAGTGTAAAGAGAGTCCTATTTGCTTTGAATCGTCACAGTGCTCATAATGATTTCTGTAGTAGGATAGCTGCTGCAACTTCTTAATTCATTTCTCTTTTTATTTTTTCTGTCTTTCTGCACAGGGAGGCTGTTTTTTCCGCTTGGTGCCATGAAGTCTCCCTTCCTCTTCCTCTTCTCCATAGTCATCGGAGTGTGTAATGTTCAGTGGGCTTCTGCTTTTAGGATATGTGCCTTTAACGCATATCACTTTGGTGAATCCAAGTCCAAGAACAGCCACGTCATGAAGACTCTTGTAAAGGTAAAGCAGGGGCTAATAAGATGGTTTTCTTATGTGTTACTAAATTATTATAATACAGCAAACTAGGGCTCACAATGTAATGCAGATGTATTGTTATTACGATATCAGCAAACGCAGTATCCATGTTGCTACAAAGTAAATGTATCACAATAATGTTATGGTCCTCCATTTGCCACTTTTACACTGTCAGGATCTATCAGAGCCTTTTACTGAAACTGCAATGTGCGCAAATAAGAATATTAAAGGGACTATATTATGCTTTTATCTATCTTTTTTAAACTAATCTTGGTCACCCCTACATGTTTTACAACCTTTAAAAATATTTTACAAAAAGAAACAGTTTCTAATAATTACTTTACTACTACCATAAAAAAAGTTCACTTAAGCGCTTTGTATGATGCCATTTTATTAAAAAATGAAAGATAGCTGTGAGGAATCAGTAGAAACAGAGCTGTACACCAGTTTTTGGATAAATGAAAGAGAGCAGATTGAATGTAGAGGGCTTGTGCTTTTGGAGTGGGCGGGGTTTGTGGGAGAGGAGGAAGTTTGTGGAACCAAGCTTTCTGAAGCCTCAGAACAGCTGTGCCAGAAAATACAGGATTACTTAAACAGGCGTGAATTAAAGAACACCAAACTCCAGGTGTGTTTTGAACATGGAACAACATTTTAACATGGTAGAAAGGGTTTTGGAAAGCTCAAAAGAGTTAATTTTGCATAATATTGTCCCTTTAAAAAGACACAATTTAGTATTTATTCCACTATTTAACCTTGTTTTATTCCTGGTTTAGACTTTGTTGACTAATAAATACAGAGGTTTGTACTGCAGCTTAAACTGAATAGAACTTACTTTGTAAAGTATTTTCCAAGTATTGGCAATTTATTTTTATTGCAATATTCAACATAGTTATTGCATTATACTATAAAACTAATAATGGTGCCAGCAAAGCAGTAACAGCAGCGTGTCCTGCCTGTCAGTGCCATTTGTAAACATTGTTCAAAAAATACATGGACTTTAAATACATCAAATAATGACAAAATACCTATGAAACCTGTGCTATTTTCATTTCTCCTGTGGCCTGTTTCAGATCGTCTCCCGCTGTGACGTGTGTCTACTTCAAGAAGTGAGAGACAGCAAACAAAAAGCTATACCCACACTGCTTTCCCAGCTTAACAGGTGCTGCACCACTTTCACATGCAAACAGTATTGTTTATTATTGCCCATAGCAAGCTTAACGGACAGTTGTGCTAACAATCCATTCTGCTCCCAAAATTCAGCCATGACAGCAAAAACCAGTACGACTATGTGGCCAGTGAGAGACTTGGCAGGTCCGATTCATACCAGGAGCAGTATGTCTTCTTTTACAGGTGAGTTGAAATGCCTCCACATTAATGAGGCTTTAAACTAGAAATGCACATTATATCACAGAAGCATTGCAAAATCTGTAACATATAGAAAATACCTTTAACCTATAGAAAGCTCTAGTTTAGATCCGTTAGGACTTTTACACTTTTTGCCATGGTTTAATTCTAGTTAGTTCTAGTTTAGTCTGGGTTTGTCTTGGTTTTTCAATCCTGATCCAGCCCTAGCTATGATGAGTAGAGGTTAGTGCACAGTGTTGTTATCATATACACTATAATCTAAATCAATCAATTATATTATTATTATAACGTTGAAACAGCGATTGGCATTTTTTTCTTATAATAAAAAATCCATCCCTAGGGGGTTACAAGCCAGCGTATTCTTTGTGTGGTTCCCAAGCCTATATAAAAGGGGGGAAAGGTTTGGGGGAGTTATCAGGAAGGGCATCCGCCATAAATACCTATGTCCAGTTAAGTTTGGTAATCACTGCAAATTTGTAGGCAGATGATTCACTGTGGTGACCCCAAAATGGAGAAGATTTCTTACAGTCAGTATTTTAAAAAGTTGCAGCATTCATGTGCTCCTTGGAAATTTCGGAAAACGTTTTTACAAGTTTAAAAATACACATGAATGCCTGCACAAATCAGAAAAAGAACTGGAGAACTCAGGTCAAAACTCGCTGCCTGACTTTAACATTTGACGTCATCTGCTTCGTGGATGGAGCAGAAAAGTAGATGCATTTTATACATCTGCTCTTTGACTAAACGTTGCTAATAAATGTTTTCTATCAACATTTTTATAATAATAAATAATCATAATAATAAGAGTAACAGAATTGCATTAGAAATGTCAGTTATTACTAATTATTAATTTTACACCTAACTGCCACACTCTTTAGCTAAAGATATATTTGCTAAATTTAACATTCAGCTTTTCAGTAGTCAGAAAGCTAATGTCATATCTGACTAGATAGCTGTGTTAAACGCTAATAATACTGACCAATAACTCTCAATAAATAGTGATGTTAATAACCTGACTTTCCAGTATTACAGCACATGAACATAACCGAGTCAGAAAAACAACTTCTAAATCTCTGAAACACGAGCCTCTGAGGACCATGTGAAGCAGCATATAGTGCATGTTTTTTTTTTTTACTTTGCAGCCATTCCTTTTGGAACAGTGTCACATTAGTGTCCCACATGTTAACAGGACTCGCACGGTGACAGTAACGGGCCAGTACCAATTTCCAGATAATCGCCCTGGAGACCGAGACGCTTTTTCCAGAGAGCCCTTTGTCGTCCGCTTCAAAGCTCCAAAGACAGGTGCGTTCAAAGACACACCGTAATCTAACTACACAAACGACAAATTCAGAGTTTGTGTAGTTCAGTTATTCTCATTTCTTTGTTTCTCCAGATATAAAAGAGTTTGTTCTCATACCACAGCACACCACTCCAACCAACACCACTAAGGAGCTGGACGCACTCTACGATGTTTTGCAAGATGTAAAAAGGATGTGGAAAACTGAGGTAAAACAATTGCGTGTTCACATTGAAAAAAACATTTAAAAACGTATTCACATTAACTCGCAAGAACCACGCCTCAGCAACAGGGTGGATTTGAAATGTTTATTGGAGGATGAACTGGATACGATGGAGGGATGATTCGAGATGAGAGATGCAGGAAGAGGGTTGTGGGATGCAGCATGAGGTTTGTAGGATGCAAGTTGAGTGATGTGGGGGCAGTTCAGCCGGTCGACTAGGGACTTCTCTCTTCCGTCAAGCTGTTGGAGAGAGGAGTGGGAATGGGTGGGGAAGAGAAAACAAAGACAAACAGTGTTGGATGAATTCCTCAGGAGGTTGCTGGGAAAATGAGAGGAGTGGTTGAGGAGTAATGTAGTTGGGGGTGCCCTCGCTCCCGAAGCTACACACATTAACTTCATTTGTTGTTGTCTTTATAAACCGTTAGAATGTGATGCTTCTCGGGGACTTTAACGCTGACTGCGGCTACCTCGCAAAGAAGAACAGGAAAAAAGTTCGGCTCATCACAGACCAGAACCTGAAGTGGCTTATTCCAGATGATACAGACACCACTGTGCGAGCTAGTACTTCGTGTGCCTATGACAGGTCTATAAGACACTATATTTCAGTCATTTTCATTCATACAATATGAGTCTCAAGTGGCTAGAGCCTCTTGCAAATGTTTTGTTTAAACATTTGCAAGAGGCTCTAAACATATTTCTTTTTCCTTGCATTTAAAAAACACTTAACCCTTGTGCCCCAATGAGGACAAGTGTCTTTTTCAAATTTTAACTTTTAACTTTGCAGTGGTTCTTACTTTTTATATAAAATGTGGCTCAGTTGTGTATTTTATCACTAATGTTGATTTTCTAAACACAAATTCCTTTCCTTTCAAATTCCTTTATTTTTACACTCTGTTACTAAATTTGTTACGTTGCTCCTGTTCAGTGACAAAACTGTCCTTGTCAACAAAACATCATAAAAAATGTATACATTAATATTTTTTTCCACTCTTTTTGCATAAATCTTTTAATCAACTTTTGCCATGATGATAAATACCAAATATTTAATTATTTTCAGAATTCTAACCCTTTTTATTCCAGTGTATGTAATAGCATCTGAGTTTTTTTTGTGAAAACAGACACAAAAAATATTTTCAATGTTCGAATACAAAGTGGAGTTTTCGGGGGGGATTATTAGAGTATGTCAAAGATTATCAACAACATTGATTTAGATTTGAGATTTTTTTTGTAGTAACAAAAAGTTACAACCAATTTTAATGGGTTTTAATGGGAATAGTTTTTTAGATATGACATAGCACACTCAAGGCTGTAATAACCCCCCTAGAAAAATCCACTTTGCTTTGAAAATATTAAAAGTTTTCATAAATTTTTTGTGTCGAGTTTTAATAGGCTGTAGATGCTATTACATACACTGGCATAAAAAAGGTTAAAATTATGAAAATAATTAAATATTTAGTATTTATGGTCAAGGCACAAGTTGATTAAAAGATATATGCAAAAAAAAAGTTTAAATAAAAATTAGTGTATACATTTTTTTTTGGCAAGGGCACTTTTGTCACAGTAACAACATAACTCTTTAAAACTGGGGTAAAAGGGTTAAATGATCCTAACCTAATAGCATTGTAAAATATATTGGGGGAAAAATACACCTTAAAGCATTATATAGGCTTTATTACTTTAGAATATTAATAGGTAGAAAAGCACCATATAAATTTGTATATGTTTTTTTTCTATCTCCAAAATACATCAACTCACATTATGGTTCTTTTGTTTGAACAGAATTGTTGTCAATGGGAAAAAGTTGTCTGAAGCAGTCGTGCCTTCTTCAGCGAGACCTTTCAACTTTCAGGAGGAATACGGACTCACAGAAGACGAGGTATTATAATAAACAAACACAATCTGAACCAAATGCTAGGATGCTAGTTTGATATACTGTGTGTCTCTTTGTGTTGTCCAGGCCTTGGATGTGAGTGACCATTACCCTGTGGAGGTCCTGCTGAGGTCTACTGCCTCCAGACTGTCCTGCAGCTTACTTCTTGTGCTCCTCAGCCTCATGTTAGTGTGCAGCTGACAAACCTGAACATGGACTCTTGTACACTTCATACATCTGCCCAGGTGATGCTGTTGGATCACTTTAAAGTTGAATGAAGTTTGCACATGTTGTTTTGTGCCAGCGCTGCCTGTGTGTGTGATAAGTGTAATGTATTGTGAATTATTTTGTATTTATTTCATTCATTTTTGGCACGGTATGACCCACTCCTTTTTCATCTCATTATAGTTTTGCATTGTAAAAAGTGATAAAATAACTTCAAACTTTAAGTCCAGGACACTCCCATAATAATAGGAAGAATTAACCAAATTGTATTTTCTGGGCACTAAAGAGTCCTTTTGCACAAGTTCCTGCAGACATTTAATACAAGGTGCTAAAAATGCAGATGTGGCAAAGAACTATGAATATGTGCAATAAAACACTGTGTTTTTGTGTAATAGGGGCAAGTTGGCAGAGTGGGTCAGTGCTCTTGCAGGTCCTCCCGTGTTACTCTGAGTTCTCCCTGGGTACTGCCTCCCACCGTCCAAAGTCATGCAATACATGTGTTTGGTGAATTGGTGACTAAACAGCCCCAGGTGAAAGTGTGAGTGAGTGATTGTCTGTTTGCATATTGTTAGCCTCATAGCATAACTGCCTTAGTCATGTTTTGGCCAAATTGTGATTATTGTCTCACTCTACTCTCCAAACACTGCTGTAGCATGTGGGAAAATTTGGACGAGTTATCTTGTGATTATTTTTTTTTAGTTTTTAGTTTTTTTTATGAGCGGACACATCTGCCCTGAACTTTGAAATATTACAGAAGTCCTGATTTTGGCCTGACACACCCACTTTTTAAAAAAAACCTTATTATCTGACAAACAAACAAAAAAAAAAAACAACTCCAAATTTTGCACACATGCTACTGGTGATATACATTTTAACCACACCAAGTTTGAAAATATTCCAAGTGGCCAAGTGTTGATTTTACATGGAATAACCCTGTTTTCCCAAAAAAACTAAAATATGATTTAGGCAATTATGCTATGAGGCTAACCATATGTTTCTTTCTCAGCCCTGCCTCTAACTGTTCACTGTCCAGGGCATACCCCACCTAAGGCCCATAGTTACTGGGATAGGCTCCAGTGCCCGTGACCACTAATGGTAATAAGTGGAAGATTAATAAAATTACTGTATGTATTTTTTTGTATAATGAGAAATCAAAATAATGCTTTGCAAAAAAAAATAAAAAATTGAAATATGATATATAAATGCTTTAGACTCTTAATAAAATGTAATTGTGCCATTTGTTTACCATCATCATTTCTAAATAATGACATAACAGCTTATATGTCGTAGAAAAGATTTTATTGTGCTTTTTTTTGAGTTTCAGCAGATTTACTTTGCAGCTGTGAAAAGGATGAGAGGTCTCGTCAGTACAACACATCTTCTTTATCTTTTACTGGTCCATGAGACTAACTTAACTTACCATTGCAGGTGTAGGACAGCTCCAGATAGGGCGAGGTGTCTACACAGTATTCATCAAGAACTAGCTCTGCGGCTCTCACTGAACAGCTATTGTGCCCATTGCACCTGAGGAAGCAAACCAAGCAGTCTGGCGTTAGTTTCACATTCACTACAACAACATATACTAAAACCAACAAGGAAGGGCGTCAACTTTACTTGTTAGCCACAACATCAGTTGGATTTGTGCAGTCGATTTTTTGGAGCAGAGCTGGTTCCCGTCTGAAGGCACATGTGGTGTGGTCCCGGCGCCCAAAGTCCGCACCGATAATGTTGAGCACCTTTCCTTGATCTGTAAAAGACCAGACTAGATGTGCCTTGATTCAATGGTTAAATGGTTGAGATGTGCTGTTATGATGTCTTACCGCACTTCAAAAGGGCCATAGAGTGCTCACATATGATACGATGATCTGTAAACATAATTAGTCAACCATTATTTTGGTCTGCACTTATACAACTCCTCCAGATGTTACTTTAAAAGCTCACTTACTTGCAGGGATGCAGCTGTATGTGGTCTCTATGTATTTAAAGGTGTCACTGCAGGGGTCACTTTCAAAGACATTGGCATTCATCTCACACCATTTCTTTCCATTGCACCTGACGGACAGAAAGAACACAAGTTGTGGATGGTCTACGTTAATCACTAAATGTTATAATGTTATTTTATATGAAAAACTTTAAAGTACATTGACATGACATCCAAACTAATAATAAGTTTAATAATAGTTTTTGTTATTGAAACTATACCACAATACAAAAGGGGCGGTAACAGACTCAAACAACTTTTGGATTCACTCATTAAAATGAGGAGATTAGGCAGCAGTAGTTCACTTGGTAGAGATGCTTGCCCACTGACCCAAAGGTTGATGGTTCAAGTTCCGCTATTGGCATTGCAGGTTGTTGTGTCAAGACACTTCACCCACCTTGCCTGTATGAATGTGTGACTGTTTGTGGTGGCCATAGGGGCACAATGGCAGCCACGCTCCTGTGAATGAATAATTGCACCAAATTGTAAAGCAACTTTGAGTGTCTAGAAAAGCGCTATATAAGACTAATGCATTATTATTGATTTCTCTTTTTTTTGTAACCTGTTATGCCTCTTAATATTATAACAAAATTGACCATAATATGTGAATGTAAGTGAATGCATCCTAATATGAAATTTTGCCACAATAATGTTGTACATTTGTTGCCATTTATAAATATTTTTAAATAGTTTTCAGAGTTTGGTGTATGTGACAGTATTTTACACTGCATGTGATTTGTCCTCTTGTCACATGTTTATCATCTGTAATATTCATGTCCTTATATCTGTATTGATGTGCCTTCATTGATGCTTTTTCAATATGTGCTTTGTAGTGTGTTTTGTCACGTGTTTATCATCTACAATTTTTTATTGATGCTTTTTTGATATGTGCTTTGTAGTAGTCACATGACTGATCACATGACTTGCCTTTTAAAAAGTGTGTTCACGCCCTTGTACTACATGCCCCGATGAAGACTGCAGTGAGCTGTGGAATAGAGCTTTTCTTGAGGACATCCAAAGCTCCATCCAGAGAGCATGCCGTATTGGCGACTTCCTCTGGAGTTTTCCCACCAGCGCAGGTGTTGGTGTCTGCACGTCCGTAGAAAGCATTGTCAACGCTGATCACTCCACTCTCTGTCACACAACAAATACACTTTATTATAGTATTCGGTGTAAAGTTGAACATTTTGAACTTGAGACAGATGGAGCTAAGTGCACATCTGTCTTACCACAGCTCAGGCGGTGGACATGGGCCCCGCAGGTGATCATTTTATCTGCAAAGGCACCTGCAACATGCAAGAGATGAAGTGTATTATATAATATGTATAATATCAGATATGCACATGTTTATGTTGCTTTTCTAATATTTACCTGCATCAAGAAGCAGGCAGGCTGCTGCCAGAACTGGAAACAAAACAGAAGTGTATTAATTTAACTATAAAAACTATAAAACCTTGTACATGTCACTTTTCAACTTAAATATTCATTCTCATACTCACAGATTGTGATGCTGAAGCGGTGCATGATGGCAGCTCGAGACTGTGAGACAGACTGATGCTGCTGGATGTACACAGCTGACTATTTATTCACGCAGAGATTATGAAACATAAAAACCTGGACCAAACACTGCAGACTGTACTTTTTAGATAATGAAGTGTGTACAGATCCTCAGTCACCCTTATGGTCCTTGGCCTTTTGATACAATACGTAAGAGAGATGGGGTAGATAGAAATATCTACTCATAATGTCAGTAGATATTTCTATTTTACAAGAAAGAAAGCTAGCAATACCAGACCTGTACAGAGCCCTCAGGAAAACCTCATTTATGACTTATCTGTAACACTTAGGCCTTTAGATTACCTTGTTTGCATTGTGAAGTTAAAGGTCTTGAATCACTGTCCTTCATTTCTTCTCAGTAAACATTGTGCAAAGCTTTATTTAATTGTTACTTAACATGCTGAAATAACAGTTTGCTTTAGAGGCTGCAGCATAAACTTTGGAACTGAATGTTGTGAATCTGGACGCAGACAAGTTGACCTGTTTAGGCCCAATTTCACCAACATATCAAATCCATCCAGTGGTTTTAAGTCCTGATAACACAGTCAATTATTATGTTTATATTTTTTAATTAAAAAGTGGATGAAAAGCTGAGTTTGATGCCTGCTGTCACAATTGCATAACATGTTTTGATTTTAAGTTGACACTGTACAGTTGCATAAGTTCCTATTGACCACTGTTTTGGCTGGGCCTAAAGTATGCTAAAAATATGGACCTGTAGTCTATTTGTCTCAATAAAATTAACTGATTCAACAGTAAATGTATTGATGCACTTAGAATGATTCAAATGAATGTCTCAAAATGATCTGAATGTGTAGTGTGAAGTGATCCACAAATGCAGATTCAACCATTCACATGAAAAACTGCAGATTTATAAATGACAAACTTGCTTAATTTTTTAATAATTACAAATAATATATTTATATTATATATAATTTCTATTTATAATTTATTTGCAAAAATCGCTGCATGCAAGTCACAATTAGGGATTTTTAATAAATCATTCTACTTGCATCAATACATTTTATTTCTCTCTTTTTTTCTTTTTTTTTTACACAAATATAGCTCCATACACTGGAGGCATGTGGGTTAAGAGTCTTGCCCATTGACACAACATGTTGCCATGGTAGGAGCAGGGTTTGAACTGCCAACCTTATGGTTAGTCTAGAAACTCAAGCTCAACCAGTGCAAATATTTGCTACACAGTTATAAAATACATTTGATTTGATTATTACAGCTACAACCCAAGGACAGAAAGAATGACCAATGATCTGTAAATACTTCATTATCTAAAAAGTACACCATCAGCAGAGTTTGGTCCAGGTTTCTTGTGTTTCCTAATCTCAAAGTAAATAAATAGTCAGCTCTGTGAGTTCAGTGGCATCAGTCTCTCGTCGGTCTGTCTCCGGCTGCCATCATGCTCCGCTTCAGCTTCACAGTCTGTGAGTAGGCTATGACTTGAATATTTAAGATTAAATTTGGCCTACAAACATAATTATAGGTAGGTCTATTTGTTTTTGTCTATTTAATAAAATTCTGTTTTGTTTCCAGTTCTGGCTATAGCCTGTCTGCTTCTTAATGCGGGTAGCCTACGTATATTAAAGCAACATAAACACAAGTATATTTTGGTTGTAGCCTACACTTATGCTTTTGTATTTTGTTTCAGGTGTCTCTGCTTTTAAAATGACCACCTGTGGCCCCCACGTGCACCGCCTGACTTGTGGTAGGGCCCAGTTCAGTTCATTCCTCTGGAACTGCTTCAAATTAAATACATAGTCCACAATTTTTTGAGCAATACTTAACAATAAAGTGTATTTGTTGTGTTGTGTTGTGTAACAGACAGTGGAGTGATCAATGTTGAGAAGACTTTCTTCGGACGTGCGGACGAAACCACCTGCGCTGGCGGGAAAACTCCAGAGGAGACCGCCAACACAGAGTGCTCCCTGGACAGCGCCTTTGATCTCGTCACAAAAAGGTTCATTTAAAAACTTATCACTGCAAAAATGCCACTGTAAAATAAAAATAAATTAAGCGTTCTGATATGGCAGTGGTTCTCAAACTGTGGCGGAGTAGCACTGGTGGTACTCAGGGTTCTTCTGGTGGCACTCAGGAGACTTTAGCCTTGATTAAAGTCTGTTTTGTTCCTATTTTAGTCCTCCTTTTGTTGGGGATTACACTGAAGTGAAGACCTCTACTTAGCTCTGGTTTAAGCACAGTTTAGACCTGGTTTAGACTCGGTGTAGACCTGGTTCAGTCCTGGCTTAGATATGGTAGGCTATAGTCCTAGTTTAATCCTGGTTTAGACCTGGTTGCTTTCACACTGGTTTTCGCCCTGGTTCAGTCCTGATTTAGTCCTGGTTTAGCCCTTGTTTAGCACTGGTTTAGACATGATTTAGAGCTGGTTTAGTCAAGTTTAGTCCTAGTTTGGACCCATTTCAGCCTGGTTTTGTCCTGATTTATACCTGGTTCAGTCCTGGTTTAGACCTGGTTTAGACCTGGTTTAGTCAAGTTAACCCCTGGCATAGTTCTGGTTTAGACCTGGTTTAGTCCTGGTTTACACTTGCCTTTATCTTAGTTTAGACCTGGTTTAGTGCCAACATCCTGATTTTGTGTGGTGGAGGATTTATGAAAGGATTAAATATGTTTTTACTTCCTCCCACTCCTATTCAGATGTCTAAGGAACAAAGAAGTTACCTCTTTTCAATATAAAACATGCATTGGGTAATTACTTGTTATCAGTTGGCCTTGTTTGTTTTATATCTGAACAAACTAAACATTTAGTACTGGTTATGTTCTAGTTTGGTCCTGATTTAGTCCTGACTTAGTCCAGGTTTGGTCCTCCTGGTATAGTCCTGGTTTAGTCCCTGTTTAGTCCCTGTTTTAGTAATGCTCATCTTAGTTAAATGAAGCCACTGGTTCCGGGTGTGAAAACTTTGAGAATCACTGATAAGTCAATACAAGTTCCTGAAAGAAATATACTTAGTTTATTGGATAATAAATGTAACAGGAGGTAAAACAAGGCTATATAAATAGGAAATAAACAGTTTTTTAAGTGGTCTTAACCCTGTGTTGTTTTGTTTCTCAGGTGCAATGGAAAGAAATGGTGTGAGCTGAATGCAAACTGCTTTGAAAGTGACCCCTGCACTGGCACCTTTAAATACATACAGACCACTTACACCTGTGTCCCTGCAAGTAAGTCCACTTTAACTCGTTTAATCCCACTGGCAACAATTGTCACCAAATAAAGATCTCCTTACTTTTAAAGCTCTACTGCTCTTGTTAAATGTTATAATAAGCTATTATCAGTGCATATAGTACAGCTGAGGAGTTCTGAAGAAGTCTGGAGAGTTTCACATGTCTGGGGTCAAAGGTCACATGACCACAGGTGTTTGTTTACAAGTTACACCTGGACAGAAGCTCAGCCTCTACCTAAGTCTCAAAAGCATATTAAAGTATGTTATCATGCAGCTGGGAGGATTGTTTTTGGTCCACACCATCTTTCAGGTCTCTAGTGTTCAGATATGTAGTTATAATTCATCTCATTTGTTTGGTTTGGAAACAGGATGACTGGAAACATGGTCGTCAACAATTGTTGCCGGTGGGAACACACACTGTCTGTAGTCCCATATTAAAGTATAGGGCCATGTATTGTTTTATATGTAATGTTCAACTCTCTGTAGGAGTTTAAAACTGAGTCAGATTGTGAACATGTTTTTGAGTATGACCTAATGCGCCTGTAATTGTGCATAATTTATTTTAAACCACTGAAACTTAATGCTGATAATTTTTTATTGCAAAGTGTCAGACATTCCCACTGATGCTGTGTAGAACAAACTGAGCTTTCCTCAGCTCTAAACTCTTCCCCTGCACATGTCCTCAGTCTACAGACTACAGCTGTGTAGAATAAACACAGTCACCACAGTTTAGCATGGAAATAAAGCACAGGTTAAAGACAGGGGCATATTCAAAAAATATCACTAAAATTCAAAATACTCACTAAATCCTTACTACACCTTTAATACAGACAGGCACAGAATGAGGTCCAGGACTTATTTTGTGACCATACAAACTATTACAAAATATTATTTATAACCTGAACATGAGCTAAAATGCTTTTATTTATGGAAATCAGTAAATGATTTTTATAAAAAATGGTGTATATACATGGCCTGTGGTGCTTCAAATTATGTGCTATTGTTATAGGAATACACTTTATAACTTTTATTGCTTAAAGTAATAATTTTACACCTTTTTAGGACAACTAAAGACTGTAATATATTGTTCTGCTGCATTATATTAAGTAAAAGCTGACTAAATACCAAAAGTGTTAATTTTCAACATTGTTGCCGAGCATAAAACTCAGGTTTACATCTACTTTTTCATTAAAATTGCTAAAAATGTCAACTGATTGTTTCATTAGAGCATATGAATTTAATATTTTTACGTCTGAGATAAATTTGGGAATAAACGGGTTAAAGACACAAAACTGTGATTCTGAGACTTTTCACACCAAGTCCCACTGCAGCAAATATGTGGCTACAAGTACCAGGACTAAACCAGGACTAAACTTGGTCTAAACAAGGTCTACCAAAAGTAAACCAGAACTGAACCAGGTCTAAACCGTGACAACTCCAGGACTAAATCAAGTATAAACTAGGACTAAACTAGGACAAAACCAATTGTGAACAAGGACCAAACCAGGTCTAAACTAAGACCGAAGCAGGACTACACCAGGTCTAAAGTAGGGCTAAACCATCACTGACCCAGTTCTAAACAAGGACTAACCTTTTTCTAAACCACTAATGCACTAAACTAGAACAAATCCAGGACTAAACCAGGACTAAACCAGGACTAGCCCCAACTAAAGCAGCACTGAAACAGGAATAAAACTGCAAAAGTCTCCTGAGTACCACCAGTTGAAGCCAGCGTACCACCAGTGGAACCCATGCCACCTTTTGAGAACCACTGGGCTAGATCCAGTAGTAAAGTTCAGTCCTGTTTTAGGCCTAGTTCAGTCCTGGTTTAGCCCTGGTTTAGCCCTAGTTTAGACCTATAGGTTAGTCCTGGTTTAGTGTTGCTTTTGTACTTGTTTAGCCCTTGTTTAGTCCTACTTTAGCCCTGGTTTAGTCTCATTTAGTGGTTTAAGACGGCACTGGGAGAGGCAAAAATTTTCTGAGGTGGTACTTAGAGTAAAAATGTTTGAGAACCACTGCCTGAAATAAAACCTTTTCACAGATTCTCACCTTGATGAGAACTTGCACTGACACTGGGCTAATAAAATGTCTGCCTGATTATTTTTACAGCTCATGTTATTGTATGTGAGCAGTCGCTGGCCCACCTGGAGTGTGGTAAGACATCACAACATCTCAATTTAATTTAACACTCAATTAATGCTCTTGTACATTATGATTTGTATGTTGTTATTTTTGAACAGATGACGGAGAGGTGATCAATGTTATCGGCGCAGACTTTGGCCGCCGGGACCACACCACATGCGCCTACAAACGAGACCCGGCCCTGGTCCGAAGAATCGACTGCACAAGACCGACAAACGTTGTCGCTGAGAAGTAAAGTTGATTTCCTTCATATTGTTTTTGTCATGTGCTTGTGAATGTAAGGCTAACTCAGTGTGCATTGTTTCCGCAGGTGTAATGGGAAGAACACCTGTACCTTTAGAGCAAGCAAGTTGGTGCTGAATGAGTCTTGTGCCGAGACCTCATTGTACCTGGAGATGTCTTACACATGCCAGGGTAAGTATATTTTGAACTCATTTATTGAAAATATCAAGCAGTGGAATATTATAAAACATTGTACTTTTTCTTTTTCGCAGCACGACAATAAATCAACACAAACACGACGTCCCTCAACTCAGTTTGATTTCTGTCTTGTATTCCACCCTAATAAACCTTATATTTCAATATTCTGCTGAATATTTTAATTTCGTTTTACTGTGTACTCCACAAAATGTTAATTTCTTTATGTTTAGGTCGTCAATCAAAAGACATATTCATTAATCCAGTGGTTCTCAAGCTGAGGGACGGGAGGGACTGGTGGTACGCAGGCTTCCTCTTTTGTAGTTCAAGTCTATTACGGATTGATCCAGTAGTAAAGTTTAGTCCAGCTTTAGGCCTGGTTTGGTTCTGGGTTAGTTTTGGTTTAGACTTAGTTTAGTCCTGGCTTAGGGCTGGTTAAGTCCTGGTTTAGTCTTGATTTGGCCCTCCTCGTTTATAAAGGGTTCAATCCTTCCAGTCCTGGTTTAGTCCTGGTATCACACTAGTTTAGTCTTGGTTTAGTCCTGGTTTAATTTTGGTTTAGTCTTGGTTTAGTCCTGGTTTAATTTTGGTTTAGACCTGGTTGAATCCTTGTTTTGCACTTGTTTAAATAGGGTTCAGTCTCTTCAGTCCTGGTTTAGACCTGGTTTAGTCTTGGTATCACACTAGTTTAGTCCAGGTAAAATTTTGGTTTAGACCTGATGTCGGCCTGGTTTGGTCCTGGTTTTTGACCTGGTTCAGTCCTGATTTAGACGTGTTTTTGCCCTGGTTTATTCCTGGTTTAGTCCTGATTTTGGCTCATTTTAGTTAAAGATGATACTTGTAGAGGGAACTGTTTTCTGAGGTGTTACTTGGAGTAAAAATGTTTGAGAACCGATGCATTAATCTCTACACAGCAAAAGCTTCACAATGTTTACAACATAATATTTTTTTCACACCCAAAAACAAAAGATATTTCTGAAAAACAACTTAAGGATACAAGAAAACAACATTTATATTATTAGATTTAAGCTATCACAAAGTCTTACAAATAAAAAGGCTATAGATGTTAATTATGTTTCAAACAATACAGTACTTACAACAAAACAACAAACATGATTATGCACAATATTTACACTGAGTAGTAACAGTACGTTAGGATAAAGTTGCCTGTACAATAATGAAATAAGCAAAAAACGTCTCATTATGAGCCACTCTCAGCCTTGTGTTTCACATTCACAACATTAAATATGCTACATAAATAAATAGGTATACCTAAATCTGCTTCTTAAGTCTAATTTACAACTTGTTACAGAAACGTACTATGATGCAACAGCATGGGAAGAACCAGGAGAAAGATTTGGGATAAAGGAACAAGGCATTTTCATACAGCGATGGGCTCTATTGCACAACTAAGCATTGAAGATAATTAAATCTGGGCTGAGATGCAAAAAGGCAAAACCCATAGTAATAATAATAATAACATGCATCTCTATTCACAGTATTTATTTATAAAGTATACAGTAGTAACAGGAAAATATCCTGCTTCAAATTTTTATCATGTTTACCAATATACAGTAAATAATAGTGAAAAAGACAGGACGCCATTGTTGTTTGATGAGACATTAGACTGTTCTTTGATTAAAAACACAGTAGTGGCATTCGCTCAAATAAAATGACTGACACTACGCTTTTAGGAAGGACACATACACTCACCAGACGCATATGGGCTACAGAAACAAGACCATTTTCAAGTGTTTATTGTGCAATTCCATTGAGCCCATGTGAATTTTAGCCTCGGTTTACTGTTTTTAGCATACAAAAGTGGCACCCAGTGCGGTCTTGCTGTAGCCACCCACCAGCTGCAATGCTTGTTCAGACAGAGATGGTCTTCTGCATCTCTGGTTCATTGTAACCTCTGTGCTACAAGACATTTTTGCCCACAGCGCTGCCGCTCACTGGATATTTCCTCTCTTTCCTTCTCAATAAGCCCTGGAAATGGTTGTGCATGGAAAATCCCAGTAGAACAGCAGTTTCTAAAATAGTCAGCCTGCATGGCACCTGTTCAAAGCCACAGAAATCCACCCCATTCTGATTCTGTCTAAACTTCAGCAGGTTTATCTTGTGCATGTCTCAGGCCTAAATGCATTGAGTTGCTGCCATGCAATTTGTTGAGTAGTTGCTCAGCATTTAGCGGCATTAGAACAGGTGTATCTAATAAAATTGCCAGTGAATGTACGTCCCACAGAAGCTACAGTGTAGATCATTTTGTAACCCAGCTCTCTCTATTTGCTGGGCGTGATCTTGTCGAGTCCAGGCCACGCAGGTATGTAGTACCGAGGCAGAGTACCTTCCATGAGCCTTTCCATCCACAGTCCCAGGCGGTCCAGTTTGTGGTGGATCTGCAGAGTGGATATGTTTCGTGACCGGCT
Organism: Bostrychus sinensis; assembly: GCA_020698575.1. Lineage (NCBI taxonomy): Eukaryota > Metazoa > Chordata > Actinopteri > Gobiiformes > Eleotridae > Bostrychus > Bostrychus sinensis. The sequence continues at coordinate 11,036,706 of CM036250.1, forward strand.
GGATTTCCGTGGCGGGTGGTCATCACGGGACCTGGTCCTCCCAGAAGAGATTCCTTCATCTTCAGATGACTTGCTGTCAGGGTCCTCCCCAGTGTAGACAGGTTTAAAAAGACAAAGGTACTTTTTGTGTCCATTCAGAGCCATCACGTACCCAGTGTAATCAATTTTGTGGTTGGCCCCGTCGTCTTCATCATCCATTGGCATGGCATCCTGAGCATATTCCAACAGCGTTGTCATCCACTCAGTGTGTTTGTCAATATTCAGGAAGGAGAAATGTAGTGTGTGGCTCCTACAGTTTCAAACATATTTTCGGTAAATCATATGCACGACAGAAGAAAACCATAGACTGGCCTTGAGTTCTACTTACCCAGTGAAGGAGTAGACTTCTTTGGCAAACTTGCTAAGCAAAATGTTTTTGGAGGCATCAGTGAGTACAAGGACTATGTTCATGTGTCCTGGCCGCAGTCTCACAAGGTTGCTTATGTAAGTGATGTCTGTCAGCTCTGTCACTTCCACAAAGTTTTTCTTCGGAGGCCGACTAAAATGAAAAAGAAAAAGGCTTACTATTTTAGGCCAGCCAATAAATGACAACTGGTTTGAAAAAGATATGTAGTTTTTTTTCTTGCCTTGAAGTGGCATTGTTCTCTGGTGCATTTTCTAGATTCATCCCATCCTTTGTCTTTGGCTTTATGTGCTTGTCTTCACTTGAGTCACTTCAAAAAATAAACAAAAAACAAAACAAAACAAAATAAAAAACAACACAAAAATAGTTAGCTAATGGTCATAGAGCTTTTATTTGTGGGTCGACACAAAAATACTGTAATCTTACCTGAAAGCCTGAATGACAACAGTTCCAAACAAAATGAACAAGGCAGAGAAAATAAGGGACAGAAGAGGCATCATCTCTCGCCTGAAAACATTAGGATGGACAAACACTTTGCTCATATCTGATAATGTATCAGTGAGGTGTAATCCATAAGCATCCTTAGCATCTGTACCCACCAGTTGTTATGAAGAATATCATCAATGACTTCTGAGAGGTAATCATAAGATGCATAGATCCAACGTATTACAAACACCTGAAGCAAAGAGAGTCGCATTTAGAAAGCTTGTTTAGATTAAATAAAAATAGCATACAGTGACATTAAAACCTACAGAGGCAAACTCATTATTGAGTTCAGGTAGCGTGGCGTCGTGGATAAGAATAGATGGGTCTTTTTGAAGTCGCTGCAGTTCTTCCAGAAGCTGCTGCTTATCCTCCTCACTGCCGTTCCAGGCCGTGACTGGCTTAAACATGACCTTCCCTGCAGTATTACGCCTCTCTAAGATCAACACCTGCACATTCAAAGCACAATTCATGTAGCGCTATCCGTGAAATAAAATGTGCTTGTGTTATGACGTAGTTTTTCCATTACAACAACACACAATCAGTAGTGAATTGTAAAGAATTGTAAAGGGACTTGAATTTTACCTGAGGTGGGGACAGAGCATTGTTCTGCATCAGGATGTCACATAACGGCTGCTGGAGCCGTTGGTATACATATGCAAATCTGACTACTTCCTTCATGTTGGCAGAAGCAAATGAAAGGAAAGCCTGGTTTCCAAAAGTATTCGTGTCCTCTTCATCGGTGATCAGCAGGACACAGTATCTTAGGAAGGAAGCAGAAGTTAGAATTACAGCCAATACCATAACAGAAACACGTTCAATAGTACTAATACTAATACTAACACAAATGTGGTATTATTATTCATTTATTACAAAAGCAAAACACAAGTAAATGGAAGATACTTACTTTCTGCGTCTGTGAAACTGTTTGACGGGACAAAGTTCCTCAAACAGCTTCTGACTGACAAGTCGAGGAGCATTAAGAAATCTGTTGTTAGACATGAACTCATCAATTATTTGTCTTTTCATTCCCTTTGCCTGTAGACAGCAACATCAGACTTAGAAACAGCTCCAAACATCAAAACATTGTGTCCCCCTGTGGGCTGTAGTTTACTTGTATAATGTCTGCTGGCTTGTCTGCATTCTCTTTGAAAACCAGCATGGTTGGTGCGTAGGTGTTAATATTGAACTTTTTCTGCAGCTCAGAAGTTTCTGACAGCCCTTGATCTACATATCCAAACTGTAAGTAGTCCTTGTAGGCAAATGCAGTCAGCTGCAGAGATTAAATAATAGAAAAATAACAAGTTAGTGTGTTATTAGAAATAAGATTATCATCATTAAACAATTTATAACAAAATGTTGTCTCACTTTGTACAGCAGAGGAACAGCAGGCACTTGATCAAACAGCAGCACATGTGGTTTATTGAGTTCATGCCAACTACTCAAAAACTGTAAATCATTCTTGTCACTGACCTACAAAAAATAGACATTTAGACCATTTAACTAAAGTGAGCAATTATTAATTTATATTGTTATTTTTATTTTTACAAAAAGCACTAGAGCACTAATATGAAAAAGGAATATTATCAGTTACACAAAGTTTACCTGCTCAACCAGTCGTTGTGGAAGAAGCTCTTCTACAAACTGCAGAAGATGCTCCTTTGCTACAGCATAATGGAAAAATGTCACTTTGCCATTGATGACTCCAAGTATTGATGGGGTGCGATGAGCACCGAGGTGATTGGCTAAGCGTCTCTCATAACCAACATCTACCACACCTATCCCAACCCCTGAGAAAACAGCACATAGAGAAATGAGCATCTAGTCATAAAAAGTAAATCCAAAACAGTTCTAATACACACCTAAAGTCTCCATCTCCTGCACCACCTCCTTCCACACTGGCTCAATGTGGATGCAGCTGAAGCACCAGTCTGAGGTGATTTTGATCAGGTATGGTCTCTTATAGCTCTCAGGCACCACTTCTTTGACGTACTGGTTAAAGTGCAATGTGTATTTGCTGTCAGCAAAGTCCCTGTGATTTTTGCTGTTGAATGGAAAGTTGAAGAAGGATTCATCAAAGTAAAAGCTGTCATGGCGGTGTCCATAACGCCCACTGCCGTAAGGCTGGGTGTCATCGGTTTGTCCATACCGGTCATAATTGGCACGTTTCTCCTCATTGGATAAGATCTATAAAAAGTGGCTGATTTACAAACATTTCAGTGAGTGTTACTGTTAACATTTAAAAGATTACTAACCTCATATGATTTGGTAATTTTGATGAACATGTCTTCGGCACCTGGACTTTTGTTTTTGTCAGGGTGCCTGAAAAGTACATGGTCATAGTCATATTTTCAAGACCATTTGCAACCTCAACACTGACTGAAAGTAATACTATGTGGCACAATACTTGCCATTCTTTTGCCAAACGCTTGTACACTTTCTTGATCTCAGCCTGGCTTGCGCTCCTGGTGAGTCCCAGAACCTTGTATGGGTCCATCTCAGGTCCAGCATGAGAAGATGCTGCCAGCAGCACGAGGAGGACTACCACTTGAGCAAGTGGCAGAGACGTCTTAAACACCGCCATTACAGCTGCCTTTGGCACACAGCAAGGAAATTTACGCGTTACGTGGTCTTAACACAGTGATGTTTAAATATAAGCACATGACACATTAAAGACTGATAATATTAGCTTTTCATATATAGGTAGTCAGTCTCTCACAACAACAAAAAGTGCATCTAATCAACGAATGCTTCTGAGATATATAAACGTTTAGCATTTAACTCCATTGAGATCTGGCGAGTAAATAGTACCAATGCTTTATTAAAAATATAATTATAGTCACGCAGTTTCTGTGTTAATATTTGCTACAGATGCTAGCTCTCACTACGCAGCGGTACTGAAATCCACAGTCACCTCACAAAAATATGTTCACCCGGTGCAACGCCATATTTTGAGGAACGTTTTTCTGTTTTAACTCATTGGTATTATCAAAAGACTTTTCTAAAATAGGGTGTGCTCAGCCGCATCTCTCCTCCAGCAGGCAGCAAGCACACAACCTGCAGCTGCTAAAGGGGGTGGCGTTAGAAGTCGAAAGCAATTTCGGGAGTTTGAGTTCGCAGCTCTATTTGCTATTTTTGGGTACGTTTGTTTTACTGTTTAGCGCCATTTTAAACAAAAACTCAGTTGACACCAGGACAGCAGTATGTCTCCGAAGCACCTCAGCCGGTGTAGGCGGTAACTTAAACTTAACGCACATAGCTCAGTGGGCCAATCACAGCAAGCGGTGATGTAAACAAGGAAGTGAGGAGCGTAATAGCGCACAGATACTGTAAACAAAAGAACATATAATATTCACATAGAAATACAGATTCGCTTTTTAGAGAGGTTTTCTGAGAGTTTTGCGATATAAACCAACTTTGTAAGTGCAACATATCTTTAATTGTTTGTTGCTGTCTTTTTACAAGCACTGTGTGATTCTGTGAGGGGTTCCTTGCTGAATGAAGAATGGAGGACAGACACAAAAAGATACTTCAACGCAACAGGGCCAACCTTGTAAAAGAACTAGACCCGTCAAACCTTTATGACCTCCTTTTTGAAAAGGGAGTTTTCACACAAGACATGATTGATGAGATTAAGGTAAGCCAGTTGTTGTTATGTGATACTGTATATAAATATGTATGTATGTATGTATGTATGTATGTATGTATGTATGTATGTATGTATGTATGTATGTATGTATGTATGTATGTATTGTTACTCTTTAATGAAATATTATATAACTATAATATAACCTGTCAATACAGTCAACACTGAACAATATTCTCTCTCAGGGTTCTGGAACCAGAAGAGACCAGGCCCGACAGTTAGTCCGGGACCTTGAGACCCGTGGGAGTCAGGCCTTTCCTTTATTTCTGCAGAGCCTGCAGGAGACAGGTCAAAACAGTTTATTAGTGGTTCTACAGGATGGAGCTCCATTACCTCCTATAACGCCTTCTGCCCCACCTCAGGTGGTCCGTCCTGCAGTCCAGCCTCTGCCCATTGGTAAGCATACATCCCCTCATCTTTATGTTGTTTAAAGAATGATCATAATAATCAGTGCGTCTTTATCAGTGTCTCCAATGGATGTTGATAAGCAAAGAATAGATGTTTTACCCCTACATCCAATACAGAAACCCAGTACCACTCCGACTCCTTGTAAGTTAACTTTTGCGCTTTTTAACTCTGCAAATACATTTCTTAAATTTATTTTCTGTTCTTTTCTGTTATTTTAACCAAACTATTATAATCATTAAAGTTTCATGAGTGTCAATGCCTTTTTACAGCTCCAGAGGGAGAATTCTTAAAACCAAAACCACAGTTAAGACAGCGGCGGGACAGCATTCAGGTGAGGCACTTTTTGTTAGTGATATCTACTGCTAAAATGGCACATTTTATACAATGTAAAATATATTTTGTTTGTTTCTCGGTATGTGTGTAACAGAGTTACAAAATGGACGCCATCCCTTGTGGCCACTGCCTTATTATTAACAACATGGAGTTTGAACCTCTAAGCGAACTCAGCAATCGCACAGGTTCCGACATTGACCGTGACAAACTAGAGAGACGATTCAAGGCCTTAAACTTTATTGTAGAAGTCAAGACAAACCTGAAACAAAGAGTAAAAAACATTTTATTTTTTTATTTTTAGCATCATATAATTAAAACATGCTTCTAAAGTGACTAATATTATTTTGTGTTTCAGCAAATCAAACATGCGCTTTCAGCTTTATCAAAAAAAGACCATTCCCAGTATGACTGCTGTGTGGTTATAATTCTGTCCCATGGGACAGAGGTAAGACACACCCTCTTCATTATCTATGTTTGTCAAATGAAATTCCTCCTTGTTAATGTGTTACACATTTATAGGTGAGTCATAACCGTTTCCCTGGAGCCGTTTATGGCGTGGATGGACAATATGTCCCTGTTCAGTACATAACCAATTACCTTAATGGACAAAACTGCCCTTCATTACAAGGAAAGCCCAAACTCTTTTTCATCCAGGCCTGTGGAGGAGGTAGATAATCCACTAAATCCAGAATTAAGCTCATATCTGTTCATGTTCATGTGTGTTATTTTGTATGATTTTGAGGTGAAAAAGACATGGGCTTTGACGTGTCCCCTGATGAGATCGAGCCCTCCTCTGGTGGACCTGATGACCAGACAGACGCCATACCCATGTCCTCCAGCAGCGACTCTTTGAGCATGTCTGATGAGCCAGACGCTCGAGCCACGCTGCCCACACCGAGTGACATTTTAGTGTCATACTCAACATTTCCTGGTATGTCTGTGTGCATTTCAACCACACATGAATATCTTTATGATATATAGTCATTTACATGAACATGTGTCATGTCTGAACAAACACAGGTTATGTGTCCTGGAGAGACCCCAACTCTGGCTCCTGGTACGTCGAGACACTGGACCAAATTTTTGCTGAAAATGCTGCCACTGATGACTTGGTCACAATGTTGATGATGGTGAGCTTTATTTATTTTTATTTTAACCCCTAAATACCTTTTGTGTTTTAATAATTTACACTATTCTCTCTCCACAGGTGAACCATGAAGTTTCCCAAAACTCAGCCAGAGGTCTTTACAAACAAATGCCGGGATCTTTTAACTTCCTCCGAAAACTTCTCTACTTTCAAACTCAAGAATAAGATCAAGAAATGGTTCAAAACTGTCAAACACAGTGCAATAAATTAGGTAAATTATTCTGGTGACAAGTGAAATTACAGGTGAATCATGGTTTACTATTATGTCCAGACACTGGTATATTTTCATGGAGCCCAGGTTAAGGCTGTTTTTAACCTTTATTATTATGGTGAATTAAGACGTTTGCGTGTTAAAGAAAACCTGCCTTGTATTGTCTCGGTATCAATAATTTTATAGAGTTTTATAACAATGCTTGTTTATTGGGTGAAGTTCATGGATTTGTACAACTTTCACCTTAAAAGAAAATGCAAATAAACTAAACTATGAATTATGTAAACAATTTCATTTTCGTATGAGCTTTTTGTGGCTGGATGTGTGAGAGCTTTATTTCTAACTGGCTTTAAAGTTAATATTTTTGTTTCATCCCGAAAAATAGAAAACCAAAAATAGCAACGACGTTTGCATCTTTCATGTTTGACTGGGTTGAAAACTTTTTGGAGCTGACGTTAATGTGCTTCTACAGTTGGTGGCACCGCCACCTCACACTAAGAAGGGTTCGATCCCTGGATCATGTGGCACCTTTATGTGTGTCTCTGGGTGTTTTTTCTCCAGGTGCTCCAGTTTCCCCAATCAAACTAAAACATGCACAATTAGGCAAATCCCCCAGCTAGGTACTCCTGACCCGGATCCTGGGTTGTGGGCAGTTGCCGTTACACATTGTGTATGTACTTTTTCTAAAATGTCTTTTTTCATCATTAGCAGCAACAGGAAAAGCATCTCCTCCATCAAAGCCAGCAACTCAGAATTTGGAGACCCCTGTTTTGGCACTTATAAAACACCTGAAGCTGGCTTATGTGTGTCAGGGTTTAGTAAGTAATGCATATTTTAAACTCAAAAGTCCCTCCTGGAAAGTCTGTTCTAAAAAATAAAAACAGACAAAAGCCCTTTGTGCTGTTTGTGCTCCAGGAAGTAGACATGTGATTTATTGGACTGTCAAGTGTTGCATTGTGACTGCATTGTTGTTTTGTTTAAACTCAATGTTGAAGCAAAAAGGCCTGTTGGCCCACTCATGTGTTGAATTTGTAAAGATTTTTTAAGATTTGTGTATAAATATGATTATTAACTTATATCACTTATTCCCACAAGGGCTCACAGAGGGCAGGAGGCCTAGATACTTTGGGTCTGAGGCAGGGCACACACTTGCAGACAATTATACACTCTTGCATTCATTCATTCACTATGGGACATTTAGATTCAACAATTTTATTTAGACCTTGATATCTTTGAATGGTGAGAGGAAGCCAGGAGGAACTGCCACTGTGCATCTCTAAATAGCATGGATTTCTAAGAAGAGGAAGAAGGAACTTTTTTAAAAATGGGTGGAGAATTTACAATATGATGCATTCAGCGAAATTTCAAGAATGAAAAGAGTTAGAAGAGAGATAAACATTATGAGATGTAATAAACAGCATTACAGTGCAGTGACACAATAGAATAAAACATCTAGTAAACTAAAGGACTAGACGCAGAAAGTGTTCAAGAGCAGGGGCTGATTTTTTTCTTTTCTTTGTTGAGTCCAAGCTTGTGCACTTTGTCTTTCTACACTGGAGTAATGATGGCAGCAAGTTCAACTGGAAAGATATCAATTTTAGTGCTGGGTCCAACTGTTTACACTGCAAAACAGCAGAAAATTCCTGATTCCCGAACCAGGTGGGGCCTTTCTGTGTGGAGTTTGCATGTTCTCCCCGTGTCTGTGTAGGTTTCCTCTGGGTGCTCCGGTTTCCCCTACCACTAAAAATATGTACAATAGGTCCCCCATGGGGCCAGGACTCCCCTGTAAATAAGATTCTGTATCTCAGTGGGACTTTCCTGGTTAAATAAAGGTCAAATAAAAAAATAAAAATAAAAAACTGCACATGAAGGCCTTTAAGGAGAACTCTTGTCATCTTTTAATAAGCTTATATCATAATAATAAAACTCAAATTTATGTTTTGAGCTGATGATTTGCAGTTTCTTTGGTATAAATATTGTTACAGACTAAACTGTATGTTCTTCAACAAACCCATTTTTCAGTTTTGAAAAAGTTGGTGTTGACAGAAATGACTAAGTTCAGGAAGAGATGTAACAATTTCTGAGAAAGCCCATAAAGTCATTTGAGTGATGGTTACAGCTTTGAACAAATAAAAAAAAAAAAAAACAAAAAAAAAAACACTTCCTCATATTGGATAATAACCTTCTGTGAGCCCTGCTGACCTCTGAATTTTACTTTCTAACCTTTTTCCTGTGGCATTTCTGTAATGTGAGGAGCCATCACAGAGACCTTTCTTCATCAGGATTACCTCATCACATCTGTCAGCCTTACAGTGGGGGGTAGGTCCTCTGTCTAAACCCGATTGAATAAATACCGGACAGCTCGACTTTTTGCCTCTGAAACTTCTGCACCATGCACCACCTCAGACTCACGACGGCACTGCGTGAGTACAACTTGTTTGGATTGGCTTTTAACTTTGTAGCACTGTGACACAGGTATTGGACTTTTGAGTCTTTTTATTAGTATTTGCTAAAACTGTTACCATTTGATCTTGCTCCAAATGTAAATACTTTGGGTTGTTATAAAGTGCTGTATGAATCAGTTTTGGTTTTTTTTGACAGAACCAAGCTTGTAAGGAGCAGAGGAGAATCGATTTTTGATCATGTCTATTTGTCTATGTGATTTGTGATTTTTATTTTTAAAGGATTAGATAGAGGTGTACAGAATACTTTTGTTTATATAGTAGTTACATGCTCCTGGGCAACTTGCCATGAGAGTCTGTCTGACCCAGAGATTTTGAGTATTTTGATAAAATGAATTATCTTATACACAGATAAATAAACATTGACTGTTATCATAAAACATAACACTTTTTCATATATTTCTCAGTGTTTGCAGCAGCTTGCATTCTTCTGGAAGACGGTAATTATAACCAGATTATTCTATAGTTATTTGATTATTTTTATTTGTCAACTGTGTTATTGTAACAAGTCACTCCTGTCTCACAGTTTCCACAGAGAGAGCCATCACTTGTGATGACAGCTTCAACGTCCACCGCCTCAGCTGCAGTATGTCTCTTTAAGGCTCTTGCCGCAATACTATTCTGCTAAATTGACTTTTTTGAGCTTTTAACCACATGTTTCCACCTCAAAAACAGACCTGGAGTAGTATTTTGTTTCATTCACATGTTACACGGCTAAGAATGATGGGCCAGATCTTAGCAAAAATGACATGGGAGACAACTATTTTAATACATGTTTTAATCACACAGTGCCACGCATGCATCTTTTAAGTAACCCTGTTTGCTGAGTCCCTCTCTTTCTCAAGATCTGAAAACGCTTGGTCTCACTGCTCTACGTAGACTTGAAGCCAGGAAGTGCTCCTGCACGTTTCTAAAACCCAAACTCCATCCCTGGACTCGTTCTGACAATTTTAGCGCTTAAATTGCCATCACTACAAAGCAGTCAACTCATTTATTTATCTGTTAGCTTCACGTTGCTAATAGCCATGCTAAATGGCCATTTTATGCTCTGTCCATTCTCCACCGTAGCCAGCAGGAGGCTAATCCAAGAGTTTTCTACAAAGTCAAAGTGGCAGCTCCTCAAAAGAAGCTGTTTTCCATACAAATACATTATTTTAAGTTATAAAATACTAATGCAAAGGTGTCCAAAACAATTTCAAAAAACCTGAAAAAAGCATAACATTGCCCCTAATCATGATGTTCAGACAGTTTACAAATATTCACATTAATTAAGTTGTTTTTTTGGGGGTGCTTTGTATTTTTATAGTATTCTTTTAGAGCCTTTAGAGGACCTTATCTCGTCCCAGTCCAAAGTCTAGGTTTAGTGCTGGTATAAGAGCTGATTTAATCATGTAATATGCAGTAGTGTAACCTTTGTTTTAGCCCCTCATAAAACCACTTACTGTTGATAAGATGATGTAAATAAAGCCCTGACTTAAATATGAGCTGATGTCAAACATTGGTCTGGTTGGAGAAGAAAATTAATTTGTATTTTTACTTGTAACTAAGTAGATTTTTTGGCCACTTACTTGTGTACACATTTCCAGCCCTTTTTTCAGCCAGTGATGTTATTAACAGTGGTGCTATGTTTGTGTGTGTGTCAGATATCGGTGTGATCAGTGTGCAGACAGCTCTCTATGGACGTGCGGACAGTGAGCTGTGCAGTGAGGGCAGACCCCCGGAGCAGGTGGCCAACACACAGTGCTCTCAGCCAAGGGTCGCAGATGTCATCGGGACACGGTACAACTCAAGTCATTTTAGGTTTAGAAATAATAATAATGTCCCATACTGGATCAGGGTTTGGGCAAACAAGGAAGGCCACACACAATTGAATGGATTAGAACAAAGAATATTTATTAAAGTAGGCTAATAAAAACAAGGTAGAAGTGTAAGTAAGTGACATGTGTGCATGTTTTGGTTCAAAATCACTAAACAAAAGGTCAAAGGAAAGGTTTCGATTGCTCTTAAGAGAAAGGCAGAAGGTCTGAGCAGGGACTCGTTGTGTCTTCCTCCACAGGTGCAATGGAAAGAGAGACTGTGAGCTGAACACAAACGTCTTCCGCACGTCCGATCCCTGCGTGGGAACCTACAAATACCTGGAGACACACTTCACCTGCTTGCCAGCCAGTCAGTACACCATGTATACATTAAAGTAGCCATTCCCAAAGTCAAGTCTATCGCGGCCCCCTTAAACTTCTAAAAATGCCACTCGGACCCCCACCTGTAAAACTTCCTTCTCTCCAAAAGACTAAGCCATGTTTTTCTCCATAGATTTCTATAAAATCCTCACAAAAAACACAGACTGTTGGCTAAAAATTGTTTTAAACTCTTATTTTTAAACAAGCATATAACTAATTAAGCAAGTAATTCATTTCAAACTCAATTTATATTTATGTACTTAACTTAGACAACCTCTGGGGGCCCCCCTGTGGACCCCCAGGGGGCCTCGGACCCCACTTTGGGAACCATTGCATTAAAGTATTAACATGTACTGCCCGATTTTCCCCCCTTGTATTTAAAACTAATTATTACAATTTTATGACCTAATGACCTAAATTGTGAAAGAACCTATAACAAACAAACTCAAATAAACACTAGATGCACCATGGGTTGTGATTTACGCAGTTCAAAAATATTATGTTCATACCATAGAGACATAAAGAAAAAGAAAAACAACTAAACACATCCAAAGCGCTAAACCCAAAACAATAAAATAAGCAAATTAATTACTAAAAAGTAAAGAAATATAAACATATTGTAAATAACATAGAATAAGCAAAGTAATTAGAAAAACGTAAACTAAATCTGAATACTAAGTAAAGAGCAAAAAACAGACAAATAGCTCCAACAGACAATAATACAGCATTTTAATACACTCATTACTATAACTTGTTTCTCTTACAGTTGCCTGGTTTGCTCTGGTTTAGACCTGGTTCAGTGCTGGTTTAGTCCTAGTTTAGTCCTGGTTTAGACCTGGTTTAGTCCTGATTTAGGCCATTAAAGACGGTACTAAATCTGAGCACTAAAGACTAACTTAACAAAAATAGACAAATAGCTGCACAGACAATAACACCTTTCAGAAACTCATAACTTGTTTCTCTCACAGTTCAGCTCGTAGCCTGCGAGCACTCCCTGGCTCACCTGCACTGCGGTAAGATCAAAACCATGTGTGGCACTTAATATTTTGTCGGAGATGATTTCTTGACATCTGTCTCTGTGTGCTGTGTTTAGATGTGGGACAGGTGATATTTGTGTATGGCGCTGATTATGGACGCCGTGACAGAATGACGTGTGCCTACAAACGTCCCACGTCGCAGGTTCAAAACACAGAGTGCTCCAACCCCACCAGGAAGGTCGCTGAAAGGTGAGTTACATTTAACACTGTTCAGTAATTTAGTTTGTGCCTGGTTTAGACCTGATTGAGTCCTGGTGAAGACCTAGTTCATGCCTAGTTTAGTCCTGGTTTAGATCTGGGTCAGTACTGGTGTAGACCTGGGTTAGACCTGGTTAAGATCTGGTTTAGTCCTGGTTAAGACCTGGGTTAGTACTGGTTTGCCCTGGTTTAGACCTGGTTCAGTCCTGGTTTAGTCCTGATTTTGTCTTGGTTTAGACTTGTTTTAGACCTAATGTAGTTCTGGTTTAGTCCCAGTTTAGTCCTGGTTTACTCTTGTTTGAGACCTAATTCAGTCCTGGTTTAGTCCCAATTTAGTCACGGTTTAGATTTGGTTTCACCCTGGTTTAACACCGATTAAGACTTGGTTCAGTCCTAGTTCAGAGCTTGTTCAATCGTGGTTTAGTCCTTGTTTAGACTTGTTTTAGAGGTGGTTTAGTCCTGATTTAGGCTCATTTTAGTCCATTAAAGATTGCACTTAATATTTTCTGAGCTGGTACTTGGAGTAAAAAGTTTTGAGAACCTCTGAACTAACCGACTTTGGTCCTTCAGATGGTAAATAATGTTTCTGCCCATCACAGCTGCAATGGGAAAAACAGCTGCACCATCAGAGCCAGTAACTCTTTGTTTGGAGACCCCTGTGACGGGACGTACAAATACCTGGAGGTGGCTTATGTCTGTGAATGTAAGGACTGCACACCATTTAACATCCATATGGTTCTCTGTATGCTTTCTGTCAGGGTTCTTGTTTATCTTATACCATTTTTATATATTGTTTCCAGATCCTGTGACACTTGCAGAGCAGATCCGTTAAAGGCCTGAAATTTGGAAAGGGCAGGATTGCTTTCTATGATTCACATTTTTAACAACATATTTCAAAATGTGTATAATCATTTTTTTTTCACAATGCCGTTTTCAGTATAAAATCTTTTCACGCTTATCCTTATACATTTATACTTAATGACTGATTTCGAGACAGTATAAAACTCTCTCACAACTGCAGCAAATGGTCAACCACTGGCCAGCCACCACCAGAGGGCGCCCCAAAATTGACCAAAAATGATGCAACTGGTTTTGGACACTGTAAAGCACTTTAGTCAAAGAAATACAGGTAAAAGCAGCAAATAAACTACAATAATAGAACGAAACAGCCTATTCCTTATATTGTATATAGCTAACATATTATTATTATTTTAATTTCTGTATGCAGCTATACTAAAGATTTGGGTGAAAAACTGTTTTTTGTAGTTGCTTCAGAACATTTTTGTAACTAGAGTGGTAGAACTTTACAAAAAACAAAACAAAAACTAAATATAGTTGAGTGACCAAACATCTCACAACATGAGCAAAATCAAAAATTATGTGAAAAACTAGATTAATATTGTAAAAATTACACCTAATTGTCTCAATCTGAAAGACAATCAACACAGTGATCTGTCTAACGAGACACTGCACTGAGAAACCTATAACACTTTTTACATTTGTATTTTTGGGCAATAGGTCTGTAGCCAAGTATCAAGAAAATATTTCTGTTTGAAAAAAAACATAAAAACAAAAATTATTTTTTAAGTTGTGCTTTGGAGTGTTTGAGGTCTGCGCTGATCTGATTCAGGACCTGGTTCAGACTTGGACCTGAGCAGTGAGCTCTTCCTCTGAGTCTGTCTTCATCTATTTCCTTTGTGTCATCATTTGTCACGTGTGTCTCAAGTCTATGGAATTTGGTAACAGAGTGCAGTATTTTGGTGGACAGTCTTTAGGAACTAAGAAAGAAAGTCTTAAAATTTTGTTGTGTAATTCAAAAGCAGATAACACAGTGTGTAATGTGAAAAAAAGTGTAAGGATGAGAATGAGGAGTTGTGCTGATCTGAGCAGAAGAAGCTCTGCAGCCGGAAGCTGCTCATTTTCAGCTTTGTACTTACTTTAAAATACGTAGATACGGGCTATACATTCACTGAGCTGGCTCGCGTGATTATAGGCTCGTTCGAGATGAACTGCGCCTCCCCTGGATTGTGAACGAGAGTGCACGGCCGCAACAGGAGAAGGGGAAATGGGCCTGTACTGAAGTCGGACAGTTTGTGGCTCAGATCACGCACCATCACGCCCAAAATCCACTTCTCGCGTGTGTTGGATGTGATTTTGAAAATAAATTCATTAAACTGATTTGTAAGAACTTTTCTGTCCCATGCTTGACCACAGTCTGTGCGTTAATGAGGCGCTCTTTTGGAGCTCACACATTCAGCAGTGGTTCTTAGATTTTATGTCTAAGTTTACACATTATAAATGTTAAACAGCCTCCTATAACAGCAGATATCTTTTTAATAATATTCTACTTCACACTGAGCAGCAGGGCGCAAAGTTTATCCAGGTCAAAACTGTAACTTTAGTCTGTATTTTACAAAAAAATAAAAAATAAAAAAGAGTCAGGGGAGGAGAAGAGGAGGGCAGTGAAGTGTTGTGTGTTACGTTTCTGATCAGCACTAAACTCAGAACCAATCCCCTGTCCGTTCACCGCTGACAGGTGGGCGTTTTCCCATCATGCACTGAGCCCTGCAGCCTCTGCAGTTGCTCCTGATGAACTGTGGCGGCTCAGGCGCTGGTCTCGTTTAGATCTCACGAGGTTTTGGTGACCGTCGCACTCATGACATAAGAACAAGTCGGGAACAAGTCGACCACAAATCTAACCGGCGTGCACTGCGCACAGACCGACACTGATCGAAACTGCGCAAGTCTAGCTCATCTCGAACGAGCCTAGTGTCGGTCTGTGCGTCTGTCTTAGCCACGTTAGCCAAACGGAGGACACCTGCCTGGGAAGGACATGAACATTTTTTTTTTATTTTTTCTTCATAGTATGATTTACATTTGTACTGTATTTGGGGGCACATGCTGTACATACTTATATATAACTCAAAACAAAAAAAGTACAAACCATAAGGATACAATTATACACCTACGTAAACATACAAGAAAAAAACAAACAAATCAAAAACATAGAAGTTGTGAGAGGTAATTAAATGAAGTACAGAGGCCTCAGTTTAGTTTGTAGAATTTACAGATACTAAATGTTTTTATAGAAAACTGTGAGGGAGGGTTTTAATTGCGACCATTTCATCTTATGGATATGGTATTTAGCTAGATAAAGTACCAGATAGATAATAAGATTTCTATTGTTAGAGTTATCAATGTGATATCCCAATATTACGTGTTCATAACACAGCACAAAAATGGGGGTTACATGAGAGGAGATAAATTTGTTAACATCTTTCCAAAAAAGGTTTGTAGATGGGCAAGACCAGAACAGATGAGTCACTGTTTCAGGGGGTCCTTGGCAGAACGTACATTTGTCTTCTATATCATTTTTTATTTTTCTGAGAACATTTTTAACTGGATAAACTCTGGGAATAAGTTTATATGAAACTTCTATAATTTTGTTAGTCAAAAATAATTTTTGAGGCAGAGTCCAAACCTGACTCCAATTTATGTCTGATGAATGATGAATTGTGACCAGTATGAGATGGCAGCTGGTTTCAAGGATAACGCATCCTGGAACAGTGCTCCAATTCTAGCATTGCTACTATTAACAGAAAAACAAATGCTTCCAGCAGGTGTACTAGCAAGGTCCAAAGGAGGCACTGACAAAAAAGCAGTACAACTCAAACCCTTAAAAAGCATACACAAACCTGATGGAATAGCATCAAAAACAACTGAAAATTTGCGGGGAGAAATTGGAATTTTATACCTTTTTAGAAATTCACTGTAACTATAAAGAAAACCGTTACTATTAAAAAGTTGACCCACTTGAATAATACCATTGGAAAACTATGTCAACAATGACTTATTCTTAAACATTATATTCTTATTGTTCCATATATATAGCAGGAGTGTGGCGAAAAGTTGTGTTTGAAGAATAATGACCATGCCAAAAGAGCCTGTTTATGGAACATATTTACAGGAATTTTCTCAGGGTTATAAATACAAAGTAAAAGGAATTTTAAACCGCCTACCTGAGAAAAAATATGTGGAATAAAATTCCATATTGATGATGGATTCTGGATACGCTGTCGCATCCAGTTTATTTTAAAAGTGTTATTGAGTGAAGCAAAATCTATAGAATTTAGACCCCCTTTCTTGTATGGATTCAAAATAACAGATCTACGTATATAATGTATTTTGTTCTTCCACACAAAATGTGTTAACACCTTATCAGCTTTTTTGCATGCTGTATCATCCACCTCTAGCACTTGGGCAGCATAGGCTAGACGGGATATCCCTTCAGCTTTGGAGAGCAGAACTCTGCCTTTGAGAGCCAAGTCTCTCTGCAACCAGCAATTAAACACTTTCTCACTCTTTTCAATAATGGGAGTAAAATTTGAGGAGCATCGAAGTTTGGGGTCTTTTGATATAAGTATTCCTAAATATGTTACAGTTTTTAATTGGAATACTACAAACTTTAGTCAGCGTGTAATTTTTAACTGGCAATAATTCACATTTATTTAGACAGAGTGAGACCAGATGCATTAGAAAAAATTTGGATAGCATTGATTGCCAGTGAAACCTGGGAAACATCCTTTAGAAACAAAACAGTGTCGTCTGTGAATCGACTAATTTTAAGTTCTGTCTGCAATGGATAGCCTTTTAATCAGACTGTTTTTAATTTGCAAGTTTAAAAATTGTACAGCTATAAGAAACAGGTATGGTGACAGAGGACAGCCTTGCCTGACCCCACGGTTCAATGTGAATCTAGGTGAGGTGCCACCAGATAATTTAATGGAGCTGTTGCTATTGGCATACAGCGTACTGACAGAGTTACAAAGAAAACTACCAAAACCAAACTTTTTTATAGCAGACAGAATAAACCCATGCTCTAAAGAGTCAAAGGCTTTGTAGAAATCGAGGAAGAGGAATATTGTTAAGGCTTAACTAAAAGGACCCAAGTGTTGACACAAGACTGAAGAGAAGGTAAGTATTTATTGTCCAAAATTGTAGGAGGAAAGCTGGATTTTTGGAGGAGCAGGTAAAGGCAGATCTCTGGCTGGAGATGTGGCTGAAGTCTTCAAAAACAGGCAGGTACGTCAGGCTGAAGGAACAATCTGGCAGAGTCTGTCTGGAGAGCTGGATCCAAGTAGCAGCAGCTTGATTGAAGATGAGCAACAGGTGAGTCTGGTTGCAGCAGCCAGGAGACTCCGCCCACACACACAGGGAAAAGAAGGGAGGGGAAAAAGAAACAGCACTGTAAAAAATTTTCCGTTGTTTTTACGGAATAATTCTGGCAGCTGGGGTTACCAGAAAAATTCTGTAAAAAATACAGCTGCACCATAAAGTGTTTTACAAAAAAATAATGTAAATTAATTTACAGTGATATAAATCACAGCTGAATCACATTTAAAACCTGTGAAGTCAACAACACTTTCATGTTAATTTAGCATGACAGTGCTGTATTTAAATCAACTTTTTATCTGTAATTTTTACACAAATTAAAAGCTTATTTCACATCAATAATAATTAGAATTAACTGAAAATTATCTAACCAAAAACTACTTATCACCGTAAATGCCACAGTTAAAAGTAAGGGAATTAGCTGAATTGTTCTGTATATTATACATAAAGTCTGTTCTTAATATATTGTCTATGTAGATATGACTAAGGTTTACTGTTAAAGCTACAGCATCAACCTGCAATTTAATTATCTTTATATTTTACTTTTTACAAAACTTTGCCCATGGTCTAAAAATTACATTTTAATTATATCTTTACTAAGACATAAAAACATTTTTCAATCCATGGATTTTACATATAACTACTAATAATCCTTTAAAAAAAACACACAATTAGAGTAGAATGACAGATGCAGAATTTATTAAAGAACAGCTGACATATGTTAATGTGTTACATCAGGATTTTTAAACAAGTCCCTTAGTGGTAGTTGTAAATAACTGGTGTAACTACTCTGGATGGGAAATCACAATATCTCTTCTCAGGTAGGTGAATAGGAGCTACCTATAACACCAAAAGCACAATTTAAACTTAAGTGTAAAGAAATACTTCGGGTCAATAATTACAACCAAGAGCTTTTTAACAAAGCATTTAGGTTCTGAAAACAAAGTATTCAGTTTGGACTGTTTTTAACAGTTTTTGACTATTTTGTTGACTATTGCCATTGCTGAATGAGAAGAAACACTGAGTTCTCATCTAGAAGTAATAGACTAAAATAGACAAATTTGTTTTTGCCATCTAGAACCTTACCGGGCATAACAAAATTACGTTTTCAGATTTGTACATAGATTGTTACTGGTTTTAAACTAAAGAATGTTATTTTTTAATAAGAAAAAACATTTTTCTCAAGGTGAACAATATAACAACTGCTTACAAAGTATTTTTTATCAGGACATTTTATCTGATGTCAGTTTGACAAAGTTTAACAAATTTTATTTTAAGTTTTTCACTTGCCTAGCAAATAATAAAATGTATCTAAACAGACTAACCCATCGAGGGATCAAATTTTAAAATCAGTGCTGAATAACAATTTAATTAAACCCAAATATTGTTTGATCAGAATGTCAAAATATGCTATTTGAAACAATGAAATCTTTTGAACAGAAATCAGCTGAAATCAACTGTACTGCAACTGCTTATAAAGATCAGAGGCCTATTTGGTCTTGTGGCATTTAACATAAAGCACACTGTGAAATAACAAAAAATAAAACTGAAAACTTACAATTCCTCTTTTCAAACGAACTGTCAATGAGTCCACAGAGAGTCCAGTCCATATTCAGGCATCACGCCACTCATGATCAGAGAGTTCTTGGATCAGGGTGAGGACTCCTGGGTTCACACTAAGACGTGATGTGTTTTTATTCTCCACTTTGGCTCCTTTTTCCGGGTTTATTGAGAAAAAACATCTGTGAAAAATGCACAAATAAAAATGCATGTTAGAATACAGCAATCATTCAGATGAGGGTAGGTAAAACTAGAAAGCTACGTGTTTATTTTGAAAAAAAAAAAAAATGTATAAAATGTATTCTAAAAAAGATAATAAGCAAAGAATATTTTTAAATACCCACCTTTGCAAAAACTCAAGGGTTGAAGCCAGCTCCGTTGGATAATGGATATTAAAGCAGTAATAGCTCCCAAACATCAGGCACAGTGCAGAAATAAAAGAGGGGATGTTGTTGTGTACGATGGCGCGATCCAAACTCAGCATGAACTTTCTTTAGGAATAGCAAGACTGTGTAAACAAATATGAATAAATTAACACAAATTAATGGATAAAGTAAAACTGTTACACATTTACAGTGTGCAAAGCCAAAACCTTTAGGATAATACACTAACATTAAAAGAAAAAAAAAATAGGAAACTGAACTTACCGCATACAATAACTGTTGGTGTAAGGGGCACTTGCTCCAGCTGGACCTCCTCTGCCAGGCAGGTGTCTTCTACATAGGAGAACATGGCATCTTCCTTCTCATTAAAATAGCAGAGCAGAAGCAGGACCATCTCTTTCACATCTTCTGAGCAGCCACTCATTTCTCCCCGCATCAGCTGAAGCCTTGTTAGAGTCTGAAGAATCTTCTTGCTCTTGTTAACATAAACTGTAGTCAGGTAGTCAAGGAGCCTCTTTCCCTTCAGATCCAAATTTCATGTGAAAGTTTCTTTAAGCCCAATCCCAGTGAGCTCCTTAAAGTGGACTGACATGCCAAGTTCGTTAAACCAAAACGGCCACTCCTCTCTGAGGTTTTTAATACTCTTGCCCTGGTTGACTTGTTTACGCTGTGTGTAAAAATTGGACTTCATTAGATGTTTGACTTGTTCTGGATTTCCATCAGATTGTTGAAACATCATCTTGAGTTTTTCCTTCTTCACCTGCTGGCTCTCTGGGGTTTCTCCGAGGGGCAGAAATTTTAAATCCCATTTAACACACCCATAAGTGTCCTGCATTGCCGCTCTCTGTTCTGGTGGAATCTCATCTGTGTGATGTTTTCGTTTTCTTAATTTGGGTGTTGAACTGCGTTTCACATTCTCAATTCTGTTTTGAAACTGTTTGACGAGAGAATGGTAGCCAGGTCCAACAATGTCTCCTTCTATTACATCCTGCAGAGATTTGGGATATTTCGACAATTTTTTGGCCACTTCAGTTGAATGCTTTTTACTTATGCAAGGGCATTTTTCCATCATCTCAGCAACAACAGTGCGGACCATCTCCCTCCTTAGTCTTGGACCTGGTCTTTTTCCCCTCTCCAAAGACTGCATGAGTTCCTCAGGAAATTTGCTCCATGGAATTTCAAAGCTGTCCTCCCAGTGCATATTAAGTCCTGGGCTACTGGAAGATGAGGATGATGAACTTCTGGGTGACACAGACAGCAATGATACTGGTGGTGCTGGTGAAGCCTCGACAGATGATGAGCTGTTCTCCGGTGTCTGGTCTACAACAAAATGAAGAGGACATTAGGTTTACACTGTACAGTCAGTGCAATACACATTCATGTCTGCTTTTGGATACTACCAAAACTGTTTTGTGATGTTTTACTTACATTTCCAAGCAGCAAGAAGTTTTCTGCCTTGCACAGGTCTCAACACTGACAGCAAATCAGCCTCCTCTATGAATCGCAGATCATCATATGACTCCACTCCAATGGACTGTAAATGTTCTTCTAGGATGCTTTTTGTTGCATCTGGTAGTTCTGGTAGGACTTCTATAATGGCGGTGTTGAGAAAGGTTGGGTCCGATTCATTCATTGTTGCATGCCAGGCCACAAATCACCTTTATACAGAAAGAAAAAATGTGTACACACATTTCATACAACATAAAGTAACATCAGGGAAAATGTTATGTTTTAAATGTAAACAGTAAAGGTTAACAAAAAATAAACTGTAAAAACTATTCACAGATTAATACAATGATTAGGGTGTCAACCTCAAATGTGCTTAAATCTTATTTTGACACTATACTGTGTTTCAGTGGAATGACTTGGTGCCCATCAAGAATGTATGATACCAAAGGATAAAAATCTACTAGGTCATTAATATTAACACACTGCAACCTAGGATTGTCCTTTGACACAAAGTGCAGATGGTACTCAGAAAGATAGTCTGCTTTATGAATATACATCAGAAAATACACAGCTCTGTCATTCTGAATCAAGACAAGGAGAAGTTCACCAAATTCAATGTACTCATCATTCCTATACACAAGAAAGTGTCCTTTTTTATATGTAGTGCCTTTATACTGCAAGTCTGTGGAAACACTGGTATTACTTTCTGCAAAGCCAAACTCCCTCACAGCATGTTTAATAGCATCACTGTAGAGGTTAGAATAAAACAAAAAGCTGTCTTTGACTTGCAGTAACTGACTGCATCCCTGCCCAGCTAAAAGATATGCCTGATACATCTGATGTCAGCTCTGACAAAGTTTGACAAAAGTTTTTCAAGTGCCTGACACATCTTTTAAAATAACTATGCTTACTTTCAAAATGAATTGTCCACAATCTTATCAATGGACCAAATTTCAAAATCAGTGCTGGATAGTGGCGCAAAAAATGGTGTTTGGGTTTCAATGAATCCTCAGGAAATAACTTTCTTAATTCCAAATATTCTTGAATCAGAATGTCAAGATATGCGATCTGGGACAAGGAGATCTTTTGAGCACATATCAGATCCACAATATCTTTTAGTAGGAGAGCTAACTGCTAAGGGTGCTCCGATCGATCAGGCCGCCGATCATGATCGGCCGATCATGGCTAAAAATAGTGATCGGTAAAATGGGCCGATCAGAAGGGCCGATCAAATTACAATAAACACGCGAGGCTCTCACATTTACTGTCCTGCAACTCCGGTTTGATTAAACAGCAGTAGCGTTATTTTAGCAGTGTTTTTAAGTTAAGCCCTGGTTATAACTAACACAAACCTGCCCTGGAGGCGCTGCTTTGTGTCCCCGCTGTGTCCCCGCCTGCTTTAGGAGCGCACGGGACAGAACCGAGGCGCAGCAGTGCGTGTATTTGCAAACACCAACGTAAATAGAGCTACAGCTAACCCGCTAACAGTTACGTTAAAAGGATTATGAAAGTTCAGAGTCTGCCTGTGTCTTGTTGCGCGGAGAAAACTGTGCGTTTTGTGGCTTAAACTGCACCAAATGGCTGCTAATGGAAAGAGAAAGTAAAAAGGCAGCCCATGTGTCCGTGTGTCTGAGAGGAGCACCTTTCATCGTTGTCTTCTCTGCTCTCTTTGCACATTTTCTTCATTCAGACGTTGTCAAAACTGGCAGCAGGAGCTGTCTGCTCTTTAGTCCACTGTGTTTCAACCTGGTTTGGCTGCGCGTTACGCGGACACAGGCGCTGCACCCGCAGACTCGCATTAAAGAAACCAATTAAGAACAGCTGATTTTTACATCAGCGGAGCATTCAAACAAAGCCACAGACACTGGACACACATTAAAGACCAATAATGCAACAAAACCTCTTCTAAAACAAAAATAAGTAGAGTTTTGTTGTTCTTTTATATTTACAAAGGCTACAGTATTTTTCAAATGGAACTAATAATAGCCTGCATACAATACATTACTACATTGAAGACCACGTGATCGGTATCGGCCATGATCGGTATCGGCCGATCACAGCAGAGGCTGATCGGTGATCGGCCTCAAAAACCCTGATCGGAGCACCCTTACTAACTGCCATACTTCATCCTTTGGGTTTTGCACTTTGTCACCAACTAATATTGGTAACAACCTTAATAAATTCCAGTTTTGGATGGCTTGGCCTGAGAGCCTGGATCCCTCAGAGTTGACAGCACATGGCTTTGTAAGTGCCTCAGATCCTTTGTACTTAAACTGTTTGATGCGTCTATTCAAGAGACTGTATGTAAACAGTTTCTTTTTTTTTTTATTATATTCTTAAGGTACAGTGCCAGATCATATGACAAGACACCTTCAACTATGTCATGGCCTAAACACGGCGGCAGACCAGGCTGGCATACGTGGAAAGACTCAATGATATTAAAAACAGAGTTTACCTTTATACCCCTGTTGTCTTGAATGTTTTCAGCCTGAAGATCAGCAACAACTGTGTCATATGTCTCTGGAGTACACCGTGGACCACAGATGTTTGGATCACTCTCAAACTCACTTCTTGTGATTTCACAGTACCTGCAAAAATATTGAGAGCGGCTGAAGTTCTCAGTAAACCCACCGATACTATGTGAGCCCAAATTATCACCAGCAATGCAGTACAGAGCCCCTTTCAGAGTTTCACCATCTACAGTTATTTTGTCCATCACTAATATCAGCAAAAATATCTGTGTCTGACTCAGACTGTTCAGACACTCTGTTCTTCCATAAATCAGAGTGTAAAAAACTCTTCAATGTTTGTGCCACTGGTATGTAGTAAGCAAACTTTTGCTTCATGTTTTCATCTATTCCTAATGTCACTTTTTTTGGTTCTGTGTATTTAAACATTTGAGTGAACGTCTGACCCCTTGAATATGCTGTCCTTAATGGTCCCAGATGACATACAGAGAACAAATCTGACTCTTTTATACAGTTGCAGATTTTAGCAATTGCTTCATCTGCGAGGCCCATGTCTGTTTTTAATAATGAACTTACTTTGGACAAGGTATAGTCCTGTCCTAACTCATGCACATTTTGTATTTCTTCAACAATAGTCTGAATTGTTGAGGCAGGAATAAGGAGTTGTCCTTGCAGTTTTAGGTAAAAGAGACATGTTTCTGAGATAAGAATCACTAAAATTCTCTGGCATATCCATGGTTATATTTGTTGTTGGCATGACTTCATTTTTGTTTTCTGACACATCTCCACCATCATTGAGAGCAGAGGCCTGAGAACTAGTTTTCCTATACATATCATTGATGCTATCAGATGAGCATGCTTTATGCTTCCTGGACATGTGAGCAGTAAATGATGATTTTACTGTAAAAATATGTTTACAGCCAGTTATGGGACAAGACACGGGCCTCCCTTCTCCTATGTGTTATTTTAGATGAGACACAAGTTCTTTCACTGTATGAAAATTGTGCGCACATAATGCAACTGCACATTTGAAATCCGAAATAATGACTGTAGCAGCAGCGTGAAGTGCAGGCGCGTTGTGAAGACGGTAGAAATGGCCCTTAAATGCTGAATAAGTGCTAAACGTCTGCCTACAGTTCGCGCCAACACATTTGAAAAAACAACAGGCTCATTCCTATGCACTCTACAATGCAGGACATAACCCTTTAGTGTGTCTATGTTTTTCTTACAAAAGGTACATGTTATCATTTTTAGATTGTATATGTGCTGCCACACAAAGTCACCACGAGCGGCCAAGAAGCCTGTTGTACTGCTGCAGCTAGCTTAAACCATGTGCAGCATGAATCTGTGTTGAAGTAAAGCTTACCGTGCAAACTCTAATTTTCACTCGAACAGTCTGAGACCAAACAAGTAGTTGTTGAACATCGCAGATTTATCCCACACATTGTTAAAACACCGAAAAACTCCGAAAGTCTTACTCCGTTTCAGGCCGTCCTCTGCGCTGCTGCCGCGCTCTTGCTCTGGCTCGTTAGTGACGTTAGCCACTGGCCGTGAACCAGCCTCGCGCTGCTCGCGCTCCCACGATAATTATCCAATCAGAGACGAGCTCCACCTGCGGCTGTGAGCGGGTTGGACACTTTGAAATTCAAAATCAGGAGGCCACTGCAGGCTTTCTACAGAGGAAGATGGTGAAAATATTGACCTTATAATCAAGAATTTAAAAAGGTATTAAGCTTGTAAAGCAACTATATGTAAAAAAACAACAACAAAAAAAAAACCCCAAAAAACAAAAACAAAAACAAAACAAAACAATAGAATTAGAAAAAGAATAAAGGGAAATAATTAAATCTCTTATTTATTTGAGACAGAACTGTGTTACTCTTGCATCCTTAATACTTAATACACTGTATAAACAAACTATATGTAACAAATAATCACATATAAATATATATGTTAGGCTATAAAACTCATATCCATAGTATGTAATATTACATACTTGTGAAATTATTTAACCCCAGTTTTCTGTATTTTGATAATTTTGTTTAAAATGCGGCATAAATTTGTAAAAAAGCATACAGTTATTTTTTGTATTTTCAAAAATAACAGACTAAAAATATAATTTTTACAGCATGAGAATGTAAATTTAACAAAAAGATATTGCAATGAGTCTTACATTAATTCTGTTTTTATTACTGTAATTTGTAATTTTAACAAATAATTATTACAATAATAAACAATAATTTTTACTGTGATTTTAACAGACAAAGTTTGTTCCAGTGTTTACAAAATTTTACAGTGATTTTAACATTGGTTTATTCTTTTCCTGTTTACATTATTATTCTGTTGTGGTTTTACATCAATATTCTGTAAATTCCACGTTTTTTTTTTTACAGTGAGGGAAGCCAGAGTCACAGCTAGAGGCATGACAAATATGCTGTCATCCTGTACCAGATGAGAGTAGTCCAGTATGTCCAAGATCAAACGGACATTATTGGAGATGTGCCTTTTTTTCATAAAGCCTGACTGACATTCATCAATGATAAAAGGGAGAATTGGTTTAAGTTTACATGCAAGAGTTAGAGCAAATATTTTGTAGTCATTATTAAGAAGTGAGATAGGACGCCAATTATCCAACAGCAAAGGGTCCTTCTTAGCCTTCGGTATGAGTGTTATTAAGCCCTGACTTAAAGTAGGAGGCAGTGCTCCTCTATCCATACATTCCTCAAAACCTTCAACAAAAAAGGTGCTAAATTTAGAGAGAATGATTTATAGAATTCAGCCGTTAGGCCACAGGTGTCAAACTCTGGCCCGCGGGCCAAATGTGGCCCGCAGGATAATTTCTTTTGGCCCGCGAGATCATTTCCATTTTATATTAATAATGGCCCGCCGATATATTGTGCTCGATCTGTTTGAACTACATCTCCCATAATGCACTGCAGAAGCGGCGCGGCTGCGCGCCGGCACTGCCCCTCCCCCGCTGTTTTAGCGAGCGGCGTTTAACGAGCCGCAGGAGCAGAGAGAGAGTGAAGGATTCTCCAACAGGAAATTTAACTTTCCACAAAAGAAATGGGCAAAGAGGGGTCAGTGAGAGCAGGAGCTTCTTAAACAGGTGGGACTCTCTGTAAACACTCTACACTTTGTTTGTTGAGCTAATGTAGCAGTAATAAAACCACGCTTCAACCGCACAGCAGTGTAAGAACATCACCTTTACAAACCGTACGTCTTTAAAAACAGAAAACCAAGTTGTGTCAGTAAAACCAAGTTATCAGCAGAGAGTTGTCTAAGTTCATTCACAGCACTGCCCTCCGTCACTCTTTTTCCTTTCTCTCTGTCGCTACTTGTGCTCTAATGCACTCATTAACACACAGCGAGCTAAACCTGCCCAGAAACAGGTATAATCCTGCTCACACTGTGTCCTGCAGAGGACAGAGAGGTGGACAGTAGTTTGCTCAATAAAAGTAAAGTAGGCCTATAATACGTGTTTGTGTGTAGGAGCTGACTCAGCTTAAAGTTGTGCTGGGCTTACATAAGGGGCATGACATGCACCTAAATATTTATCTGCTGGTAGTACCCACTGTCACAGTAAAACAGAGTGGACCTGATGAAAACACCTGTCTTATATGATGAGTTAGGTATCTGTGGCAATAAATAATACTTAATAAATAATTGGCCAGTGTTAGTCAGTAGTCTGTGGCCTATTTGTTGTTATTTGTTGAGTTCCAAGTTCTGATTTAAAACAAAACTACAAAGCCTGTTAAAACCACAAATCTACACCTGTAGTTCTGTGGGGAAGTATTATTCTATGTTAAAAAGCCTATTGTAGCCTAACTGAGAACAAAAATACAGTAAGCTGGCTTTATTATTTATACAATTCTCTTATTCGGCCCACGACCAAGACTGGTTTTCTAATTTTGGCCCCAGCTCCGATTGAGTTTGACACACCTGCGTTAGGCCATCATTCCCAGGAGATTTATTAGGTTTAAGTAATTTAATACTGTATTCAATTTCCTTAAGAGAAAATGGTTTATCACATAGTTCTCTGTCAGTCTCTGAAAGCTCTTTTGTGTCAGTGAATAAATCGAAATAATTACTGACAGTAGACTCACGAAAGAGGAGGCATAAAGATGACTATAAAATTCCAAGCAATAGTTGGCAATTGCCCTCTGATCATCAGTAACAGCTCCATTAATTAACAACTGGTAAATAGTGTTTTCAATTGCTTGCTGCTTCTCCAGTCTAAAGAAATAGGCAGAGTTCTGCTCTCCCTCCTCAAGCCATTGACGCAGTGATCTAATAAATGCCCCTTCAGCTTTGCACTTATAAATCTCATCCAATCTATGCTGCAACTCGACAAGTTCATCTTTTTCCACACCACTGAGGTTGTCAGCTGGTTTAGACAGTGTTGTATTTTTTTGGATATAGGTTTGGTTTTTTTTTCTTTTCTTTTTTTTTGCCAGGTCTTTACTAAATTTACGCAAATATCGAGCTGATTCATATTTGAGTAATTCCCAGTTGGAACTATATGCATTTTGTTCTTTTGCTTTCTTCCAGTATTGGCCTATTAAACCTAGAATAGTTGTAGACACCTCATTATACTTGTGGAATTGGATTTTGGGCGTGATGGTGCGTGATCTGAGCCACAAACTGTCCGACTTCAGTACAGGCGTATTTCCCCTCCTCTTGTTGCGGCCGTGCACTCTCGTTCACAATCCAGGCGAGGCGCAGTTCATGGCTGGATGCTCTCTTACTAAGTCAGATGAACGATCTGTCAGGGAGGAGGTGGGCTGAGGGACTTTAAAGACCAACTCACCCCTAAACCATTTTTTTAGCTGATCAGTTGTACAAACAGGGCTTTAGTGATACATCTCACTATTTATAGTCTTATGTTTGACCGTTTTGTAAAAAAAGGTTTAAATTCACATTTTGTAGTGAAAACCGTCAGAGTGCTGCCCTCCTAGGGTCAAACAGTGGGATTTCTGCTCAATAGCTCCAGATGGACAAGTGTGACGTAGTAGGCTCGTTCGAGATGAACTGCTCCTCGCCTGGATTGTGAACGAGAGTGCACGGCCGCAATGAGAGGAGAGGAAATACGCCTGTACTGAAGTCGGACAGTTTGTGGCTCAGATCACGCACCATCACGCCCAAAATCCACTTCTCGCGTGTAATGGATATGATTTTGAAAATAAATGCATTAAACTGATTTGTAAGAACTTTTCTGTCTGGTGCTTGACCACAGTCTGTGCGTAAATGAGGTGCTCTTTTGGAGCACACAACATGAGGCACATTCAGCAGTGATTCTTAGCTTTTATGTCTAAATTTACACATTTTAAATGTTAAGCAGCCTTCTATAACAGCAGATATTGTGCACAATCTTTTTAATAATATTCTACTTCACACTGAGCAGCAGGGCACAAAGTTTATCCATTTCTGGATAAACTGTAACTTTAGTCTGTATTAAAAAAAAAAAAAAAAGACGCGGGGCAGGGCAGTGAAGTGTCTTGCGTTACGTTTCTGGTCAGCACTAAACTCAAATCCAATCACTTGTCCGTTCACTGCTGACAGGTGGGCGTTTTCCCATCATGCACTGAGCCAAGCAGCCTCGGCAGTTGCTCCAGATGTTCAGAAAACAATATTGGGTCTGATCCAAAATCATTTACATTATTCCCCATTGGGACCTCCAACTCTCCCTCAGATGTTAATTGAAGGACGTGCCTTTAATAAAACTAATTTCAAGAATAAATTTATTAGACAGAGATTTGAAAATATTATACACCTAGTTATGCCTTATCGTAATTTTATACTAAATAATTTTTCTAAGTCAGAAATCACATTATTACGTACACATTTTTTTAAATTTTCAATTAGCCCTAAGGCTAAGGAAATACACTTTAAAACTATGAATGGTATAAATCCATCCAATGAGTTCATTCAGCACAGATTTAAGATTGTTACTGAAAACTGTTTTTACTGTAATGATAAGGAATCTGCAGACCATCTTTTTTTTACTGTGTACATGCCGCTGCCCTATGGGAAGATATCTTTAACTGGCTATTAGCTGGATTACCAGACATCAGTCCATTTAAAATAAGAGACGTAATATATGGATGTACTAAGAAGGACTCCAAGCTGACTTTTCTGGTCAACAATATTATTGTGCTGGGGAAATTCCATATACACAAGTGCAAATGGTCAAAAACTGCCCCAAATTTCCATGCCTTTTTCAATGAGTTTCTAACTTTATACAAAGCCCTTAAAACCATGAACTCTACAAGTGCCATAAAACTACTGTCTATTATTGATGACAATGACCTAAGCGAAAAGCCCTAGTTTCTTTCTGTTCTTTAGTTTAGTTTTGTTTGGTTCTGTTTTGCCTTTGTGTTTTGTTTGTTAAATGTTGTTGCTTGCTTTTTCTTTAATAATTTTGTTTGTATGTATGTTTTATATATGTATGAATATTTGTTGAATCATGTACCTGTATTAATAAAAAAAAAAAAAAAAAAAAAAAAACCAAAAACAAAAAACAAGTTGCTCCAAATGAATTGCGGCGGCTGGCTCAGACGCTGGTCTCGTTTGGATCTCACGAGGTTTTGGTAACCGTCGCACTCGTGACATCAGAGCAAGTCGGGAACAAGTCGGACACAAATCTAACCGGCATGCACTGCGCACAGACAGACACCGATCGAAACTGCGCAAGTCTAGCTCATCTAGGCTCGTTCGAGATGAACTGCGCCTCCCCTGGATTGTGAACGAGAGTGCACGGCCGCAACAGGAGGAGGGGAAATGGGCCTGTACTGAAGTCGGACAGTTTGTGGCTCAGATCACGCACCATCACGCCCAAAATCCACTTCTCGCGTGTGTTGGATATGATTTTGAAAATAAAGGCATTAAACTGATTTGTAAGAACTTTTCTGTCCCGTGCTTGACCCCAGTCTGTGTGTTAATGAGGTGCTCTTTTGGAGCACACAACATCATGCACATTCAGCAGTGGTTCTCAGCTTTTACGTCTAAGTTTACACATTTTAAATGTTAAACAGCCTATAACAGCAGATATTGTGCACAATCTTTTTAATAATATTCTACTTCACACTGCGCAGCAGGGCGCAAAGTTTATCCAGGTCAAAACTGTAACTTTAGTCTGTATTAAAAAAAAAAAAAGGGCAGGGGAGGAGGAGAGGAGGGCAGTGAAGTGTCGTGTGTTACGTTTCTGATCAGCACTAAACTCAGATCCAATCACCTGTCCGTTCACAGCTGACAGGTGGGCGTTTTCCCATCATGCACTGAGCCGTGCAGCCTCAGCAGTTGCTCCTGATGAACTGCGGCAGGCTCAGGCGCTGGCCTCGTTCGGATCTCACGAGCTTTCGGTGACCGTCGCACTCGTGACATCAGTGCAAGTCGGAAACAAGTCGGACACAAATCTAACCGGCATGCACTGCGCACAGACCGACACCGATCGAAACTGCGCAGGTCTAGCTCATCTCGAACGAGCCTAATATTTGACCATTTTACCACACCTGTGCTGAGTATCTCCTCCCACGGCCCGTGCTCTCCACGCCCTCGCTGTCTCTCTCCCCCGCGCGCTCGTCCCAGTCCCGCTGTTGCCAGGTGTGGGTCGTTTTCCTAAACACAACGCCCCGCATTTACCGTTCAGTCCCCTATCATGGCGGGAGAGGAGTCAGAAACAACAGAGGGGGGCTGCGCTTCCACTGTCCCGTGTGTCAGCGCACAATAAGGCATAATGAGCCATATCAATGACAGTATATACCTACAATTTAGTGACACTGGAGAGAGTTTTGAGTCCATAAATGTGTTTTAGTTGGGCCAAGTGTTAAGTCACTTTTGTTTGATGACAATCGATTACTTACTCGCGGAGATACGATCATAAACAGCTCCTGAAATAATACCTTCAGTAATAAAGACGCGATCTGAAGCACACGTTACTGCAGCAGCGCGCGACGCCAATATTTCAGCTGTGTTATTATAAAAGCAATATAAAACAAAACATTAGTCCAGACGTCCTGTATTTTTTTTTTTTTTCTTTCTTTCTGGGACTTGGCAACCCTACTGTGGAGGACGCAATGGGTCTCTGACAGCTGTCAGTCACAGGACCAGGCCTCACTCCTCCCTCAGTTGTCCTCCTCTGTCTCTGCCAGGTCTCTGCCCACTTTTTGAGCCGTTTTCAATCTCTGGCAGTGGGCGGAGTCAGGCCTGGGCCAGGGGTGAGTTACTCTTTAAGTACATACTAGATTTCAATGAGCCTCAGGTGTGAGGACAGGTGGGGCTGATGTGACGGAGCAACAAAAAGCCGGAACAGAGTAAACAAACGCTAGCATTTCTTGCACCATCGTCAGTGCCTACTGTTTTTCACCGACTGGAAACTCAAAAACATGCCTTTCTCCCTTTTCCACACAGCTCTCTGTAAGTACTGCCTGAGCACCATGAAGACCATGATGTGCTATAGTTATTGATCTATTTTTTTAATTTATTTATTTATTTATTTTTAGTGCTGGCTTTGTCTTGTGTGTTCATAGAAGCAGGTAAGGGCTTTTTATTAGTGATGGGCAGATGAAGCTTCATGAAGCACTGAAGACTTTCATCCAATTGGTTCACTCCAGCGCAAAGCTTCTTGAAGCTTCATTTGCTCCAGTAGGACATCTACTGGACACAAAGTGTGTGTGTGTGTGTCCTAACTCTACCCATGGGGTTTCTATCAAAACTTCCTGAATCAGTCACGTGGTACAGCCGGGCAGCGAGGCTTCAGACGTCATCATTTTCAGCTCCTCCCCTAAATGAAGCAAGCCTCGATACGCGCATCGCGGAAACGCCCCCTGCTCGGCACACGCTTCGAAGCCTCAATACAGAACGTCACATCACTACTTTTTATGTCATTGCACTAAATATTTAAGCTCTTGCAGATACACGTTTTTGATGCAATTTCAGCCATTCCCACTGAGACGGTAATTACTTGCGATGACAAGAACAATGTCCAGCGCCTCAGCTGTGGTAGGATCCTGTTCAAAGTTATGCTTAGGTTTCTGCAAAACTCGGATGCAGATGAAATGTGTGTAATTCCATTTTCGTGGCAGACTCTGGAGTGATCCTTGTGCAGACAGTGCTGTATGGGCGAGCAGACTGTGAGAAGTGCAGTGAGGGCAGACCTCCACAAGAGCTCGCAAACACAAAATGCGCTCAACTGGGAACAGTGGATGTCATCAAAAAAAGGTGCAACTTCTGCTAAAGACAAGACAACTGCAGTGATCATGCAGTCGTCCAGACAGTCGAAGTAGACCGTCTTATAGATTCAAATAGTGTAGTTTTGTTTGTTTAGTTGTTATGGTTTTGCAGGTGTGATGGGAAGAGGGTTTGTGAACTAAACACAAATGTGGTCCGCACATCTGATCCCTGCTACGGCACATACAAATACCTGGAGACCAACTTCATCTGCTTCCCAGCCAGTCAGTCCCCTCGTGTGCTTTACCACAGCTCAAAGATTTGCATTTAAATGACCACTTTGTGTTTTATCTGAATGATTTTTACAGTGCACCTTGTCGTGTGTGAACACTCACTGGCACCCCTTCAGTGTGGTAAGATTTCCTTTTTCCTCGTCCCATTAGTTTTTTTCCTTGCTCTACATCTCTATTGTTTCAGATGAAGGGCAGATTGTTATCATCTACAGCGCTGTGTACGGACGCCGGGACCAGAAAACCTGCTCCTACCAAAGACCTGTCTCACAGATCCAGAACACTGACTGCTCACACTCTGTTATCACTAAAGTTGGTCAAAGGTACAGTACTTTAACAGGTGTGTCTTTTAAACAGCTGCAGTGCATCATACCTGCTTATGTTGTGTTCACAGCTGCAATGGTAAAAACAGATGCACTGTAAGAGCCAGCAACTCAGAGTTTGGGGAGCCTTGTTCTGGGACATACAAATACCTGGAGGTGGCTTATATGTGCCAGTGTAAGGGTCTTTGAAATTGAGCTGTGTCTCCATAAAATATGATTTACGGAACTCCTAACCACTGTCTGTTTTTACAGATCCTGTGTGAAAACACTAAGAATACTTTTATCACCATTTACTCCTTTTCTCAATAAAATGCTTCATGATTCTCAGAAAAGTGTTTTTCTTTTGTGGGAGAGTAATGAGAAACAGTTTTATTCTTACTTTTAACTGCTGTAAATCTGAGTTCTATAAGTTTGATTTGGTTTTCTGGTGTATTGTGTTGAACTGGTGCATTTATTTTGAAAATTCTCAGGTAGGAACCTTTGTTAGTTTGGTTCCGCCCATGCACGTGGTCCAGACGCACGCTAGGTGAGATTTGTTAAGCATGGCAAGCGAAGAAAACCTATAAGTCCTCATTTCCCTCTTAAGCATTGGTCAGCCAGCGAGGTATGTTTATACTGCCTTTACATCGCATTTATTTTATGCATTTAATCGTCTGGATGTAATTTGTGTTATATTTGTACCTTTTAGTCAGACGGTGGTTTTAAAGTGGTCTTACTGTGAAGAACTAAGCTGTGTAACTATGAAAGGCTCGGGACTGTAAGCCACAAAGTTCATTGGAGCCATCAGTAAAAAGAACTCTTTATTGACGACAAAAAGAGGGGAAGTGATATTACTTGATGTTGTAGTGCTGGTTCTATTTCGTTCCCAACCCCGGTGTTGAAAAGGCTGCCTTGTGACTGTGGTGCTGGCCCTTTAAGGGGCAGAGCCTGAAACCACCAGCGTGTGAGGGCAGCGCTGTGATGGTACGTTCACACCGGACGCGAATCAGGCGTCAGGCGTGAGTGATTACAATGTTAAGTCTATGGAAAGCCGCGTTCAGGTGCAAACAAGCATCCTGCGGCGCGAATGATGCGAATTGAGCGTTTGACGCCCGAGTCCCGCGAAGACGTGAACAACGCAGATTCGCGTCCAACGCTCTGGTCGCGGAAGTTGAAAAATTTGAACTTCTGCGAACATTCGCGGTGCGTTAACCAATCAGGGACCTGCTGTAGCAATGACGTGGTTACGTACGACGTAACAGGAGGAGATCCCTGCCTCGGAGATCCAGCAAAACAATCATCAAGGCTTCAGAGTGAACCCGGAGCTAAAAGCTGCAGCCTACAGCAGCTCTTCTACTTTTAGGCTTGTTCGAGATGAACTGCGCCTCCCCTGGATTGTGAACGAGAGTGCACAGCTGCAACAGGAGAAGGGGAAATGGGCCTGTACTGAAGTCGGACAGTTTGTGGCTCAGATCACGCACCATCACGCCCAAAATCCACTTCTCGCGTGTGTTGGATATGATTTTGAAAATAAAGGCATTAAACTGATTTGTAAGAACTTTTCTGTCCCGTGCTTGACCCCAGTCTGTGTGTTAATGAGGTGCTTTTTTGGAGCACACATCATGCACATTCAGCAGTGGTTCTCAGCTTTTATGTCTAAGTTTACACATAAATGTTAAACAGCCTCCTATAACAGCAGATATTGTGCATAATCTTTTTTTTAATATTCTACTTCACACTGAGCAGCAGGGCACAAAGTTTATCCAGGTCAAAACTGTAACTTTAGTCTGTATTTTTAAAAAAAAAAAGGGCAGGAGAGGAGGGCAGTGAAGTGTCGTGTGTTACGTTTCTGATCAGCACTGAACTCAGATCCAATCACCTGTCTGTTCACCGCTGACAGGTGGGTGTTTTCCCACCATGCACTGAGCCAAGCAGCCTCCGCAGTTGCTCCTGATGAACTGCGGCGGCTCAGGCGCTGGTCTCGTTCGGATCTCGCGAGCTTTTGGTGACCGTCGCACTCGTGACTTCAGAGCAAGTCGGAAACAAGTCGGGTCAGAGAGGAGACACTGACCTGAATAACAGTGCATGCATAGCTGTAGTCTTGTCACTTATGCTCCAACAGTAAAGTTGGAGAATGTAGGATATATGCACTGCTCAATACCACTTTCTATCAGAGTTGGCATTTGTTTACATTCACTTTACCGTCAATATGGCGGTGGGGGGCATTTTGGTCACGTGTCTGGCAAAGACCGATATAAAAATTTAGGACACTCCTCTCTTGCAGCGCGCTCTCACTATCCATTCAACAGGGGCTGCTGCTGTAACCTTACCTGTGGGATACTGAATAAACCTTCTGATTTGATTGCACTTCTGAATCATTGTCCTCTCTGATGCTTACACCAGAAAATGAAACAAACTTGAAACATGGAGTAATACTGTGGGTACCTAGTGGCTAGGACAGACTGTGGTCACTATATTCTATTCTCTTAGTTATTAAAATAAAGTAATATGTATCAAAGACTTTATATTACACTCATCTGTTCAAGAGACTGATTTCATGCATATGCATGTTGCTTTACAGGAAAATGTCATAACTGTACTTTGTGCAAACTGTTGAAACCATCGTGTTTTAATAATGGCTGGATATATGCTTATTCAATTTCATTATTCACCAGTATCATTTATGTTGGTTGCTACAAAACATTCCACAGTTTAACCCTAGTTAAATTGAAGTGGAGTAAAACACATTTCTTTGTATGGTATTTACGTTGTGTTTAGCAAAGGTAATTTGATATCCCCACAATCTCTGCAGAGGACAGAGGGCCGCCCCGTTTTAACACAGAGTTAAATGCGTCCAGGTCCTTTGATCTCTCATGTCATGTCATCTCTTCTTGTCTTCTTTTCGACTCTCATCTCATCTTCATCACTGCGCTTATCTTCTCTCGTTTGTTCGCATTAATTTTACCGGTGATATCTTGTCACGATAAGTCGTCTAAACTTTTATTTGATAGTTTTCAAGTATCATTTTTGTAGTTTATTTTGAAAAGCCTCACGTCGCGCAACATCCGCCAGCTTCAACAATCACTGCCTTGACCAGAGCGGCTATTTCAAAAAGTTCTACTTCTAAAGTTTTTGAGTCGCCGTGAAAGTGTTTTTTATTGAATTTTACATTTTGGCATTAAAAGGACATTTGCCATACTCTGAGACTTTGACGCTGCCTTACACTGAACAACAGCTAAACTCTCCCGTGAGCGGCATCACGACTGCTGTTAAAC
The DNA here is from genome assembly GCA_020698575.1 of Bostrychus sinensis. Taxonomy (NCBI): domain Eukaryota; kingdom Metazoa; phylum Chordata; class Actinopteri; order Gobiiformes; family Eleotridae; genus Bostrychus; species Bostrychus sinensis. The sequence goes on from CM036250.1 coordinate 11,073,278, forward strand.
CTAACGGGACATCTGGTGACTGGCTTGTTGAACTTTTGAAGGACAAAACCCTACAAAGCACTTCTTGGACCAGGAAGACCAGTCCTTTGACCAGTCCAAAAGGACAAGGACCAACATCGCGAGTCCCGACTGAACCTGGAGGCTGGCTTGTCGTCTTTGTCCGCTCTCTCTCCTGCTCTGAGTACAGTAAGCCAGTGTGTGTGTGACAGTTCACGAGTTGGCATCAATAGTCTCAGTCTCATTCCACCTTTATTCCCTAAAATTTCCAATAATTTAATAAGTCATACTCTAACTTTAATCCACTACAGTTAGTATCAGTAAGAAGCAGAAATTCTGCATAACAGTTCTGTTCAAAGTTACATTCTTTTCTTTTCAAAATTTACCTGTGCCTTTCAGTATACTCTTTCATTTTCTACCGCTTATTCCCGTTAGGGGTCGCAGGTGACTGGAGCCTATCCCAGTAACTTTGGGCCGTAGGCGGGGTACACCCTGGACAGGGGCCAGCTTGTCACAGGGCTGACACAGAGACAAACACAGACAGACAACCATTTACCCTCACATTCATTCACTAGGGTCAATTTAGAGTCATCAATTCACCTAACTAGGGATGCACCGATACCACTTTTTTTCAAACCGATACGAGTACGAGTACTTCCATTTGAGTACTCGCCGATACCGAGTACCGAGTACCGATACGAGTACTTATATAGGGGTTACTTTATAGTTTATACAGTCACACTACTATAGCTCATTCATCCCATACCGTGTCGTCTTTTTGCCGTCTATCCCCGCTCTGCGATGCTAAGTTATTTTTTACAACAGAGTGGTTTGAACACAGCTAACCATGGCTAAAATTTGCTCAACATGGACATGTTATACCTCATTTTAAAGCTTAGATTCTCCTCTATTCAGTCACTAAAATCGTTTTAAAGACAGACTGAGCATCTGCGCATAACCAGCGGAGATTCGCCAAGATATACAGCAGCTAACACAATTAGCAACGGTACTTCTTATCAGACAACAACTGCTTCACAGTATATATCATTTTCGGGACAATTAGGACAACAAAAGGACAGCTGCTTAAGTTTCAGGACTCACATATGATTTGGGATGTCTGGTTGAGCAGAATGTAGAGTCAGCTTTGCTTTTATCTCCATACAGTTCACTTTGAAAACCTTCCACTTGGTTCTCACTGCTCAGAGGGGAATGTCACGTGACAGCGCTGTAAAGTGGTATCGGTTGTTGGTATCGGCCCACTTTTATAAATACGAGTATGAGTACTTGAACATGGTATCGGTACTGATACCCGATACTGGTATCGGTATCGGTGCATCCCAACACCTAACACACCAACCATCTTTGGATGGTGGGAGGAAGCCGGAGAACCCGGAGAGAACATGCAGACTCCACCCAGAGAGTTGGTGTGATGGTCAGGCCCTGGGCTCGACCTCCTTGCTGGGAGGTGAGAACGCTAACTGCTCTGCCACCATGCACCGTGCCTTTCAGTATACTATTTTGCCTAATTTTGGAAATAAACTTTTTACTTAATCTGATTTAAGTTGAGTTTGGTGGTCTTTATCTATTATAATAAGTCCCTGCTGGTTAACCTTTCCCTCCTTAGACATTAGTTTTAGGTGTTTTAATCTACATGTCAGCGCAAGGCTGTTGATACCGATGTAGAATCAATACTCTTAATTTTTGTCTTAAGTATATATATTTTATATGTATGCTACAAGACACTGCACTGAGAAACACTTTTTACATTTGTATTTTTAGGTAATAGGTCTGCAGCCAAGTATCAAGAAAATGTTTCTGTTTGAGAACAAGAGAGCAGTGAGCTCTTCCTCTGAGTCTGTCTTCATCTATCTCCTTTGTGTCATCATTTGTCACGTGTGTCTCAGGTCTACGGAATTTGGTAACAGAGTGCAGTATTTTGGTGGACAGTCTTTAGGACCTAAGAAAGAAAGTCTTTCAATTTTGTTGTGTGATTCAAAAGCAGATAACACAGTGTGTAATGTTGTGATAAAAGTGTAAGGATGAGAATGAGGAGTTGTGCTGATCTGAGCTAAGTTGTTGCTCCCGCAGTGTCAAGTTGTTGTTAGAGTTTACTACAAAAAAAAAAAAAAAAAAGCTGTGGAAAACTCGATTTTTTTCATTTGGTGGGACAAAGTGGGATGGACTCAAGAAATAAAAGTCTAAACCTCATATAGAGAGAAAGTTGTTACAGTTTAGGGCTTCTGAAACAATGTGCTGTTCTCATCTTAGAAACACACAGACTTTGCAAACTTTACTGAGACTTTTTCATTAATTGGAATAATAAAAGTGAGACAGAAAAATATCAGTTCTCTTAGTCTGCATTTTCTCAACACTCTCTCCAGCAGCACCAACAGCAGCTCACAGCTCCATAGAGAGGCCTTCCCTTAAACGCAGGGGGAGCCACACACCCACCATGTAATCAAACCCAGCGAGAGAGGACACCCACAAATGTTTATATACTACTACTACTGATACTGAATTTTTAACTCGAATCTCACTTTTATAAGATCCACTGAGCAATGAAAAAGTGGGACAGGTAGTCACTCTAGCTTTGAGCAATGTTATTAATTAATAGAAAACTGTTTTGTTAAATACAACTTGAACAAAAACCTGGTTAAAAAAAGGGGGGAATTTATATGCAACTTTCTCACCTATAACCAGGGGTGAAAGTAAGTCGTACGGCCCA
>CM036250.1:11680999-11838499 GCA_020698575.1 Bostrychus sinensis
AGAAGGAAAAACGTATGCACTGCTTATTAATGCATAATCATATAAAAACTAAATACATTATTTTTATACAATCAAATGACACAAATATTAGTCTGTGTGACAATATTCATTTTTTAGGGAATGTTCACCCTTGTGCCCCAATGAGGTCATACATGTCCTTTACAATTATTATTATTATTATTTTTATAAATCTGTATCTTTGCAGTGGTTCTTACATTTTCTATGAAAATTGGCTCAGGTTTGTATTTTAACACTAATTTTGATATTTTAAACAAAAATGAACTCCAATTACTTCATTTTTTTCTTTCTCCTGTTTAGTGACAAAAGTCTCCCTGTCAGAAAACATCATAGAAATAGTATGCATTCATATTTCTTCTACTTTTCCTGTCATAAAACTTTTAATCCACTTCTGCACTTACAATAAATATCAAATATTTAATTATTTTCAGATTTTTAAACCTTTTTATGCCAGTGTATGGAACAGCATCAACATTTTTTGTCAAAAATCACACAAAAATGGCATTTTCTCAAAATTCTCAATGCAGAGTGATTTTAGAGGGTGCTATTACAGCCTTGGGTATGTCAAAGATTACCAACAACAATGATTTAGATGTATTTGGGTTTGTTTTGTAGAAAAGTTTTAATGGAGGAGTTGTTTTTTAGATTGTACATAGCACAGGAAAAAATAATCCCTAAAAATAGATGTTGTTGGTAATCTTTGACATAACCGAGGCTGTGATTTTTACCAAGTACATTGATAAAGTACTTTAAGTATTTGGGGGTTCATATGGGCACTGAGAGAACTATGAAGAAAATTATGTTTTTGTTCAAAATGGAAGTCGAATAGATTTTTGTGTGGTGAAGAATTTATTAAAGGAGGTGTGATTAAATAAGTTTTCACTTCCTGCCACTCCTATTCAGAGGTCTAAGGAACAAAAGTTATTTCTTTTCAAGACAATATTATATTTATTTATTCTTGGTAATTAACAAAAAAAATCCACTTTACTTTAAGAATAATACAAATATTTAATTTTTTAGTGTGTTCAGATTGAGATGCTATTAAATAAGCTTGCATTGAAAGGGTAAAAATTCTGAAAATAATAAAATATTTGGCATTTATGATTAGGGCACATGTTGACAAAAGATTTATGGGAAAACATAGTAGAAAAATAATAATGTATACATTTTTATTATGTTTTGTGGCGGGGACACTTTTGTCACTGAGCAGTAACAACATATCTTTTTAAAATGTAAAGGTTAATGGCCGATGAGACAGATTTAATTATACGTACAGCTCTGCATCATCTCCGTGAGCGTCTCCACCGCCGCCTTCTCCGCGCTCTCAAACCCGGACTCCGTGAGCAGCGCGCTCACCACGACCTGCAGCGTGCGGCGCCGGGCCAGGCAGTAGTTCTCAGACGCACTGGTGACAGCTTTACTACTGCCACGCTGACAATACACACGTTTAACAAGAGGATAAAGTAAACACCATGTTCAAGCTTTTAGCAAGATGATAGCAGCAGACATAGCACAGATATAGATGTCTTCACGCGTCAGGGTCAGGTAAGGTGTTTTAAATGCGGTTCTAGTTTACACTGACACAACATTTGCTAAGAGTCGACATGCTACACTGTTCAAACTGTGAAGGTGTTTTGATAAAATGAGTCGTTTAGTAAAAACACTGGACTAGGTTCGCGAGCTAGCACTAAAGCTAACAGTGTAAACCTGCGGGTGGCTCTTAAATATCGCTCCTTACCGCGGCTGCGTTCAGGTAGCCTCCCGAAGACACCGCGGGGTCCGCCATTTGTTCACCTGTGGTCGCTGAATTTCACCGATTTATTGACAGAACAAGGTTATTTATGCCACAACCATTTAGCCGCTGTTTGGAGAGTAACAAACGCCATTTCCGTCAACTGAACGGAAGTTGAAAAGGTTTTGCCGCTGTGGAACACCGCCCTCTAGTGTTAACACCCGGATGTACCTATTCTACGTGTACTCAGACACGTCTTCATCAAAAGGTTAAGTAAATAAGACCTTTGTGAGTAGTATCAGTTGTCTTTTCCACAAAAAGTTAAAAATATTTACGTGATATAAATTACACCAAACTACAACTATTATTGCACTTAGTTTATTAAAATACATTTTCAAACCATGTATTCTTTCAGCACATAGAACTGCATACATAACAATACGTAACAAAGTATCTGCTGCCCAGCAGTCAAGACTGTAGCCTGCAGTCTTCTTAAGCTAAAGGTAGCTTTAAACTAAAGTATATATAAAAAAGCATACAAAATGACATTATAGTGATAACTTTGCCAACACCATTTCATGAGATCCCAAGTGTCATTAAGAAGCGTGCAAGCGGTAAGCAGAACTCCTCCTGCGGCCGAACAAATGAGTGTCTATTGTCTCCTCCAGGACTGTGTTCTGTTCATCTGCAGCATCCTCTTCAACCAGTGCAGTGACTGACTTCTCCTGCATGTCCATGTTGTTTTTCAGCCTCTCCTCCTCCAGCCACAGCTCTGTGTCCTCAGCCTGGTCATCCAGTGCAAAGATGCTTTCTACCAGTCCACCAATAACTCCCAGCACAGCCATAGTGGTGCCAATCATGTAGATCTTTAGCATCTGCCGACTGGGTTTCTGCTTCAGCATCTCTTTAACAAATGGAAGGAGCTCTCCCATCGTATCCATTTAGTGTTTGTTGTCTGCTGATATTGAAGAAGGTATTTAAAATTAACATTAGCAAAAACAACTACATCATTATTTCAACATTATTGCAGCCATAAAAAATTCTCAAAGACAGTAACTTACTTTGCCACGCACAACTCTCCTAAAGTGTCTTCTTGTGAGAATATGGCTCAATCTGTTGATAGCTGTGAAAGCCAGGGACAGATATCGCAATTTAAAGTCAAATGGAGCCAGGTCAACTCCCACACTGGTAGAGATGCATATTTATGAGGACCGTGCAGTTGCCTCATGCAGTTTGGTGGGTGAAAGGGCATTAAGTGAAGCAAGCTTTGTTACGCGACACACTGTTGTGCATAATTAGGTGTCCACCCCCTCATTTAAAATAATTATTCTTACTGTACAAACAACACAAAAGTTATATCACCTGGCTTGTTACTACACAAAACATTGATCTACATCAGGAGAGTCAGACCAGTGTCCAATTCCAGTAAACTATGGCTTAGACATGGAATAGGCCACATTGAACAGTGTGATAAGTAAAAGCCAGGGTTCAATCCAATCATGAGGCGCTGAGGTGCTGCGCTGCATGTCCACATGCTGTCAGTCCAGAGAGCTGACACTGAAGCACAGAGGCTAAAGTGTGCACAGTCTGACCTCTGACCTCATTTACCACAGACTGGTCTGACTCAGTTTTGAAATGTGTCTGATCTTTGCCACAGAGAGCCATGTGTCATTAGGGGAAACCACAACAGGACAGCCTCACCACACTGTCCGCATCACATTTGTACAATAGGACAGCAGATACATCACGTCCTCTGATGATCAGATCAGTTTGTTTCTGTGCATCATCTGTGTAGAAGAAAGGCTACACAGCCATACACAAAACAACTGCAATGATTTATTTATACACAGTATGCATAGGCACAGTGCCAGACTGGACAGCACTACTGCCTCTCAGTGCCAACATCAGGGGTTCAATGCCCGGGGCCAGCTGACATGCAGCACTTGTGTGGAGACTGAATGCAAACAAAGTGCTCACTTTTCATTGTGGCAAGTATTTTCTTCTTCAAATGTTTTTTTTTTTTTACCAAGATTTTTTTTATTTGCCACAATGTAGTTGCTGAAATGTCAAGCTGCCAGAAATGTGCTAAAAGTTTGGTTTAGTATCAGCCATCAGCTGTACCATCAACAGAAAAAAATGCGTACATTTTTGCATGTGATGCGACATGTTCATAAGTATGTTTCAAATAAAGCTCAGTAAATTGGCTCATCTTTTCCCCTACATTTGTTCTGAGAAACAATATAATTCCATCAAGAGGACATTCTTATCATATCAACAGACTTGGCTGGTGTTAATGTGAAGTCTGCACGTCCTCTCCAGGTACTCTGGCTTCCTCCCACCATCAGAGACAGCTGTGTGATCAACTGGTCATTAATCAGGGTGTACCCTGCTTCAGACCAAATCTAGCTGGGACACACATCTCTCTGTGACGTCACGAGTCTTAAAACTCCCTGTACCATGCCACTTTATCATAACACAAAACTGTAAATAACATTTCCAAAAACAGTGGCATGAAATATGCAATATGTAGTTTATTGATCATTGATTTTCACATTTTCATATTGATGAAAATATCCTCACCTTTTCCCCAGTTAGTCATTTTGCCCATTGCTTAGAGAGCAAATACATAAGTAATACTGTATTTTTAAGGTTCTTATTTGAGTAACACAGCATGCTTTCTGGGCATCTACATCTGCCACTGCTGGGAAAAGGTTGTGGCTGTTTGGAGATCTTTGCCCTATATTTCTGCTTTCTTCTGCCTGAATGGACAGTCTGTTTCAGCTCTGGATTACACCAGGTTAACCATGTTGTGGTTGTGGCCTGAGGAGCTGGGCGTGTGCGTGGACATGTGAAAAGTCTTTCAACAAGAGCTCAGGGGAAAAGGGTACGTATACCTACAATTTAAGACAAGATTTGTTTCATACTCATATGCCTAAAAAGAAATGCAAAATGGTTTCAAGTCCACTGTTCAGGGTGTACCCAGCTTAAAGCCCTTTGTTGCTGGAATAACTGATGAATTAATTAATGAATAATTGTAATTCTTTTCTATGTTTTTTTTTACTTAAAATTATCCTGTGAATACACTGTGCTAAATAAATTAAACTTGCCTTGCTGGCTGAGACTGGCTTGCTGCTCTAAATACGCTCTAATCCTTGATAGGCCTTGGAGCTGGTGTGTCATCTAATCTTCTGAGCACACATAGGCCCGTAAGTGGTTTCCAGGTTAGTTTAATTAGCCACTGTGGCCAGGTCAGAAAATCATCAGCTCCCATTAAGAGAAAAGAGGATGCAGGAAGAAAGAGCTTGTGCAGTGCAATAGTTTTTTTATTTTATTTATGCACACACAGAGGTCGTAATACACAGATCAACATGTGTGTGGTGCATCAATACAAAGCCACAAACATCAGCTGGAGACACAAAAGCACAAAGTCCAGACAGCATGTGTAATAGTAACATATGTGAAAATGATCTTTTTATATTCCAGCAAAGTGTAAGGGCTATGGTTATACTTGTGGCAATTAATTACACTGCTATTGAGTTTATATGTGTGTTTTTACAGAAGTTTTTATTTTATTAAAAAAGAAGCGAATATTAAAAAAAAAAAGCAAAATACTAAATTAAAGTCAATTAATCAAATAAATAGATATCAGAATAAATAAATTAGCCTGCTCAGTTTTGCAAAGCAGTAAGCATGCTGCTGTTACAGTTTGATCTGTTTACAAATGGTAACTGTGCTAATAAACACTAATAAGCACTGTGATGCATAAATCATTTCTCCCAACAAAAACAGTGCTAAAAGCGTTTTGACAAGTATGATTTTATTTCACAGTGAGACTAACACTTATGTGGAAGCCAGCAACCAGTTAAGCTACCCATGAAATACTGTGCAAATCTGAATGAGGTCTACCCTGCGTGTCTCAGGTAAGGTGCTTCTTAATGTCCCAGTAACAGATTCATACATAGGCACTCTTTCCAAGCTGCAATGTCCCACAAGAAGACATCATGGACCTCTAAGCCCAGAGGCTCCAGCACCAGCATGTTCCTCTCTCCTCCCTCTCAGTCCCGAGGAAGGTTCTGCCGACACTGCGCCAGCGCGTCAACACTGACCTGCAGGGGGCGCAAACACACTCTGGTTAGGCTACATCCAATATACATGAGGTTTGCATGTGCTGGCAGGGAGTACTGAGACTTCCCATTTCGTACAAATGTAGGTTAAGCCACTGTGATGAAAGGAGACAGCTAGACAGGACACACAGATGACATGGAGCACATGGCCCAAGTCGGGATATGGCCTGGCCTACTCTGCATCAGAAGACTGCTCTTTGTAGGGCATTTTCAATTCAGCTTAAGTATTAATCATTATAAAAACCCACTTTAGTAACTCTACATATAGCTTTATACTACTGTGCAAATAATTTGAGCATGTGTGTTTCCATGATTGAACCTTGGTAATAACACTGCTTTGTGTTTTTAGTAGGTCAACATGTCATACAGCATGTATAGTTCCATATATCAGGGGTATGGAGACCCCCCAGTGGGACGCGAGCAGATTGCAGGGGGTACGAGGAGTTATATGATCATTTATAGTGATTTTATATATATATATTTTTAAGACAAAACCTAAATCTGGACTTACCCAGCACTATAGAGAGGGATGCAACACTAAATGAGGTCAAAACAGGGACTAAAGCAGAACTCAACCAGGAAAAAAAAAAAAAAAAAAAAAACAGAGCTAAACCAGGATCAACCAGGACTAAACTAAGACAAAATATGGAAAAACAGGTCTAAACCAGAGTTAAACCAGAAGTGAACAAGGTCTAAACCAGGAGTTAATCAAGACTAAAACCAGGACAAAACTAAGACTAAATCAGAACTAAGTTAGGACTATAACAAGGGATGTGACATTAAAGAAGGACAAAACAGGCACTAAACCAGGTCTAAAACCAGAACTCAACCAGGTTTAAAACAGGTCTAAAACCAGGTCTAAAACCTAGACTTAGCCAGGTTTAAACCAGAACTAAACCAGGTCTAAACCAAGTCTAAACCAGGTCAAACCAGGATTAAACTAAAGCTAAACCAGGACCAAACTAGGACTAAGGACTAAATCAGGTCCTGGGGGTACACAAAAACAAAAAAGTTGGGAACCACTGCCATATATAACAATAGTTTGCCTGTAGGACCATGTACATTTAACTGTGACTCACTTTTTAGAGAACCAAGGTTACTGTGCTAAGTAATTTTTACCATAATCCTTTTTGGCACATGTATTTTCAAATGTGTTTCATAATTTCAGACATTTATTTTGGACAGTCCCCACAGGATTGCTACAGCAAACTAATCTGGTCTGGCATAGGTTTTAGCATTGGCTAGTCTACCCTTCCTGGCGCAACCCTCCTCATCTATGTGGACTTGGGACCAGCACAAGGGTGAACTCCAGGCTGGAGTCTGGCTCTCCTGTGCGATGGGTGGAGGGGTACTCATTCACCTCTTTATCAACAGGAGCTTGTTTCACCATTTTATGTAATGATAACAACAGCTTGACTTCAAAGAAGCTGAATATTCAAACCTCATTCAACCCACTTTTGGAGCCTATTCTGCTTAATGTGCATAGCTACTGTTGTTAAGTATGTTGATAAAAGCTCAGTTATGTTGTTGATGTAAGTATAAAATAACATACCAAGTAAAATGTGTATCCAAGTACATCTTCTTTAGCCTTCACATCACTGAGCACACACCGGTCTGCAGTGTCTTGCCGTTCCGGTTTTTAGCGTACCTGAAAAAGAGAAAAATGTCATCACCATGCTGTTTTTTTGGGTGGACATTTAGTCAAATAAAAGTGAACATTGGTACAAACCCATTTAAATTGGACGGTTCGGAGTAGAAAGCGGTCTTGCCCTGCTCGGCGATGGTGGGTGTGTGGTGCATCTGGCTCTGGCTGGCCTTCAGCGAGTGGCAGTTGCCCTTGCCGTCGGCGTGGTGCACGGGGAGGGTCATGTGGTTTGTCCCATGGCTGATTCCGTTGGCTTCGGTCGAATTCGGTTCAGATTTGTCCTGGCGTTTGCGTTGCCGGGTCGGGGAGGACACGTCCGTCACCTTAATGTCCGGGATACTGGCCTGCCGCAGGGCCGCCTCTGTGTGGGCCAGCTGGAGCTTCTTCATGTGGTTTATGGCGACCGCGGCATTGTAGGCTTGCTGTGGACATAGACAAAAGACAAAAAATCAATTTAGGGTTAAAATGTATTTCATGTTCGTTTCCCCAAGATATTTTTCGGGCTTTAAGGTTTTATTTGTTAGGACAGTGAAGTAGTGAGAGGAAATTATGGACAGAAGCAGGGAGGGACATTTGGGAAATGGTTGGAGTCTCAGCTCTAACCCACTCAAATACTTCTACTTAAATACAGGTTTTGAGAACTCCTTCCACCTTTATTATTTGATTTGCCATTTATGTTGTCCTGCAGTAGCCTTGCCATGGCTTAGATTACTGAGCGAGACACCAACAGGACACCATATTAATCTAGAATAAACTCTTGATTGACTTTAACACACAGTCAATGAGATCTCACCTTCCACTTGGACTTGGCAAAGTTCTTCTGGATTTGGACGCTGACTGAATAATAGATGTCCTGGCTGCGGGCCGTCTTCCCGATAATCCTGGAGAACATCAGACGGAAGAGGAGGCATTACATTTATACATTAATCCTTAATCATAATCCTTAAAGTGTAAGGTGACACTAATGGGCATTTCAGTACACGCCTTTCTATTTCTTCTGTAATAATTGCAGTAACAGTACAGATCCTTACCAGGGATGTCTGAGAGCTTGGTCCGTCGTGTAACGCATGCTGGGGTTTTTCTGCATCATGTTGCGGATGAAGTCTTTTGCTGAAGTGAACAAAGAAACACGATTTAGTACAAAGATACTTCTCACTTGTTATAGAAGAACATAGAAATATGCGAAAATGCGTACCAGATTCAGATATGTCATCCCAGAAAGGAGGGTCAAACTCATACTGTGCCTTAATGATTTTGGAAAAGAGCCGTGTCTCAGTCTCTTCGTAAAAAGGGGGATATCCGCAGAGTCTGCAATGGAAGACAGGTATTTGTTTATGAAGGTTGAATATGGAAGGTGGAGCGTCTATACCACAGTGATTGCTTTTTATTGCCTAATATTCAGTTCTTTATACAACAAATTGTGATGCACTGTGTGTCAGAAACAGCACTAACGTCTTTGCAATTGAGCAATTTGAGCTACAGTACCTCATCTGTTGGTTTTGTCTAAACTTTTTTCACTGAAATAGTTATACAGCGGAGGGCCACTCATTAGAGGTCACATATTCACCTTACCATAAGTCCCATTCAGCATCTCTTTCCTGTGAATCGATCTCATGGGTACTTTGGCAGGTTTTACTGTAGACACAACCCAGTATACAACCCAATACGGCTTGGGACTTTGGGATTGACATATAGCATGCCTGAAATTTTTTGGCCCCACCAACCATTAAGTTCCATTTTCCAGGGGTCCTAAATGTACTACCTGTAGCAATTTGGGCCAACTGAAAACAATGGTCCAAAGGAGATTCCTTCCTTGTACCACTTTTGATAGAACACCCCACAAGAGCTGCAGTTTTGGAGATCCTCTGACCCAGTCGTCTAGCTATCACAATTTAACTTGTGTCAAAATTACTCAAATCCTTACATTTTTCCATTTTTCCTGTTTCTAACACATCAACTTCGAAGACTAAATGTTCACTTGCTGCCGAATATATCCTACCACAGGTGCCATGATAAAGAGATCATCTGTTATTCATCTGTCAGTGGTCATAATGTTATGCCTGGTCAGTGTACATGACATTGTGACCTTTAATTAAGCAAACCCTTTCACCAGAATAAAAATTAACAATATGAAATGATGTTACTCACAGGATGTAGGTGATGACCCCAATAGACCAACAGTCCACTGCCTTGCTGTAGGGCTTCTGTGCCAAAACTTCAGGAGCTAACAAAATGATAGTAATGCTTTGATTAGGAAGTCATTTTTTTATACTGTGGATCATTATACGGCCAGCCTAAATCTGAGACTCACCGACATATCCCGGAGTGCCGCAGGCTGTGGACATGATGCCGTTGTCCACCATTTTGGAGAGGCCAAAATCACTGATCATAATCTTGGAGTCCTCATCCTGGCTATAGTACAAGATGTTCTCTGGCTGCACAGCACAAACACACCGCACTCTGTTTACACACTGTGTCATCATCACACAACTGTTTTCACATCTTCTGCAACGTTTCATGTCAAAATAGAGCTTATTTACTTAGACTTGATATGAAATTCAGGCGGCATGATAACCTTGAGAGAAAATAGTATGGTGGTGTATGGATGTTTTTTATTTCCAGGAAAGTTAAACATTAGCCTGATTATTACAAAACTTTTCAAATAAATAAAGTCCCTTAAGGCAGGTGTTTAAACTGACTTATCTACATGTTGCACTGGTGTTATTGACCTATTCATCTAGACACATGGATCTATTATTACAGACAAGAAGGCCTTTTCTGTCGCACCTTGAGGTCTCGGTGCACTATCCCATTCTGGTGGAGATAGCTGACAGCATGTAGCACCTGCTGGATCACTTTACTGGCGTCCTTTTCCGAATACACCCCTTTGTCCAGAATACGGTCAAAGAGCTCGCCACCGGAAACCCTGTAAAAAAACAAACAAACAAAAAAACACAACCATTCTTTAACTTCAGCCCAAATCACAATAATGGCACATGATCTAAAACCTAGCATATGAATATTTTAGCTCAATGGGTCTCAAATTACCACTGGATGTTCCTGGGCTTGTAGTCCTATAAACCTGGCACTTGGAGAGTCACATTTTTTTCGAGGTGGTAAAAGTTTGAGATCCACTGCTTTATCTTGGTCAGTCATTAAGTAAAGTGTGTCTGGATCTTCTCATATTCAAAATCTACTTCCATTAAAATCAATCCTACCAACCAATCACAACCATAACCTCTGTTTTCTCATTGGTCTATTATACAATTGACTTTAGAAGTAGCTTGATATGTATTTTTTTTTCCACATCCTGCATATGAAACCTGCATGGACAGGGCCCAGACTCATCAAACTGAATAATTAGGATGTCAGACAAGGTTGGGATACTTACAGCTGCATGACAAGGTAGTAATGAGTCCGACTTTCATAGAAATCCTCCATCCCCACGACATTCTCATGTTTTATTCTGCCAAAGAGAAGTTTTTCATTGTGAGAAACAGGTTATTTAAAAAAAGCACTATATATAAACACTGTGTCCAAACCTTTTTTATGGCAGCCATATTTCAAAAGTACAAAACAGATGTGACACAACTTTCTGCTTAACAGCTCTATGTTCCCACAGCTCTATTTCCCCACATTTCTAATATTATATTCTGGTAAATGGTGCTTGTTTAACCCAAACCTAAACCCTAAATTTTAGTAATGTGGGAACATAGGGCTGACTCCCATAAATCTCTTAAGTATTGACCCCGTGTTCAGAAACCAATGCTTTAAAACAACAAGAAGTCTTGTCTATTTGATTAAAAAAAATATATAGTAGCAGCCTATTGAATTAAATCATTGAGGGTGTATGTTGTTAGCTGCTGCAATGTTGTTTTTCTAGCTTTCAGCCTTTTACACATACTTCTCTGAACTTACATGAGACAAAGCCATCATTAGCATTCCTTCTGAGCCTGATCTTACACCGCCTACAAAGAGAATCTAAAATGAAGGTTCCCACTCAGTTTTTACCTCCGCAACACAGCAATCTCATTCTCTAGATGCAGGTCGCGCTTTTGTTTTTTCTTCACACACTTCATAGCAAACATCTTCCCCGTCTTCTTCTCTTTGACCATGTACACCTCAGCGAAAGCTCCCCTGGAAATGAACACGGTGCAATTAGATCTGATGACAAAGCTGGAGGAAGAGATAAGCTTCACCTGCTACTAAACGGAAATTAGATTTTCATTAGACCGGGGGCCAGTTGTTAACAAAGGAAGACGCGATTACAGATTACTTCCTTTGCTTTGGCATTTCCCCATGTGCTCATTTAAGGCACAATCGAGATATAAATCCTGGAGGCGGCCTAATCTTGCAATTAAAATAAACAGCACATGGAAATAGCTGTACCAACAAGTTTATTAAGAGGAACTGGAGATCTCAGAGGTGGAGCTATTTACACCTGCAGGCTTGTGTCAGGGCGGGACGGTGCTGCTGTGTGCCATCTTGAGCCCTGACTCTGGGAATAGTTGTCCCAGAAGGTGGATTAGGGCCTTTATCTCTGACGTAATGGAAATGGTGGCTGGAGCGCTGCGAGCCTGAGGAGCAAAAGGGGAGCGACTGAGCGTGTGCAGAAGATTTCTCAGGGCCAGAGTCAGGAACCACTGGGACGGAGCGACCGTGACCCCTGAGTGTGAGGCGCTGACCCAGGGGAGGAAGAAAGGCCACCTTGTAAATACTCCTAGCTCAGTAGGTAGAGCCGTTTGCCCACTAATCCACTGCTAGCAGCATTGCATACTACTGTCCCGGGACAAGACACTTCAGCCTTTCCTCTTGTATGAATGTGGCAGTGTGATGGCTGCCATGTGTCTGTCAGTCTGCCTCAGGGCAGCTGTGGCTACAGAGGTAGTTCACCACTGAGTGTGCTAATGTAAAGCACTTTGGCCTGGAAAGTTAATAAATATTAAATCCATTTTAATTATTATTATCATTATAAAATCATGTATTTGTATAGAAATTCATGAATATAAAACAGGGTACCTCCAGGGCTTTTCAGGTAAAATTGAAATTTTTTATGGCCCTGTCACTGGTAATCATGATAAAATTCATAAAGAACTTGTACAGAAGACATATTTTTCTATTATTAGTTACCTTGTATTACACAAATATATTTGTCTTTGTGAAATTTACTTTTAATTTTACATATATCTTGTATAAACTTTACATTATTACAATATGTGAATTAAAAAGACTAAAGTCTAAAAAGACATGGGCATAAATGTCAAGGTTTGCAAGCATTTATACATTTGAAATTTAAACATTTACATACTGTATAGTGTTTCCCAACCAGAGGTACAGGGACCCCTGGAGGTACACGAGCACTGTGGAGGGAGTACTTGGATTTATTTCAAAATTTATTTCCAAGATGATAAGAAAATCTTTGCAATAATTTTATATCAAACAGATGAAACTTTTGACATCTTTCAAAAGTTTCAGCTGACTGCTTAAGGATATTAGTTGAATATTAAACAGCATTTTGTTATATTATTATTATATTATTTAGATTCAATAGGTTCACAGGAGAGTGAAATAGTTTTCTTTCTAGTAAATTTGATGTGTTCAAAATAAATGTTTATATTTAAATGTCTATTGTTTATTCTGAACGTAAATTATTTTATTTTTTATGTCAAATTTGAGTTTAAAAGAAAAAATGTACAAATAAAAGTACAAAATCCTAGATAGACAAAATGTAATATCAGTCAATAAAATCAATGCCTTCCTGACCAGCAACAAAGAGCACACTGGATTGTGACTCCTTGTGGCAGGATTGGCCAGTACAATAAAAGCATTTGTTACAATACAAATACTTTATTATGCTCTTAAGACTTTGGGGATACCATAATAAAAGGTAAAATATTCCTAATATCATTACAGCACTTCTTTATAATTTCTCCAAAACAACCAACGCTCATTTTATTTTATTCATTGTATCTCCTCAACTCTTAAAGTCTCTCTTAGAAGTCTTCAATCAAGGCCTGAAAGCAAATGTCAAGCCGTGTTTTGTGTCACTGATGTTAAATATTTTGAAGCTTAAGAGGGTATAAAACCTGATTCTAGTGTTAGCCATTTCCCTGAAGAGCCTGAGTCCTGATTAGCTGCCATTGCCAGGGAACGGTCCTGACGCTGTTTACATTGGACCCTAAGGGGACGGTTGTATTTTTGAGAGTTTTACGCAAGACAATATCCCTTTTGGGTTTGTCTTTCCATTGGCCGTGGTGTGAGACAGGAAGGAAACAATAAACTGGGGACCAATAGCGGCATCAGAGGACTTTGAAATGTAACTATTTGTATGCATGTGAGCTCAACCCTGTCTCATGAAGTACTTACTGTGTATGTGTAAAAAATGAGGACATTATCTTGTGCTTTCCTTCTTAAAGTCCAATCGGCTAAAGCCTTGTTGGCCTGGACCGTGTCCTGGTGTCTCCTATACTGACGTCACTCATTAACTCGCTCCTTTATTTACCATTGGCCCCTGATCTGATAGAGATGCTCTCCAAGAATCTGTCTTATCAAACGTTTACCAAGAAATAGGGCTGCTTTAAAGGTACGTGACCTCACGTGAATATTGAGCTGTTTAACCATATTGATAGAGGTTTAGACCTACATTAGGACGGCCTGCAATGTTTACCATAACACATGATAAAATACACCATCAAACACACAAACACTGACACATTCACACAGGCAAGGCAGGTAAAGTGTCTTGCCCAAAGACACAACGGCAGCATGCAACCTTGGGGTTAGTGGGCGAACGTCTGAACCGACTAGTGAGCTACTGCCGCCCCATAAATGCAGTCAATGCCAGCAACTATGGGCCTTAGGTTGCCCCTGGACAATGGTCTTCAAAGTAAATGAGTGTCATTATGTCAGTGTTATCCAAGTACTGGCCCTATAACACGTTACTAACACTATTTTGTTTTCAGTGGACACCACATAATAACCAACTCACAAGTTTAAAGTACCTGTAAAAGGAAAATAGATATTGTGTTGAAATTTGAGACAATGTTTTTATAGGTTCCTGCCTTATATCATGCTATTTTATTCAACTTTTTTATTTATATAAGCTATTTAAGATATTGTGTAAGGGACATTTTTCTCACACATTTTTAAAACACAAAAACTAGACTGTTTGGCAGGATGTGATTTAAAAAAAAAACTTACACTCTGAAGTGCTGTTTTATTTTTATTTTTTCTGAATGGGCCACTAAGCTGGCCTCATACAATCAGGCAAGGGACACAAGCCACAGAGTGTTCCTGTCTAAGTCGTTAGTGAAGTAGGTCTGCTGCTGCCAATCCAATCAAAGCTTGTAATCTGTCCTGGGACACTGGGGTGGGGGTCTCTCGCCAACACACACCTGGGACTTTTCATGTGGACTTTTAACCCTTTTGGTACAGGGGTGTCTAACTTGTGTGGAAAACTGAATTGCACTCACGTTCCCAGCTGCTCCATGAAGTCGAAGATCTCCTGGATGTTCTCTGTGTCTTTCTTCCACATGTAGTCGTCCTCATGTCGTCCCATGTCTGCGTGAGCTTCAACAGGGATTTCTGTCAGGGAAAAAAATCAACAGTGGATGATATCATTTAACCCCCGTCGAGTTTCCTTTGGGTTAATAATCCCGGTTTATCATGAGGGTCTTCTTCATAAACAGAAAGTCCTCGGGGATTACTGGAGATGTCTGAGTCATTGTCGAGGCTGAGGTGTGCGTCCGTCTGTCGCCTTGCTCAGACTGTCTGCCATCTTCAGCCATACAAAAGGTTACAGCTAATCCCTGCCCTAGCACACAGGAAGAGGACAGCAGTGCCAAGCCCCCGGGTCAACCAGGGCCGATTTACCTATTATCAATGGCCCGGATGAAACAAGCCGACCAATAAGATATTCACTAGTGTTATTGCTAATACTTCAGCATAGTTTACCACAATGCAACAATTTTCCTTTTAAATGCAATACAGGCATTAGCCAATAGGAATAAAGGGTTATCTAACAGAAGTCAGCGCCAGTCTGAGGATTAAGTCCACCTGCAATGAGAAGGTTACCCACATTGAATGGTCCTTTTCTGTCTTATATAAGGGATTAGTGACTGTTGATCTAACCACTCACATAACAGCCTCAGACTGAAACATGTGACAGCTGTCTATTGTTATGGTCTGCAGATGTTTCCTTCAGAGGCTGCAACAGAAAATCACCTTCCTCTCTCTACCCAGCCTCATGTCTTTAGTGACTTTAATAAAACCTCTGTAGTAGGCCTGAGTTATATATCACCTTATGTCAGCACCCTTTCTTCATCATTGGGCTGATTACAGTGCAAGAAAGTTGTCTGTTTGTTTTTCAATAGGAGTTAGTTGACAAGTGTTGTATGTAAATATGTTTAACTCTAAAAGATGTAATAATTTTCTAATAAAAGCATGCGCATGCTTGTGTTTTTATAGAGACCGAGGGAAACACACAATAATAATAATACTTTATTTTGGTTTTGATAATCTATTTCCTAAAATTAAAAAAAATAATAAAAAAATTACTGAAAAAATTTTACTGAAGTGAGAGTATTTAGAGTGCTATAATATAACTCTTAAATTCAAAAGCTCCGACCCTGAATGACTGCATCTCATTAAAAATGGGAGAAAAGGAGGACATAATGTGCTTAGGTGGCCAGATTCTGTATGACCTTTTGTATCATCTGTAACAATGATGTAGTGCATTTATATTGTAACCTGTACAGCCCATGTTCTTTGATCATGTTATTTTAAATTTTCTCCTATGTTTCATACTTTTGTATGAAACAATTTTTTTTTAAATAAATAAATAACAATAAAACTAAAATAAATAAAAAGTAGGAGTAAAAATTAATTACTCAGGTATAAGTTTAAAAATATTGATGGGAAAACTGAGTAACAGTTTGGACAACTGGTTTATGTTTTAGTTTTAATGTAAACAGACAAAACATGAAAAATGTAACAATTCTGGTATTTTTTGAATAAAACTGTAAAAATATATGACAGCTTTATTAAAAAAAACAAAGTAAGGCACAAATCCTCTCACTTTTTTCACAACAGAAAGTTTTTTAAAACCAACACATAAGGGATATATAGACGTGGGTAGATAATAATAATAATAATAATAATAATAATAATAAGCCAATAATTGTACTCAAGTGAGAGTATTGTTACTTGAAAATAATATTACTCAAGTAGACATAAAAAATAACAATAATAATAATTGATTTACTGTATTAATTTTTAATTATCAGCCTGGCCCTGTGTGTTTCTCTGTGTTTGCTGTGTGCACTTTTCCACATCAGAGCTTGTACTTACATACATAATAATCATATTTACAAAAACACTTTAATACAAAACATCGATTACATAAATAATGTTATGCAGTCTCCTATATTATGCATGGCCATAACAATATGACTCTCTGCACATGAGTTCTTACAACTGTTCAAACAAACATAAACACATTTTGCTGCAGTGTTTTGCAAAAACATGCTGCCAGTTCCCTTGGTGCAGTGTAATTAAAGAGAGCACACGCATGAGAGCCATCAGTGGTGCAGTGTGGTCCACCGTGCACTCATGTTGTTGTTATCTACCCCTTATCTAACACAAGAAGAACCATGGAGAGAGTATGTTCGGACATGACTGAGAGCTGCACCCACTACAGCACAGGAATACAGATATCCCAGGAACATTGTTATGGTTTACGTTCAGGGAGCTTCAGCCTAAACTTGTGCCTTTCTTTTGCTGAAAGATGCAGCCACAAGTTGCCTGCATCCTCCGCGTCAACATCATCACTGCTGCGGCATAAAAAAAAAGCCACGGAGTAGCTGCTGTGCACGTGAGTCACACACGGACTTCACAACCAGGGCTCTACAAACTGAGCAACGTGCAACACAAAACGTACTCCAAAAGTCTTCTGCATAAAACGCGCGTCACTAAAACTAACCGCAGGATGCTCATGAGCAGACTCACGTGCGTGATCTCTGTGCAAAAGTCTATTAAATAAAGCTGCAGCGCTCATTCAAAAAGCATTTTTTGACTGAATGATTAAATGAGGACTCACCTAGAGACTGAGGGCTGCGCAAGCTCCGCTCTGACTCTCCTGCCAAAAGCTCTCCGAGGTCTGGACGGATTAGTTTACGCGGGACGGCAGTAGTCGGTGTTGTCAGGTCGGAGATGACATCCATGGAGACAGGAGGGAGGGGGGCGGGGCTAATAGGCTCTCACAGGTGCTTTACTGAGGCGCGTGTGGAGACTCAACGGTGCAGCTGCTGTTGCAACATCATCACCCATTTTTCCTCTGCGCTGTGATTGTAGCAGTGGCAGCAGCAGCGCAGTGGAGAAAAGAAAAGTGCGTGTCCTGCGCAGCATTTTCTCTCCTACATCATGAGAGCAGCATTAATTAAAAAAAAGTGCTCTCTCGAGTCTGACAAGTGACTGTTATGGCACTGTTTGTAGTGGCTCAGTGCACATTTTAGTAATAAATGTGCAATGAGCCACTGCAAACACATTTAGTCCAATTTAGAGCCAGTATTATTATGGTTTTAGTCCTACTGTGGTTTGGGGTTGAAGTGTAGACCACTGCTTAGTCCAGGGCACAGTTTAGACTTGGTTTAGTCCTAGATTAGTCCTGGTTTAGACCTGGCTTAGACTTGATTAGTCCTGGTTACGTTCTAGTTTAGACCTGGTTTAGTCTTGGTTATGTATTGGTTTAGACCTGATTAGTCGTAGATAAACCCTGGTTTAGTCCTGGTCATGTGTTGGTTTAGACCTGGTTTAGTCAGTTCTGGCTTAGATCTGTCATAGACCTGGTTTAATCCCTGTTTTGACAATATTAATCAGTTGTTATTTCAGTCTGTTGAAGATGATACTTTGCAAGCCAAATATTTTCTGAAGAGGTACTTAGTCTGAAGGATTAGAGAACCATTGTCTCATTTATTAGGACTAAGTGGAAATGTAGCTGTCATGTCTTTTTTATACTGAAGTGATTGATACAGTATATTTCAGAAAACTATAGCTAAATGAATACAGGGAAAGTATGTGTCATGTCCCGCAGCAGCAACCACAGGCTTATGCTTTAATCTGCATCAGGTGTCCCAGGACCAAGCCAAGGTTAGGTCACACGCTGCCGGTGCATCCTCTGCTGGTGCTTACTGTCCCTGTCCTACCTCTGCCTCTGCCCTGCACACTCATCAGAATAATGAACTACATACAGTAATCTGTGGTGGAGATTAAATTAGTTCAACTGAGGCAAGAGCAAAGCTGCTCTAAGCACTTTCTACTGGTGACAAGCTCACACAGTTTCCTAACTAAACAAACATAAACATACAACATTTACAGGTTCATTCCTATGTTCCCACAGCTCCATGTTCCTACAGCTCTATGTCACCACAACTCTACGTCACCACAGCTCTATGTTCCTACAACTCTACGTCACCACAGCTCTATGTTCCTACAGCTCTACGTCACCACAGCTCTATGTTCCTACAACTCTACGTCACCACAGCTCTATGTTCCTACAGCTCTACGTCCCCACAGCTCTAGGTTCCCACAGCTCTACGTCACCACAGCTCTATGTTCCTACAGCTCAGTAACATAGAGCTGTGGGAACATAGGGCTGTGGAAATGAAGTAAACGTAAATGTATCACATGGAAGCTTCTACTTAAGAAAAGGTATTTAAGTATTCACTTTCAAAGGTACTCAAAGTAAAAAAGTAAAAGTATTTCACACAACCCCTGTTTAATGTATTAAATGTGAGTCATGATTCAGAGAGGCACTGCTGAGTGCATACCTGTGTTTCCCAGTTTCTAAGGGCCCGGGGAACATAGGTTCCTGCTCATTATTGAAAGAACCTATGTTCCATAGAAACTAGGGAAGACAAGTACTGAAGAACATTGGTACTTGGGCATTCTGGTAAGTCCTGATGTTCCCCAGCTCTAATCCTAACCTTAGAGTTTCCTGGGGAACATAGGGCTGACCCCGGCACTGCTTTGATTCTGTTATCTGTATATGTGCAGACACTACACATTTATTTATGGGGCAACATATAAAAAAATTAGGGCACCACTGGTTCTAGCTGTTGCTCTCAGTTACTACTAACGAGGTGCAGTACAGCGCAAAAGCTAAACAAAACATTCAAAACAGTCCTGTTAAATATATTCTTTAAAATATTCAGAGTCAGGTTTTGCAGAAGACCACCAGCAGCAACACTCAAACAAACCTCAGAGAAACCGTAAAGTCAACATAGAAACATGAAAAAGAGTTGTTTCTATTTGATCAGTGAGCAGGGCACACCTGTCTCACATCAAACACTCAAACAGAGGAGCAGACAGCCAATCAGGACGCAGCATCGCTCACACCACACAGAGGCTAAGGGTCGGTCAATCAGCCTGATTCAAGCACAGAACCCCTCCAAAAGGATTACAATAAAAAACAAAATGTCACATCTGTGGGACAATGCCAGTTCTGCTCAGCTTTATAAAAGGTTTACGTCTAAATCAAATCAAACAATGAAACCTTTCCTCAGTACACAGCCTAACAGGCTTAGGATTAACTTTTTAAACCGTGCCTGGGTCAAAAACAAAGCTCCTCAGGGGGGAAACAAAGGCCTGAGATCACCTCAAGCTCTTAAAATGCATTGCATCTAAATTAGTGGTCAATGGGATTACACTAAGGGATCAGGGAAATGTTTAACACCTTATGTAACTAGTTTGTTTTCTGTAAGGAGCAAGATTAAAAGAGCATTCACTGAGATAAAACACAAACACTCAAGTCTATAAAACAGAGAGGTGCTGTGTGCCTTAAGTTGATTTGATGTAGTTGATAATTGCACAGTATTCCTATCACCAAAGACTGCGTTCGGGTTAGCGCTGTGAAATGGGTGTCCCACTGGGACAATTGACCACAATCACTGTGAAATAAAACAGTAAGATTACATCGTTATGAAAAGGAAAAGAGGCCTTTCACTTTAGATAATTATAAGATAGAGGCGAAGCTTTTTGTGCTCATTTTTTGGTTTAATCATCTATCTGACGCTTGTTACACAGAATTTGGTGTTCAATCTCTGCGGGCGCCTATCTTATGAAGAAAAGAGAAACACTTTTTACGTGTATGCAAACCTATAAATCCGTCAGGTCTTTTTGTTGTGATTA
The DNA here is from genome assembly GCA_020698575.1 of Bostrychus sinensis. Taxonomy (NCBI): domain Eukaryota; kingdom Metazoa; phylum Chordata; class Actinopteri; order Gobiiformes; family Eleotridae; genus Bostrychus; species Bostrychus sinensis. The sequence continues at coordinate 11,701,704 of CM036250.1, forward strand.
CAAGTGATCATTTTCTGTCTGAGTAGAACTTCTTGGAGACTGAAGAGACGCCTCTCACCTTGATTGAAGCACTGTCAGAAGAGCAGCTTTGAAATGATGTCTTAGAGCAGTGGTTCTTAAACTGCGGTATGGGTACCATTGGTGGTACACAGACTTATGATGCTACTCAGGAGTCTTTTGGAGTTCAAGTCTGGTTTTAAGTTCAAGTTTGAATTTAGAGCCAGTTTTATTACAGTTTTAGTCCCACTCTGATTGGGGGTTAAAGTGCAGACCACTGCTTAGTTCAGGGCACAGTTTAAACTTGGTTTAGTCCTGGTTTAGTCCAAGTTTAGTTGTAGATTAGTCCTGGTTTAGTTTTGGTTATGTGCTAGTTTAGTTGTGGTTTAGACCTAATTTAGTCCTGGTTTAGACTTGATTTAGTCCTAGATTAGTTCTGGTTTAGACCTGGTTAAGTCATGATTTAATCCTGCTTATGCGCTGATGCTTAGTTGCTTAGTTGTGCTAGTTTAGTTCTGGTAAACTGGAACTAAACTATCACAGAAACAAGACTATGTGCTAGTTTAGTTCTGGTTTAGACCTGCTTTAGTCCCATATTAGTCCTGATTAAATACTGGTTATGTGCCGGTTTAGACCTGGTTTAGTCAGTCCTGGTTTAGATCTGTAATAGGCCTGGTTTAGTCCCTGTTCTGACCATATTAAACAGTTATTCTGTTAAAGATGATACTTTGCGAGCCAAGTATACTCTGTGGCAGTCCTTAGTTTGAAAAGAGACCCTCTGTCTCAGAGGAAAGAGTGAGCCCTCTGGAGGCTAAAAAGTAAAACAGCAGAACAGGGAAAATATGTACAGAGGTTAAGATAAAATAAATAGTACACAGTAGATAACATTTGTCATGAGTGTACCTGGGATGACCTGAAGCCAGTATGCATCAGATCAGTCCTGGATCACTTTATTGCAGTGGAAAAGATGAAGGCTGAACATCAAAGTGCAGTATCTTTATTTGATTTAACGTTGAGTGCTTTTCAAGTGGCACAAAATGGTTGAAGAACAATGGATGTAAGGCTGGCTCTGACTCATAAATAAAGCAGTTGTATCTTGTTTTATGTGTGGCTATTCTGAATATAGACACCTGCAAATAAAACACGTTGGCATTTATAAATAGTCAAACCGGTATTCTCTTTTTCATTCACTGTCTATTGTGTTCATTTGATGTAAAAGATGCTGACAACTGAAGGCCATCAGTGAAACTCTCTCACTCCGATGCTAAAGGACTGAACAGTTGAGCCCTGAGATTAACTTTCCAACAATCTTTTAGGCAGGGACAGGGTTAAAAGCAGCAACCCACTAAATGGAGAACGCTCAGATAGGAAATAGAGAAAGTGAAAGATAAACCATAATTAAATCTTTTCAATATTTTACCTGTCTTTTTTCTCCTGTCACATCTGTAGAACATATTTCATATAGATATAAATACTAAACATGTGTAATCTATGCTATGTGCACAATTGCACTTAATTATGACACAAGAAAAAACAATAGCAAAGTATTTTTTTTTTTAAACAATACATCTATGTTCAGTCTCGATCTGTGAGGTTTCTAAGCTCACCACAGTGATGCTATGCTATGACAGAGCCCCATGTTTTGAATGTGGAAACGGCTCAGCTCCCAGTTCAGGTAATGATTATTGGCTCTGCAGTAGCTGTCCAATAGTGCCGCAGACATATGAGGTCTGTTGCTACCATCACAGCAGGCAAAGGCTAAGCCGCAGTTATTGAACACCTCACATCTTCAAGCTTATGTCTCCCTCTAGAGGCTGAACCTATTTTTTCATTCAGCCCAAGTGTCTGAACTCATCACTTTATTTCCATCTCGTGTTGGCTCTCCCTCCACAGTTATGCTCTGTCATCATCTTTGGCGTCGCAAGAATCCTAGGTCTCAAATACAGCAGACCATTTAGAAAAGTCCATGCTGAGTTTGTGTGTTTCGAAACTTAGGCCCAGTGAACCTGAGATCCAGTTTTCGAGTGACGTTTGGCCTCCTTAAGGGTGAAAGCCTCCTGCTCCTCGCTCATCTCCTTTAGTCTCTTCTCCTCCAGGAAAGACACCAAAGAGTCCCTCATGTCCACGACCTCGATCATCTCCTGGAGAATCCGCTCTTCTTCTGCCTCCTGCTCTGGTGTTTTGTCTGCCACAGAAAATAAGCCAAATTAAAACACTTATATACAGGCATAGATTTTAGGGTTCATACACAAAATTATGCTAATAACTTTTAATTACTTTTTCAGGACAGCCCCATAACCTTTCACCAAATCTCCAACATCAAAAATTACTTCATGACAAAATCTTTTATATTGGTAACTCAAACTTGTTATTGTGAAATCTTGCAGTGTAACAATGTAATAATAATAATAATGTGAAGTATTTACATTTTTGTGTGTTATGTGTTTTGAAATAGAGATTAATTGATATGTCCTGTGCCAGGGAATGTTCAATATTATACTGTCAAAACTTTAATTGAAAAGTTCCTAAAAATAAACTCTTTTGATACTGAGCTATTAGCTTAACACTGAAAGAAAAACAAAACTATATATTCTAACTGCTGGTAGCTTTGAGTTTGACAAAGTAGTTTTAAAATCCATAATACTTAAAAAAAAAAAAACCTTGACCAATGTTAGCAGTGAAACAATAAAATGAGGTAAAATGGTCACATAAATGCTTTTCTACCTCCATGGGCACTCAAAGGAACCATTCACCCATTTACCCATTGACACTCATACATTCATACACCAGCGTGCACAAACACCAGAGGACAGGTGGGTTAAATGTCTTGCCCAAGGACACAACACCACTATGCAGTAACCTTCAGGTTAGTGCATGAACAGCTCCATCAACTGAGTTTCTGCCGCCCACAGGTCTTTGCAGTTATGTAAAAATTAATCATGTCCATAAATGTGCATGATAAAAAAAAGATCATTTTGGGGGATGATTGTTTGTAACTTCCTGTTAGACAGTTATTTAAACTTCCATAATTTTCCGGGATACTTGACCAAGTAACAATAAAGTCTTTACTTCCAAAATGTGTTTCAGTGACTCTTTCAGGTTTTGCATAGCCGTTAAACCTTACTGTAATAATAATAATAATAATATTATGTAAAAACATAAAAGAAGGAAGTTACACACCAGTTATTTCCATGTATTTCCTGAGCTCCATCTCCAACATGCTCTGCTTATCCTCCAGCTCCAGTTGGCGAGACCTGCGTGGATACAAAACAACCATCAGCTGAGTCATGCCAACATCCTGTCCCGCTCCTGCTGCACCGCTTCCCGAGGTCATGTGGTCTATTAATTGTGTGTACAGACGTGATTGGCTGCAGCGATGCAGGAACAAACAGTAACCACACAGTCGTGAGGTGGAAGTGTAAATGGGCTTCTGGGTTTGCACAAAAGCTCTGTTGTATCCTGTGTGTGACCTAACAGACGTGCACTGTGCTCAGCGCTGGACTGGCTTCACAAAACGGCAGGCAGACTTACGCCACCATGAGTTCAGACTCCTCAGAGACCAGGGCGTTTTTCTCATGGACCAGCTGGATCCAGTGCTCGATCATGTTGGAGGAACCACTGCTGCCTGAAAGAGAGAAGTAGATAATGTGAGTCACAGAGTGAAAAATAAAATAAAAAACACAGTTGCAATCAGAAATATTCAACCCCCCAAAGATTTAAGCATTTAGCGTTTAAAGATTTTTCAAGACGACAAGAAGATCCTGGGACGTCCTGGAGTGACCTTCTCTGTTTCCAGATTTTAATCAATTTGAAAATCTAGGGGTTTAGAGAAGGCATGGAGGCCATCAAACCTCACTGAGCTAGAGGCTTCTGCAGGTGAAGAATGGACAAACAAGAGGTGTAAGAAGCTCTTTAGCAATTACTGAAAACATTAAAGGATACTTCACAAAGTCAGCTAATGGCTGAATAATACTGCCCTGGGCCTGTGTTAATAGTCACTTTTTCCATTTGAACTTCAAAGTTAAGTCAACATCTGTTGGGAAAATAACTTAAATTCCCTATTATGCTAAATCGACTTTTTGAGCTTTTAACCATGTTATAATGAAGTTTGTACCTCAAAAACATACTGGAGTAGTTTTTTATTTCATTCATGTTTGTTTGAGTAATCCTGTATGTTGATGCCATCTCTTTTGCCAGAGTTGAACGCTCAGTCTCACAGCTCTGTGCAGACTCGTGAAACCAGGAAGTGCTCCTGTGCGTTTCTAATGCCCATACAGTCATTGGACTTGTTCTGATAATTTCAGCGCCTAAATTGCCGTCACTGTGAAGTAGTCACCTCATTTAAATATCTGTTACCATCAAGTTAGCAGTGCTAAATATCAATTTTATGCTCTGTCCACCCCCCACCGTTGCCAGCAGGGGGTCACAGACACTTAATCCAAGCAAAGTCAAAGTAAGGGCTCCCAAAAACAAATGAATAGTTTTTGTTGTTTATTATTTTTTGTCATTTATTCACATTATCGTTCATTCACATTGTTCTGATGTCTCTTGAGGTGAAGGGGCTGAACATTTCTGATTGCAACTGTACAATAAAATGCTCAAACAATCACAAGTATGTGGTGCTCGTTTGTAATTTTAATACTTAGTTTGTGTTCTTCTTTTTCCGAGGTTTAAAAACTACATCAATTGAGATCTCGCATGTAAAAAACCTTGGGGAATATTGTGCTCCATTTTAAAATATACTTTAGACACAAAAATGAGAACTAAAATATCACAGAAGAGCTATACACAGAATATTGTGCTTTATCTTACCAGCCTCCCCACGAAGAGTTTGCTCCAGCTGCACACCTTTATCTTCCAACTCCTTAAAATTGACCTCAATCTCCTCAAGTCTCCTCTGGATTGACTGTTTTGAAGATAAAAAAAAAAAGTAAATATGAACTAAAAGAAGTTGTACGTTTTGTCTTGTGTCACTTGATGAAATGTCACCTGAGCTTTACGCAGTCTCTGTAGTTCACTCATTTTAGCTCTGCGCTCCAATGTCCTCATCTTCATCAGCTCAAACTTCTGAGCCTCAACAGGATCTGAAGGCAACGCCTGGAACTAGAAAAGGCAAGTATGAAATTCTCATGAGTTTATCCACTACTACAAGAAAATTAGGGCTGCACAAATTTATCATTATTGCTACATCAATAAATGCAATAAATGTGTCGTAACAAACTTAATGTATTGCAACAAATGTTATGTTCCTGTGAAATCATCTTTCTGTCAGAGCCTTAAATGAAACTGTGTTGTGACCAAATAAAAATATTTAAAAAGTTCAGATAGGAATAGACTAGGAAATTTCTATTCTCATCACAAGCTTTGGGTCATGGCCGAAAGGACAAGATCCCGGATACAAGCGGCTGAAATGAGTTTCCTCCTCAGGGTGGCTGGGCGCTCCCTTAGAGATAGGGTGAGGAGCTTGGTCACCCGGAGACGATTCTCCTCCACATTGAGAGGAGAAAGTTGAGGAGGCTTGAGCATTTGTTTTGGATGCCTCTTCAGGGCATGTCCCACTAAGCGGAGACCCTGGGGAGACCTAGAACACACTGGAGGGACTATGTCTCTCAGCTGGCCTGGGGATTCCCCCGGACAGCTGGAGGAAGTGTGAGGGGTGAGGAAGGTCAGGGGATCTTTAGTTGAACTGCTGCATCCGCGACCCATTCCCACATAAACAGCAGAAGATGGATGGATATACTGTATTTATGCTTTAATTTAACTGAATTACAATGTCAAAATAGTACATCAAAATATCACAGATCATATCATTATTGCAATATTCAGCATAATTATCCTCATATTGTGCAGCCCTATAAAGAGATATTAAGGTCTTCCATATGACAGACATTTACTCCTGACTTAGACCTAGATTTAGATCAGATTTAGACTTAGATTTAGAGATTTAGTTTTTATTTAGGTCTAGTTTTAACCAGTGGAAACTAGTGGACATTATTGCAGAGACTTGTTTTTATCTACATATTTGAATGTAGTTAGAAATGTACTTTGAATGAAGCATTCACATATCACAGGTCTAATTGCAACAGTCAACATAGTTATTGCATTTGCACAATTCCCCCATATTGTGGACGTGATCATAAAAAAAGCCAGCTCCATCCTTACTTTCTCATCAAACAGGTCAATGTCATCCCGATGAAACATCTCATCATCTTCATCGTCGTCATCTGCATCATTCTCAGAGGCACAGTGAAAGTGTCCGAAAGTTGTTTCTGTGGGATTCATATGAGAAGATGTAATAAGACCTTCAGCAACGCAAAACTACAATGCGCTGTGTCCTGAACTTACCCACTGTCCCAGGATGGCTGAGGACACTGAGCTTGCTGTCCCGGCTAATTCTGGGGGATGACAGATTCCACGGTGAAAATTTGGATCGTGATTTCATCTGTCCACTCGGGATCTCTTTCCTTTTGAAGCAGCGTCGGTTCCTCTTTTCCCTGAGGTTGCTAGCGGTGCTGCCACTCCAGTAGCCCTCCTCCTCCTGCCCGTCCAGCCCCTCTGGTTTGGGCGGGCTGGGGCCTCCCGCTGTGGCAGAGGAAGAAGAGCAAGAGGAAGATCCGCATGGAGTCTCTGAATCAGAGTCGGCACTAAAGAAGTTTTGAAGATTAACCAGCTGGCTTTTCTCCTCATCTGTCAATTGAAGCTTTCGCAGTGACTGCTTAGGACGAGGGTCTTCTGCTGGAGAGGATGGGTTAACAGGATGAATAGTCCTAGGTTTGGCTACAGGGGGCTGAGGGGAGGCCTGCCGAGAGACCCGAGGTTTTGGGACAGGGCATGGTGCAGTTTCCTCCTCTGTAGGTCCAGCTACATTAATAATAGGTGAGGAATCTATGTGACTTTGTTGTGGCTCTGTTGAGTCCTCAGATTGAATTATCTCTTGTGCAAAAGGTTTTATAGAACGCCTCGAGGGGGCACAGTCCAGCGTGTGTTCGTACTCCTCATCTGATGGTGATGGCATATAGTCACTGGACAGCTCATTTTCTTCATTGGTGTCTTTGGGATCTCCAACCACCTAAATAAAGAAAAGTCTAAAATTACAGCAACACGTGAAGCAACAAAAAGGCTATAAGTAAAGCTTTCTTTTCCAGCCTCTTGTTGCCCCAGTCCATCTCTTTGAAGACATGACGCCATCAAATTCAAAATGAGTAATCTACAGCATTTTCATTAAACAGTAAAAGTTCTCAGTTACTACACCTGATCATTGCACATGTTTTCATTTACATTTTACTCATTGTCGCAACGTTTTTTGAACTGTGGTTGTATGCAGTCTGCCGGGCTAACATGACAAAGACACCCAAAGCTATTATGCAACATCACATTGTAGCATTGAAAACATGTTTTCTAAAATGTGCAGTGAGCAGCAGAATGGCACGCTTGTGTTCAGTGACCCACCTTACACAACGTTTCAGCCGGGTTTCCCAGCGCTAACTCTTCTGAGTGCAGCTCGCAGTAAAACCTCCCTGAGGGAACATCACACACACAGCGATCACAAAGGAGACAGGGCAATGGTAATGTGCGAAATATGGAAAACTCTTGAGGTTATTAAAGATTCATGTTCACTCACTTGAAATGAAAGCCAACACAAATTATTCACAATAAAATCAACATGAATAAATGATGTTAGCCTTACAGTAAAATAAAACATATAACTAACTTTTCCAGTGAGGTTGTTAGCAACATAACTCAAAAGGATATGGCAGGATTTTGATTAACATTTTTAAGGAAGGTCAGTAAGGAAGAGATTATTCATAGTATAGGATTATTAGTATAGATTTAGACCGCTCTTCATTTTTTTTAGGCTTTATTGATAGGACAGAGTAGCAGGAAATCAGAGAGAGAGCAGTGAGAGACATTCGGCAAACTGAGAGTCTGGACTTGAACCCACGATGCCAAGGCAGGCTGTAGTTGCCAGGATTTCTATTCCCTGAGTTTGTTTACCATTGTGATCAATTTTGTCTATTGGCAACAACTCAAAATGTTACAGGCAGATTTTAATGAAACTTTTAAGAAAGGTTACAAATGAGGGCAGCTTAGTTTATGCTGTGGTTCTAGGTCACTGTCTGGTTCCAGGATTTTGTTTTTACTTTTTCCTTTAATTCCCCACCATATTACTGGGAGAAACTGTAATAATTTGGCACGGGATTGTGCTCTTTGGGTGCTTCTAGTTAGTGGATAGCTATCCCTCCAACAAAGTACCTACAATTTACTCATGACTAACTCTAAATTCAGCCCAGGACAGCGTACCTGTAGGTTGGTCAAAGGTGTATCCTCCCAGCCTGAGAGTGATGCCACAGCGATGGCACTTGAAGCAGCTGCGGTGGAAAAACTTGCCCTCAGCACTGATACGCTCCAGCACATAGACCCTCTGACTGCAGAAGTAACACTCCTCACTGTTGGTCAGGGAAGCACTGGAGTCCGGGGCAGACTCGGGGATAGGCTCAGGCTTGGGCTCAGGCTCTGGTTCAAGCTTTGGTGGAGGTTCGGGTTTGGGCTCAGGAGGCACAGAGGATATCTATAAAACATTTGTGTTAGCGTTGCCATTTCTTCTTTTATTTGAGATAAGAAAACAAAAGACTTACATTAACCTCATCTCCCATTCTTCTCAGGGTTGAGTGTTTCTGAGATGCCAACTTTTCCTGCATTGAAGACAACTTGTAAATTATCTTTTTCTGAAGGTCACAACCATTTAGAATGACATGACTCAGATTTCAGTGATTTACTGGAAGCTCCTGATTTAGTATAAAATCCAATAATATGGCAGATAATAAACTGTTTTGTTCAGTGCCACGTGAGATACTATTAGAGACAGACTGCAAATGCCTAGATATGAACTCAAGCCAACCAGATAGCGTGTTTCAAAATAACTTTATCAAGTACTTCTTTGTTGTGTAAACAGGAGCTACAGTGGCCATACCTTTCGTCTTTGTAGAGAGTTGTGCTTTAGCTTGTTCAGGAAAAAGACAGCTGACTGTGTTTGGGAGAGTGTCAGGGGCTTGGGCGAGGGCTGAAAACCCACAGGGTCTGTAGTCAACAGAAAAACAATCAAAGAAGGTTAAGAAAGGCACTCACAGCAAATTTATCTCATCTGAAAATACTGCAACAGACTGTAATGTTGGCCTAGTTCACATACAGAGCATTTAAGTATATAGACAATTAGAAACTAAATAACTACATACAAAGTCTATTAATTTATGAATAGTAGGAGTGATCTATTCCTGTATTTGGTGACATGTCACAGAAGCTGAATATCACCCCACAGACAGTCTTAAGGCACTCAAACCATGACCATGACTACCTGCTCTGGCCGGTTTGATGAGGTTACAGCAGAATGACAGCTCCCTCCTGCCTGCACATCAGTGAACGCACCTCAAGCCGAGCAACACAGCATCACAGCCACGGATCTCATCTATCACACCCACTTCAGATCATTCACTGCAGCTGAACGCTGCTCAAACTCCTCATGCTACACATGCTCTTAAAATACCTACAAAGAACAAGGAGAAAACCCTCCTTGAGTGCAGAATTAGCAGATCCCCTTCACGAGCCGCTAGTCCCATCAGACTGTGATAAGCCCGCTCCACACAGCAACTGTTTGCTCTGCCTGCTGCTGGCTGCCTCAGTGCAGGAGAGCAATGCGAGCAGTAGGGGCTGGCTTTGAGCTCAGCACTGGCCACTTGAAACCAAGGAATTCTGGGTAACAGGCTCTTAAAGAGACAGTGCTGATTTATGCACTTATCAACACCAAACACATTACAGTGGGAGGACAGCGTACCTGACCCTTTATGGAGATGCTAATGCTCTGTATCTAAGCAACACAGTTATGTAAGATTTGTCACTTCTACAGCCTTTTTAAGTACAAATAAAGATTACATTTCAAAGAAATCACAGAACCACAACATGAAATGTCTTTCCTGTTCATTTTTTTTCTAAAACAAATTGATGGTCCTCACCTTTGGCTGGAGCAGAGAAGCCCTTCTGCACCTGGGTGAGGTACAGCACCATGGACAACTTGTCTACCTGACCACCGTTTGCAAAGTCATTGGCCGACATAACACGAGGTATACCCAGCTCCTTCTCCAAAATGCTGAAGGCCAGCTGGTTGTTGTGAACAGCATTGGTCTCATCCAGAGCGGACATGTCACTGTAAAAATAGATGTATAATGTAAATGCCCTCCTAAGTGGTTTAAAATAGAATATTCATTCACAATCAATACGCTGCAGCCAAGTGGAGAAGGAGACAGAGACTAAAGGATGCACTCACATAAGTTTAGGTCTGAAATGATGGATCAGGGCACACAAGGCAAGTCCAGACCTCCAGGACTGAGTGAAGTCTTTCACATTTACATTCTTATAACCTGCAGTGTGTTTCTGGCACCACTTCAACAACTCCTCGAAGCCACTAAATGAATCTGAAAGAAATGAATCAAAACATCATCCACTATTCAGTATAGTGTTGTTTTATTTCAGGTAAAGTGAGTTGTCTTCTCTGTTCTTTCAATACATCAAAATAAAAGGGAACAATTACAATTTTATTCATGAACAGTCGAGAGAAACTGACCTTGTCGCATCTGTTTCACTTTGGTCTTCAGTTTATTGTTCAGTGAACCACCTTTGTCCATGTCATACAGATGCTGCACCTACAAATATAAAAAAAAAATAAAACATTTGAAACTCAGCTTTGTTCTGATTTTGTTTCTCTGTGTAACTATTTTTTATTTTTTTTTACATTTTAGATTTAAGGACTAATAATTTATGGTTAATGTATGCCAGGTTATCTTTGATCACAGCTGTCTGATGTTAGAGTCTGTGGAGTCAGTTGAAGATAACACCGCTGACCTGGTGGACTTGGATGGAGGAGAGGTTCACACTCTGGTATCGAGTTTTGGGGTTTATACTGTAAGCAGCATAGTTTTTGCTGGTGTTCTCTGGGGTCGTCTGAGACAAGAGCTGATAGATACTTTCTCTATACACAGATAAGAAAAATAAACAGATAGAAACATTGTTACTAAACAAGGAAAAGTTCAAAAATCACAGAAAGGGAAACAGAAAGTAAAATGAATGTAGTATGTGTGCGCTACACATGTTAAATGATTAACTGAACAGGATAAGCAGCATTTTACAGTCTGTAAATCCCAGATGACTCATAATACTTAAGGAAACACGCACCTCATGACCATGCCATGACAAGGCAAAATGATAAGAAATCAGATCGGAAACATGATAGATGACGACAACAGTACGTTTTTGAACCAGTTATTGATAAAGCTTTATGGCATCAGAAATGCTGCATGATGTCTAATATAAAAAAGCGTACCTCTCAGCCAGGACCTTAAGGTGTGGGGTCCCCATGCCCCAGCTCCTCACCATCCAGGCTGTGTCAAAAGCCGCCAGGAAACCTCGTGCTATTCCAGTCCCCAGAGGCCAGAAAGGCTGAAATAATAAAGTGACAATGAGAGCAACTCCCAATTATAAAAGCAATTTGTACATCACAAACTATGAAGAAAAAACAGTATTAACATACCTCCACCAGGCAGTCTCCAACCAGAGCAATTAGCAGCTTCTTGCCCTTTCTCTCCCGGACAATAGAGGCATTCTCAGCCCGGTGCATGCAGGTGAAATCAAACATGGCAACATCCTTTTGACCAGCGTGGTTCTGAGCAAACTGTAGGTCGGGCAGTTTTCCGCCAGTAGAGAAGTGGGCAGCGTCATATGCATACTGGCACAGAGCCTCGTAGTCAACATTTGCAGGGGCGAGCAGTTCATCTGCATCACCGTGGTCCTGTAACAAGGAGACCAGGCCCCATATCAGTCACAGCACCTTTTCTCACATTCTTATATTTGTTCTGGCTTGTGTGCCAGGCTGCAGGGATCAGGAGCAACCCGTTATCGCTTCCAATTGGACCACCTGCTCTCTTGTTTTTTTGTTTGTTTCTTTCTTACTGGCCAAAGATGAAGCCGGTGCCAATACGAATCACACTTTATCTTGGTAATGGATGTGCTGTTCTCACCTGTTTAATGACCCCCTTCTTCAGCAGGCTCTTCTTCTTGGCAGTCATGACAAAGTAGTGGGTGTCATCTTTGTAGTAGACAATGTTCTCCAAATCAATACCTGGATTGGGGAAAAGCAAAGTGTGAATATATCGACTGAGACTTGCTGTTAGGAATGCTACATATACGTATATATGACGTTTATACATCATTTTTAAATTTTTTGTGCAGTATCATGATACACATCAAACTTTGACTCTGTTTTAGTCATGAGCCGGAATAAAGAAATAGATGACGACAACCAGGAGGAGGTCAGGCTGTCCTCGTGTGTAAATTTGGTTATTTGAGAGAGGAGGGCTGCGCTATGCGGCTGTTAATGCTGTCACAGGAAATTAACTGAGAACTAAAACAATGATTAACAGTTTTTCTGCTTTCACACTTCACACTAAAGCCGCAGTGACAACGGGTGCATTCATTTTAGGCCCCATAGGCAGCAATCTGCATAACACTACAGAGGAACAATATAACGAAGCAGTCATGCAGAAGCAGAAACATAATGGTCCAGTGACTTTACTTCACAAAAAAAAAAAGAACAAGCTCCTATTCAGCCACTCTAAAATCAAGGGAACTCATTTATTACTTTGTGTATTTTTTTTTTCTGTGACAACAGAATATATTTGTACTTATTAGAGGCGAACATATGGACTCTAACCCGTCTGTGTGAGCAGTTCCTGGAAGAACTTCTGGTTGTAGATGCGAGCCACGCCACTGATCTCTGCTACCTGGGCCTCAGCAGCTGTGTTTCTGTTGACAAAGTTGGCCGTTATCCCGATGGCCAGCTTGCCTCTCAGCTCCTTACGCTTAAAGCCTTTTATAACAAACAGCAGACTGTTAAAAACACACATCATTTAAATGGAAATAAAAATTCTCAGCCACGAGCGCCTTAGTCTTACCTTCAGGGAGAAAGCTGCCTCCTCCAGCAGAGACAAAAACATCAAACTGGTAGGTGGAAGTGGGATGAGACGCAGGCTTTATTTGGGCCATCCAGCCTATTAGAAGTAGGGATGCACATTGTGTTAATTTCCTTTAATCGATTAATTGGTAGTCTTAACAATTATTGATTAACCATTCATGACATGGCATTATCTATCATTACATTTTTTCAAAGTCAACGTCTGAACCATAATAAAAATGGCTTCTTTACAACTAAAAATAAGTTATAGTCTTGTATATTTTAGGAAACAGTTGCTTAATTTTATGTTTAATTTGCCCTAACTCCCCAATGGTACTGTACCTTTACTCTACTGTACAGCATAACAGATATTTTAAGTACTGCCTTCAGTCGATTATGGATTATAACCAATTAACCACAAACACCCCTAATTAGGACATCAAATCTGTAGAAGCACATGCAGTATGTTCACAGCTTCATTACTTAATATATTTGTGATCAATATGAAAATGTAATGTCGCTATTATTAATTTATTCTTATAAATCCAGTCCAGTTGTTTTTTTGCTCCTGTGTCTCCTGAGTTGACCTCATTACAGTGAGAATACAAATGAGCAGACTGAATATAAACTGTGGGTTTAAGTAGTGCAGCAGAGACAAATAGACACAGCAGGAGTTTGGCTGGAAAGCACAAGTACCATTTTCTCCTAAGGGCTCAACCAAACCCTGGAACTCCACACCAGTGTGCACCTCCACCCCGAGGAGAAGTGCCACTTTCAGTAAAATCAACTGCAGCTGACGGATGCCTGCAAACACACACACACACACACACACACACACACATATATATTTCATTGGAAAAGACACTAGAGATATACAGCAGATCTATGGCAGTGAAACACACTCACAGATGTGATCCAGAGAGCCGCTGCAGAATTTGCCATAAAACCTTTTGGCACATAGTCCGCGGAGATCATAAATGGTGTAAGGCCAAAGGTGCAGGACATTGTTTCTGGAGAAAGTCTCTCTCTTTTCCAGCACCACCACCTGAGCCCCAAGCAGAGACAATTCGATGGCAGTTCTCAGCCCACACGGTCCAGCGCCCAACACTAGACACTGCAATGGAGAAAAAGAAAGTATCATAGTTTCATAGATATCATTAATTACATATAACTACAGTGCAATGAGATAACGCATACTAGAAAAATGTGGAGTACCTATTGAGGTCAAGTAGTATGAATAATAATTTGTTCAAATTTACCCACTCAAGACATTTTCTATCACGCACTGAAAAGAGTTGATGAGCAGCCTTGTCATAGATAATCACTGTAATTGTATAGTCATCATGGATTGGCTGATTGGGTGTCACCAAATGTGCTCAAGTTATTTTTGGACTGCAGTGAATATTTTTAGAAACACATCTCTTGTAGTTTGTCTGGGATCAAGATGAGGCATATGGACACAAAACTAATAACACCTGATGAATTAGGAGGATTAGTACACATCACTTTTTTGATTTTTTTATTTAACCTTTATTTAACCAGGAAAATCTGATTGGCAGTAGCAAGTACACACACTCAGTTACATAATTACACAGGCAAAGGCAAAATAACAGCAAGAGACAAACAGATTATGAAAAACAAGTCCAAGTTGTGAAGTCGGCCTGAAGAACTCTGGATTTGAAAGAGCTCAAAGAAATCAACTAAGTGAATGTACTGTCTTTATGCACAAAAGAGAACTGTTATAACTCAAGGACAACAGGAGTTACCAGTACCTTGTTTTTGGAGCAGACTTTCCCCTGCTGGTAGTCTGGGTGAGATGCTCTCTTGTCAAACTTTGTCCACAGTGCTTTGGCCTTCCAGTAGTTCAGTTTTTCCTTCAGTGACTTGTAGAAGTTTCTGTAATCCTTAGGATTGATGTCCAGATGTTTGCAGAGTTCAGCGAAGTGCTGTTTGACATCCTTAAGAGTCTGCGCTTGAGCAAACAACTCGAATATCGCATGAGATGGGTTAGCTGGATCCTGGCTTGCCATAGTCGATGATGGCAAGTGAGGCTCCTTCAGTCACTCTGATGGAAATCTGTGAAGCAGCAGATTATAACAGTGTGTCAAAATATCCTTCCAGTAAACCCAGTATAAGGGCAGGGCTATTACTGATAATCAAATTTTACTGAGTCCTCTTAGCCTTTGTTGTTTATGGGGAGCTTGAGCACAACTGAGCTGTCTTCATACTGTGCTGTAACTGTAGGGAAGTTCCCACCTCCTACCTTCTTAATTATAGTCTGTGCCTTTAACCTAGAGGACACTTTTAGTCACCTGGTTGGCTGAGTCATTACTCTATTTCCTTGTTGCGGTTTCAGTGGCTTTCCGGTGTCTTTTCTTTTATGACGGCTCTGCAGTGAGTACCTCACACACAGTAGATGCGTCATTCTCACACACAACCCCAGGACATAGGGAAAAAAGTTGTTTCAGCAAAAAAAGCCAATGGAAATAAGACAGTGTGAATGTAAGTTTTCCCAGATGTTGATACTGTTGTGGTTCTTCCCTAGGGACAAACTGAGAGACAACAAAGGAAATAAAATCTGTGTGATACCTTAATATCAAATATGTATTGTATATATTTATTTGAACCAGCAAAACGAGTAGAACAAGAGCGCCCTGTGGCCACAGCATATTTGAATTTTTAAAGTTATTAATAGTAAATGCAAGTTTATATTTTTTTAAATGTTCACGGTGACGTAAGCAGAATTTAATCTAATAAACTATCATTGATTTAAAAAAAAAAACGGGGGAAAACACCTAGAAAAAGGAAATGCACAGAATACAGACTATTTTGCGGGAAAGCATAAAACTAGAGACTAGTTTCAGATGTTGGCTGGTTATATGATGAAAGGAGAAACCAAAAATATATAATATCACCAAACTGTTTTCCAGTATCTAATTCACTGCAAAGTGAGCTCATGACCTTTTTGGGCCAACATTTACTTTAGGTACATTACACATATAACATGTCTAGGTACATATTTTGAGTAAATACTCCCTCCTGGTACCCTTACACCACACTATAACTATAACTAGTATCTACCATTAAGTAAAACTCAGAAACACAACAGTATATGTATATGTGCTGTGGTTGAAACTGTTTCCTGTAAATATTGCCCATCATGCATCACTTCCTGATGATAACACAAACCTTACAACACAACAGCTCCCCTCCACTGCTCAGAACGAAACCTCTACCTGATCTGCACACTGTAATTATAGTCCCTCTCAGAGCATGACAGCGCTTGTTTCTCAGACTCAAGGCTGCACATAATCCTTACCAACATTTTAAACAAAATAACAATGGCACAGCTGTTCATAGCCACTTTATCACATTGTTTCCAACATTATCAGCCCAATGGAAAGCTGAATCATACATACAAAACCCTAACCTGAAAACAATAGATACTAAAAACCATTACTGGATTTGATAAACAGAGCTGATGTCTTAGGTACAATGTCTGTTCTTGTTTATTACCATTTGCGGAAGCTATAACCACGTACTACTACCACCTTTGCTCTAAACTGATATGTGTTAATATCAAGATATTGAAGACGTCTCCTCCCTAGCGGGCTGCAAATGAACCAATGTTGCAGCAGAGTTTTGTTTAGTGAAGCTGCGGTGGCCCCTGGAGACAAGACAAGCTGTCAAACTAAAAATAACTCAACAGATCATACTGACTTTTTTATTAATCTGCTGGCGAAGGTGTTGTCTTTATACTCTGCCCTATATTTTTGGGCTGAAAAGACAAAAGATAAAAACACTAGCAAGTTTAAAGAGGGGGAGACTATAATTATCTTTCAGACATTGCTAAAATTAGTTGAGGAAGTAAAATATAATGTTAGCACAGAGAGTCATCAAACTTTTGTATGAAGCATTTCTGAGGAAAAGTCAAGTTTATGCATGAATGCCATGAGTTCAGTCCTGTTCTAGAGGTAAGAGGAAGATAGCAGGATTTCTCAGAGTCAGTGGATTAGATTGGCTTGACTCACCTCGTTACATGATCAAGCTCTGTGTAGTACTAGAAGTCCCCTAATACTTCTGTGTATCAGGGTGTTGGATCAAGCGCTGATGTCCAAGCCAAGCAAGGTTTAGGAGACGAGAGGAAAACAGAGAGTGGAGAGAGCTTATCAGACCCAGAGCAGACACATTAAAACGTAGCCTTTTCACTTTTTGCTGTTCACAATGCGAGGAAACTGGTGACAGAAGGTGTGGCAGCTGCTTTAGCAAAAGGAGGTTGCAGTCACACAGCATGTTACCTACAGAGCTAGAGGACAGAGTTTTAGTAGCAGGGACGCTCAATGGAAAAGAGCGCACAAGGCATGGACAAATTGCTTCATTGGATAATTTTTTTTTCTTTGCGCTCATAACCAGCATTTTGAGGAACAGAAACAACAGAGGAAAACATACGCTACGCAATTTACGCACTCAATGTTGGCATGGAAGTAGAAAATGCTAACAAAAAGCTAAGAGACTTTAAAACTAGCACAAAGTTACAAGTCATAAACAGAAGAAAACAACTTCAAAAGTGTTAAAACGAGTCCTTACGGGGTTGAGGAGATCTTTTGAAGCCGCTGTTGGTGAAACTGTATCCTTGGTGTCGTGTCCCTGGTTTTGCATTGTTTACAGGTAAAGTGAGTGAGAGAACGCGAGGCGCAGGTGAGCGCTCTTCCACACAACAGGCGCACACTTCCGGGGCTTTCTCGCACGAACCCCCTGCACGAGCGAGCGCCGGAGCACGTGACCTTGCGGTGGGCCCCGCAATTGTCTCAAATGGAGTCACTTCAGGTATTGTTGTGAACAGGGAAGAGGTCAGTGAGATCACGAGACACTGGAAATGTTAGAAACAAAAAACTATACGATCTAAAAAATAACTAATAATATAAAACATAATGTAACTTGTATATTTTAGCAGTGATTAGACTCCATTATTTTATTAGGAATTAGAAACCTAGTAATAAACCGAACAAGATGAAAAACTACTTTATTATTATTATTATTATTTTTATTAAATAAATCCTTATTCAACCAGGACATTTGTCTCGGGTCTCAAGGTCAGGGGTCCCTTCTATAGTCCAACTGTATATATGGGGGGTCCCACTTAAGAAGTTTTGTCTGGGGCCCCTTCAAGTCTGTAAGTGGCATAGCATACATTACTTACTTACTATATTTTGTCTACTCCGGATAATAGACCAATGTAGGACCCTTATTCAGTCTTGTTAATATACAAAGGAATATTTATTTTATTGTCAATACAAATTTTTATTCAAACATATTTTTGATTTTCAACAATGTCCATATTCATTTGAACAGCATAAACAATCCATATCTAAAGATGTCTGCTAAAAACAGTAGAAAAGAGTATTTAGGAATGACAGACTTGAAAAATAACTGCATAGCCTTAAAGAAGATGTACTGTATATAACCCTTGGTCTGTACATATGTCTGCACACACACAGACGTTGTTCATGCAGATTATTCATAGATCCACATTTTTGTACTGGACAATATGTAAAGTGTAGTAGCATCCCCTTGAGCTGGAGGATATAGAAGAGCCCACAGTTACAACGCTCTCTGTAAATGTGCCAGTCGTCACCGAGGGACCATAGAGGAACATATTGTATAAAGGTCTGTTATTTTACAGAAAAACAAGGAAGAAACAGAGGCTTCAGACACTCACCCACATTACTTTTTTACAATTATTATTTTTATTGTAAAACCATATTAATAAAATCCATACCTCAAAAGCTTTTTTTTTCTCATGAAACTAATTGTATGGTTTAAATGTCGATTTAATAAAAATACGTGCACCAAAATCATACTTGTAATGTGCATCTTTTGTATATAATTTGAAAATTGTCAAGTTATTTCACCCATGAACGTACCGGGGAAGCACTGCTGAGGGTGACGCTGGAAGCAAAATAAACTATGGTGTGGAATAAATTATAAAAATATATGTACAGAATATTAAAATAACTGTTATTTACAGTGCATTCCGTTTCAGGATGCCCATTGATTTTCTGATGAGGGCGCTGTCAGGCTCCCTGTACTGCCCCCTACTGGCGAAGGGCAGCCATGCTCGTACTGTGCACTTCCCAACTCACGCTGTAAGTCCAGTGTATGTTCTAAAATTAAGATAGCATTTAACAAAGATAAAACAGATTTATCTGAAGGGTCATAATTGAAAGGAGACATCTGGGAGTATACCTGATTTAGCCAGGAAAGAAACTCAAAATAGTGGATTATTCATTAAAACACAACTTTTCTCTTTATACATCTCCCATGTAATTGTAAGAAGTGTTCATTGTACTAAAATACACTTTATAACAGTAAAAACAAATTTTCATTGGCACAAATGTCCTTGCAGCAGAGTTGATGTCTTCTCCAACCTGAGATGACTTTTAGTGATCAGTAGCCATTTGTCTGGAGGTCAGAACTCGAAAATGCCATTTAGATGCTCCTTTTTATGCCAGGCTGTACGTTAATGTCAGCAATCATCAAAGTCCTCTGGCTGATGTTTGTGTCTCTGAAAATAACCTATAAAAATAAGCAGCAGCCAGAAACATGGCCTCTGTCATTTAAAAGGAAGAAGTGTTAGAAAGTCGTGCACCTGAAAATATTCCAGTTGATCCAGTTATGCAAATAGTAAAAAACATGTATAGTAAAGTACGACACAAAAGGTTGTTTATCGTGTAGAAATTGCAAAAAAGTTTTAACACATAAGTGCCTCAGGTGGGATCTTAAGCCAAGTGTCGACATCTTTTAATTTTCAATCCCCTGCCTTTATGCGAAGTCAGTTAGCAGGCTGACAAAGTACATTAGCCGGGTCGACAAACCAGAAGAAAATCTACTTTTTTATCATGATGTCTCCATAGGAAGGTCGTCCTGACTCTGGTTGTGGGGGTGAAGATTTTGTTTTAGTCCCTTCATTTGCTGTTCAGTGATCTCGGAGACATTACCACGATGTCATGTGCAGTCCTCATTAATGCCACAGATGACCAAGTTAGTGATTGTACTTAGAGTTAACATTTTACAAAACCATATTCATGATTCAGTTCTCACACTGCTCATATACATAAATGCATAAATTATATTGATAGAAGTTAGAGGTTTTCCCCTGGCTGGTACTGTGGCTCTGTGGAGGTGAAGTAATCCTCTAGGAAGCCCTGCAGGTACTCGAAGGTGGGCCGCTCCTCTGGCTCTTTCCTCCAGCAGGTCAGCATCAGCTCGTGCATGGACTCAGGGCACTCTGCGGGGCATGGCATCCTGTAACCTCGCTCCACTTGGTCCAACACCTCTCGATTTACCATACCTGAAACAAGATAAATATTTAATGAGAGCCATAGGTATTTACTAAAGGAGCATAATGTAAATAGGTGTGTAATGAAAAGTGGCTCAGACTCCTGTAAGTGAGCTTATGTTTCCTGACCTGGGTACGGTACACGGCCTTTGGTGGCCAGTTCAGTCAGCAGAATCCCAAAAGACCAAACATCAGATTTAATGGTGAAGCGGCCGTACAGAGCTGCTTCAGGTGCTGTCCACTTGATTGGAAACTTGGCTCCTGCAAGAAAACATTGAGTTATTATTTCATAAAAGGCTATAAAAACATATATAGTTGAACTAATGCTGTGTATGCCACAGTCATCAGTGTAAATTTAACCTCTATGTGGCTCTCACCTTGCCTTGCAGTGTATTCATTATCCTCTATAAGCCGGGCAAGACCAAAATCAGCCACTTTGCAAACAAGGTTGTCTCCAACAAGGATATTAGCTGCTCTGAGGTCTCTGTGCACATAGTTCATCCTCTCCACGTAGGCCATTCCTGAAGCAATCTAAAAACATATATTTTTATGTTATGAACAACAATAAAATTTGTGATTTTAGTTTAATGTGATAGCAGGTGGATTGAGGTGTTAACCTGTGAAGCCATGTCCACCAACTGAGGAAGACGGAGTATTTTTCCCAAGTCTCCTTTCAAGAAGTCAAGTAAGCTACCTGTTTGAATGATACACATATAAATGTCAGATATAATCATACTGTAGATGGCTGAGCGAATGAATGTGGTGAATGCTTTTGAACTCTGACCTTTAGACATATACTCAGTGACAATGAAGATGGGCTCCTCGGACACCACAGCATAGAGCTGGACCAGTTTCTCATGCCTGAGCTTCTTCATCACCTGTGCCTCCTCGAGGAAGGCTTCAGGAGACATGGTGCCGGGCTTCAGAGTTTTGATGGCCACTCGTGTGGTGCCATTCCAGGTTCCTGGTAAAAATAAGCACATGGATCATATTAGTATCGACCTAGGTGGAAGAAATTTCTGTAAAATAATATCACTCAAGTAGAAATAAGAGAACTCAGCAGAAAAATTATGACTACTACTGTTCCCAAACCAGGGTCAAACCCAGGATCTTCTAAAAATACTACTCATTTAGGCACCTAAAGATGTACTCAGAAAGTCACATTTTCTTCCAAAAATGTACTGACCTGAGTAACAAAATTTATTTAGTAAAAGTATCTAGTTACTTTCCACCACTGAGAAATGTCTGACAACTCAACTGTCATCCTCAAGCATTAAAACAACAAAATAAAACTACAACTTTATGTAGTTATACATTTAAATACATTTTAATTCTTCCAATTTATAAATTAGGTAAAAAAGTTAAAAGTAAACCTGTATTTTTAGAGAATGTTTTGTGTGATTATTTAATAATAATGTATAAAACTTTTCTCAACTTAATACTTATCTGATAACACAACTTACCCATCCAGACCTCCCCAAAACAACCTTGACCAAGTTTTAGATCAAGGCGTAAGGACTCTCTGGGAATCTCCCAGGCGTCCTTGGATAAGCCCTGAGTCTGCGGCTTCAGTATGGGACAGATGTCTGAGAGACTGTGACAAAGCCCATCAGCGTGCTCTGTGGAGACACAAGAGAGGGACAGTTTTACATTTTCCCTGCATGAAACCAAATAATATTTGAGAGATGATATACTCACTGCGATAGTGGTTGACCAGCTGCTGCAGCGTGCCAAACTGTGTGCGGGACGTGATGTAGAAGCCTCCACTATCCAGCTTCCTGATCTTGTAGTGTTTCACGTTCAGGCCTTTGGTGTTGTCGTAGTCCAGCACAGACAGACAGTAGGCACCTGCGGACAACACAAGCGTAGTCTAAACAACATAGCCACCAGAGGGCAGCATCAACCAACAAAGAAAACAATCTTTTTACAGAGTGGCCCAAGGCATGCCTCCCCCCTTCTTTAATGTTTGAACTGGATGATATGGCCCTTGGTTGTACAGTCTTCAGCCTCATCTCCCCATTGACCTAATTCTGTCTGGCTCACCCACCAATACCTCTCCACTGCTCTCTTTGTCCCCACGAGCTCCCTTTCACTTTCTCTTTATCATGTTTACAGCTGAGTCTTGTTACAGGAACCGCAGTCTCTCCGTGTAGATGCATTTGCACAACTTACCCAGACTCAGAGCCAAGTGAGCTCACCACGACCCAGAGCAGCAGTTTCAGAAACACAGCTGCCTCTCAAACCTATCTCCAGACTGAGCCACACAGGCGTCACTTCTGCCCTGTTACTTGGACAAATGAGTCGCTGAGGTGGACCATGTGCTATTTCTTTAATATATTTTAACTCTCAGGGTGATTCCTGAAAGCCTATGATTACCCCTGTCAATGAGAGAGGGTTTTCTCTGTTTATCTGTTTGCAAGATAGCTTAAAAAGTCATAGTGATAGTTGGATTTTGATGAAATCTATTAGGCATCTTTACCATTGTAAGATAGGGTCAATGCCTTAGAGGAGGTGTGTTCTGTCTGAGTGCTTATAGTCTAAATTGAAACTGATCTGTAGTGCTGTTCATTTAGCTAGCTTATTTAATTCATTTGGGAAGCTTCCACTGTATATTTCCACTATAATGCTTAATGGTGAACCTAAACTAATAAATTGGGGAACAGATTCTACCATTTCTGCTTTTGTAAAATAGTATTACTATCTGGCACCATTACGTATGTGATTGAAAACTTTGATAACCACTGAATACATACAGTATAACAAATCTGATTAAGATATCTTATCAATTGTCTGTGTAATATATTTTTTAAATTGTAAAGAGACTTTATGGACACCCTGTACATTCCCCTCACTGTTCTGTGCTTCACTCATGAATCATTACTTTTAAGACATTGATGAACAGCATTTTAAAACATGTTATGAACTGTAGTACTATGAAGGCCTTACTATGAGCATCAGGTTTAATAATTTTGTAATACCATTAAACCTTGAGAGTATCCTGGTTTGTAAACACTTACCTTTGGTGGTCTCACTCTCTCTCACGAGGAAAGTCCCTCGTCTGTTCTCCAAATTTAGCAGGAGCCTCTCTGAATCACGTCGTGTTATTTTGCCAAAGTACCACCTGGGGAGAAAAAAATAAGTGACACACGGGGCTAGATTGGTGAAAAGTACAAATGTGTGTAGGCGGCGATAAAAGGAAACGCAGAAGCTGGAGTTGTTATCTTAAATAGTATGTGGAAAGTGTTTGCACCCAGCTGCTTACCTGGACTCTAGAGTTAGTCTGAGGTGACTGGTGAAGGCCAAGCACAAAAAAGAAAAGATGATGTTGTTAAAGGTTAGCTAGTTCTGTGTGTAAGCAAGCAGGTTAGCATGCAAATATATGAGACACCAACCCAAAGGAGAAATTGAGCTATACATGGAGTATTTAATAAGCAAAGAAAGTTATAATGAAAAGTCAACAGCACTTTTAGCAGAGGTGGAATAAGTAATTCACAGAAGTAAATTTTTTAATGATCATGTACTTTCTGAGTATATTTTCTAAAACATACTTTACTCGAGTAGTTTTTTGAGGAATAAAAAAGAATAATCTCTTAGTATTTTTTATTTTTTGACTTTGGTGGCACAGTGGGTTGTATGCTCCAGAGTTTGAAACTAGTTATGGGTATAGTAGTTGTAGTAGTTACAGTAGTAGTGGGAGTCGTGGTAGTAGTAGTCATAGTAGTATAAGTGGCAGTAGGGGTAGTAGTAATTGTAGTAGTAGTGGCAGTAGCAGTAGTGACAGTAGTTGTATCAGTAGTAGTAGTAATATTGACAGTAGTAGTAGTAGTGGTAGTAATCACAGTAGTAGTAGTTGTGGCAGTAGTGATAGTAGTTGTCACAGTAGTATTGGCAGTAGTGGTAGTAGTAGTCATAGTGGTAGCAGTCACAGTCGTAACATCAGCAGTACTAGTGGTTAAGTATTTGTTCTCAAGTAAACTTTAAACTTAATACTTTTTACTTGTACTCTTGTAAGAACCTGTTGACTACTTTTACTGCTACTCGAGTAAAACTACATTGAAGTAACAGTACTTTCACTTGAGTACAGATTTACTTCTTCCACCTCTGAGGCCTGATGACAGAGATGAGACACAGTGTTTTTTTTACTCTTCTGCCTGGATGGAGTCCGATGGAGCCACATAATTGCTGGGGATGTAACCGCTCTCTCCAGTGCTGAGGGAGCGCGCCAGCCACCAGTCGCCCTCTCTGTGCATGAGAAACACAACATTTCATTCATTCACTCATTCATTCAGTCATTTATGTGTGGCTTTAACAGCAGTGTTTATCAAGGCAAATAACAGGAGGCAGATTATTTAGCATTTTAACACCCGCAGGAAGATTTTAAAACACGGACTCACTAAGAATCCTTTCAACAACTTTTAAAAATGAACAACAGAGTGATGTTTTGAGGAAAATGGGAAGTATTTGGATGTTATGTTTTATTGGGGAGTTATACTGCATCCATGTGGTCCTCAGATGGTTGTGTAAATGCTTTATTGATTTTTTTAATATGTTTATGTGCCTTCGTCTCAGAAAGTGTGAGTATTGACATTTCAACTCCTATTAGAGTTCAGCACAGCTCACAAGTAGGGCTGCACAATATTTGACACCTTTTTACATTTATTTCACATATTGTACAATATTATATCTGGACAATTGCGCAATATTACATTTATTGTTCTTGTGGTATCACCCTGCTCAATTTTAATGTCAGAAGAAAATAAATGTATTCCATTAATTTTATGATACTCCATCTGTCAGAGATTTAGAAATTTACAATAAGTTTGGAGAATGAGAGCTGAAAATATAAAAAGTGATGAGTATAAGTTAACTGTAGTTTATATATTATTTTTATTTTATTTTATTTATTATTTTATCATATTTATTTTTGTTTATTTCATTGGAAAATTATAAACATAGAATAAAAAAAGCATAACGTGTTAAATATCAAAATATAGAGCTATTGCTTACATGCCAACAAATTCTACTTTAAATATTGTGAAAGTGTATTGCATTTTACTTTCAAATGTGTGATGTAGTCTTAAAAGCTGGTAAATTATGAAAATAAGTCGACTGACTAAATAAAGCTTATTGATTTCTGTATGATTTGAAAGAGAGAACCTTATAATTCCAACTGAATTTCAGGTTCTCAGAATTAAAAAGTACCATCTTCGAATCGTTCCCAGACCCACAAGTTTAAAATATTTTGAAATTATATAATTACAATCTCTTTAGGCTGCTTTTAATTCTCATGTATTAAACAAATGTGTTCCTCATATCAGTTTTGCTATTTTTATGGTCAAATCTTTAAAGCTAAATATCTCAAAACTACTCAGAATGCAGATAATTCTAAGAGGACGGTTTGAACTCACTATATCACAATAGTATTAAAATATCGGCAATTATATCGTTATTGCAATATTAAATCACATACCACATGTTTTTCTCATATCGTGCAACCCTACTCACAGCTCATATTTAACATAAGCCTTTTTTTCAATAAAAGCTAAATGTTAAGTCGCAAATATGCATATCTTTAGCTCTGTTTAAGGGTAAAATAAAATGTATGGTAATTAATAGCATTTCAACCAGGAGAGACTTAAACCCACACAAGTGAGTGTATTTACGTTGAATGTACGCATGTCGTGTCTATGAGGCATATGACGTCAACTTGAGCAGTGACCTTTGACCCTAGTTCCCAAGGACTTTTCCCAAACTTGAGCAGGCGTTTGTGTGAAAATATTTCGCGGTGTTTCTGAGGACCACATGAACGCACCATGAGTTACATTGCAGCACACAGAGAATTATTGTACATATTAGTTTTCTTGTACAATACTGATGTAGTGCTGCAAGGACCTTGGGATTAACTTTCATTATGTAAAGGAATATTGGGATATGGGGAGGGTTACTGAGGTCTTATGCTTTAATGACGTACTTAGATACACACACAGGTGAACAAACAGCACAGCGATATACAATTTTAGAGAAGTGTCACAAACCTGCAGTTGACCTTCCTCCTGTTTTTAAAATGGTTTGTAATGCAGAGATAGAAAAGGGAAATGGAGAAGAAAATGTTAAAGAAGCTCAGAGATATAAGAACAGCAGGAAAAGACAACATATAACACATGTGCATAGGTTTAAGGGGCTATATTATGCTTTTTTATGTCTTTTTAAACCCATCTTGGTCACCTCTAGAGCGGCATTGCACATTTAAAACCTTTAAAAACATTATCTGACTAGAAGATAACGTTTTCAATAATACTTTACTAGCGCTTTAAATAAAGAAGAGAAGAGAACAGCAGAGTGCAGTTCTGTAGCACTCTTTTGAACAAAAATAGAAAAAAAAGCTGTTAACTTCCTTAAACTTCCTCCGTTTTGTGTAATGCCATTTTACACGTAACATGGAAAAATAGCTGTGAGTAATCAAAGGAAACAAAGCTCTCAGGCAGTGCTTCCTGGTGCGGGCGGGGGTATGGAGGCAAGGAACGAGTTGTTTGGAGCTTACAGAAAGGCAGTGCCATTACAGGATTACAGGATTACTTAAACAGGTGTAAATGAAACAACTTCAGGTATGTTTTTGATGAAAGAACAACATTATAACATGGTAAAAAAACTCAAGAAAGTTGATTTTGCATAATATAGCCATCTTTAAAATATTAAACATTTAAACAGCTTTATAATATGAAATGGGATGAATTATAAAAAAATAAACCAGACAAAAATATCATAACAAAAGCCTTTAGCATTTACCACACTGAGTTTGAAAAGAAGAACATGTTACGTAATCTGTGAGCTGGTCCATTGAATCAGGGTGTACTTGACCCCATAATCATTCAGGTCTCTGGCTTAAGAGGCCAGATGCAGCAATAATCCACTATTGTCCTCAGCGCCTGCCTTCTAGGTCAGCACTGGGGGTGCTGCTCTACACTGCACATGGTTCACTGCACCGCTATCGAGTGCCAACCCCTCTTTTGAAAAACAATCAAACCAACTCCTTTGACCTTTCACTTTGGGTCGGATGGTGAAATTTTGTCACATTTCCTGCTTTTCCAGAATTAACCAGAGATAAAATTAGCTGAGTATGATCATTTTTGCATGGGAAATATGCTTTTTTGACACAGATGCAAAAGTAAGCCCGTTTCTATGGTTACGGGAGGTTTTAGAAAGACGACAAGTGAAACTCGTTTTTTGGGGAGCTGAGGAGCCAATCAGACAGCAGGCTATATCTCAGCCAGAGTCCTGCCTTTATGAACATTCGGTTCATCATGTATGTGTTCTGCTGCTGCTGGTGGCTTTTGTCGGTGTAAATGTGTTTTAGGAGAAATGGATGGTGCAGGAGTGTAGTTTGCTTACATGTTGTTGACAATCTGGAGGCGTTCACCCTTCCTAAATGACAGATCTGAGGCTGTTCTTGACTCATAGTCGTACAATGCTACAAAGGTGGTCACGCCTCCTATGGAAAATATTATTCATAATGAAGCACACAGTCATAAAAGCATTGCTAGTTTTTATATATGTACAGTAAGGGTGGGCGGATTAATCCAAATATTGATAGTATGGATACCAATATTCCCCCTCCCACCTGCAAAACCTCTGAACTCAAGGAAGAACTGGATTTTTTTCTTTTTTATGTTAATAAAATATTCATTCTTTTATTTGATTTATTATCTGTTTTAACATGCACTTAACAGAGAAAAAAAACAATAAACTTATTTAGTGGTCAAAAAATATTTTCAGATTTAACATAGATGACACACTTGCTAGTCCCCACATGAAAGCACATAAGCTGCATGTTTGTGTACAAATTATTGGTTTTGGTATCGGCAATACTACCACTGTATTTACTTGGTATCAGTTCGGTGACAAAAAATGCATAAACGCCCACCCCTAATGTACAGACACATGTCAGTAAATTAGAATATACTAATGGAAAAATTTTTAACTCAAAATCCGATCAGATTTAGTACACACAAAATACAATCATTAGTCAAGCATTTATATATTTTGATAATGATGATTCTGATTTTATGAGATACTAAATTTAGGTTGTCATTACACAAGTTCTACCCCTCTAATTGTTACACACTTTTTTATCTTGTGTGCTGTGTAAATTTGTTTTGTTATTGACTGCAGGTAAAAAATGCATTTTACTGTACCTTGTATGACATGCATGTGACAAATAAAGCTCATCTTAAAGTAGAACTTTGCAACTTTTTAACCTTAATTAAACAATGTCAGAGTCAGAGTTATGACTAAAGAAGTTGTTGAACCTCTCCCTGGCTTATCTTGGTGAAAAACCAGCCTTACAAGAATGTGACACCGAGATAGTGTCCCTGGAAGTCTAGAGTCTCACAAGAAAATAAAACATCCTGGTTAGCCATAACAACAAGCTAGAAATGCCTTTTTTCTTATGTCTGTCATGGCAAGAAGGAGAGAAAACCTTTGTATGGATACA
Source organism: Bostrychus sinensis (assembly GCA_020698575.1). Taxonomy (NCBI): domain Eukaryota; kingdom Metazoa; phylum Chordata; class Actinopteri; order Gobiiformes; family Eleotridae; genus Bostrychus; species Bostrychus sinensis. The sequence goes on from CM036250.1 coordinate 11,730,528, forward strand.
GGGAGGAGAAAACGAGTCAAGCTGAGCGAGGAGTCACACAGGAGTCTTACTCCAAAATGTAGGCGGAGCTCAGTAGAGAAGATCGCAACCAAAAAGGCAAAGATGCATAGTTCTGCTTTAACTCTTATCCCACTTATCTTATTAACTGTAAGCCATAATAATCACAGTTAAAATTAATAAATGCTTGAAATATTGGCATTTCACTTTAAACTGAACTAGTGAAACATATTTTTCCACTATCTTCTTATTTACTGACATGCACCTGTATTTTCTTACCTGCTATCGTGCATCTGTTAGGAGACGTCATACTGTTATTGTCTACCCCGCCAAATAATTTCAGGTCTGGGTTACTGGCCATATGTTGGTTGGTACTCATGCCCCCGTCTATGGTCGGGCTTCGATTGGGCGCTAAGGACTGCTGAGTGGAGTTGAGGTGGTGGCCGCCCGCCCCTCCCCCAGAGCCGAGGTTGCCATCCAGGCTTCGGGTCCGCTGGCCTACGTCCTTAGACTTGCTCTTGGATCCCCCCATCGCCAAAACCTAAAAAAAAAAAAAAAAAAAAAAAGATGGAAACTATTATCTTAATTAAAGTACATTTAAATACAACATCAAAAAGTTTCTCTACAAAACAAAAGAAGTTGGAGGAGTATTTTGCAACTAATAAAGTTGTATGTCTGGGTAAAAAAGGAGCATTTTATTAAGGGATGCTTTCTTTGTAACTTTGAGTCAATTAGGCTTTCTGGGAATACTGAAACATTCCTGTAACAAGGCCAGATGCAGAAACCAGAGACCCAGAGGAGACCAAGCCCACCCTAAGCCCACCGAGACGCCGTGTCCTATAGACAGCATGACTCAAACAGCTCCCAGTGGATTTCTGAGCAGCTGCTACTCCACATTTTCAAACAATTCAGACATGGATACAGTCCATCCTCCTGCCACCAGCGGAGCACACACACATATCCAGACAGTGAGGCGTACATGTTGTAAATTCCTGCGTGCACATGTTGTCACAGATGTACTGAGATATGTTACAGGCGGGTAGGGGTCACGGCCCTTCAACTGGCATAATGCACATGATTTAAAGGGGTGTGCGATTTGACAATAGACCGTTTTATGATTGACATTTTGGACAATCAGGCGATGTGGAAAGATTGCTGTACCACACTTCATAGCGTAGTTTATGCTCAAATGCCAATCCGCTTACGTTATTTTTTGTGAGTTTGTGATGCTGTGAGTGACAGAGATTTAACCAGTTACAGTGAAGAGTGGGCGGGGCTCTGTGCAGTAGACCTCAGCTCAACAGTAAAAAGGTTTTTGCTCTTTAGTCTCTTTAGTCTTTATAAAGCACTGTGTGAAAACTACTACATTGTTCTTTTATTACCTTAGACCAGTGTTTTCCAACCAGGGGTACACGAGCACTTTACAGAGGGTACTTGGAATTATTTCATAATAAAGAAAAATTTGCAATCTTTTCACATTAAATTATTGAAACTTGTGGAAGATGAGCTCAAGTGTCTCATTGACTGATGATTGAGTAAAAATCATTGATTAAAATGAGATGAAACTACTAGAAATATTATTTGAATAGGCCTATTATAAAGCTTGTTTCAAAGGAAAGTTATTTTAACTCATTATTTTTCATAAATATTTGTGAATTTATTATGAGTTTTAGTTTTTTAGTTGAAAAACAGTAAAAAAAATAAGAAAATGTAATAGAAAATATATATATATATATTGGCTATCTATTTTTATGTATTATGTATTATGCATTATTTTAAAGTGATTTTATTTGCATTTTATATTCAATTTTCAAAGCAAAAAAAAAAAAATAGAAAATTTGCTTTTACAATAAAGCAGGCTAAGTATAAAATGTCTTTGTACTAATAAAGACAGATGACCACTCTATGATGACTTTTGTAAAAATTAACATGTAAACGAATGAGTGGGTACTCACAGTATGACAAAAAGCCCAGAGGGTACAAAACACAAAAAAGGTTGGGAACGATGGATATTAGAGCTGAGGGAAAAAAAATGTGATACAGTATATCACAATATTTTTGTAGCGCAATGCTAAGTATTGATGCTCTTTAAACTTTTGTGGCACAGTGATGCACTGCTTTCACAGTCAAATGTGGGTCAAATGTGGGTCAAAAGTGGTGACAAATTCTGTCGGGACTGTAGACGGCTGCCAAATACTGTTACTGTCAAATGAAAAACCCTGACGATAACACACTGACGGGTCAAGAGGGCAGTTTTGAATTGTTCTGTCCCCACGTCTCTTCATTTCCTAAGCTTCCCCGTCTACTCGAGCACATGAAGTAGCTCTGTAATCACAGCTTAGCGTGGGGAAATCATTACACTAAGCCAAGGATAATTTAGAGACTCGGGCCTCTGCTATCATGCATAGATGTAACCACAGGGGGCCGCTAGGAAATGCTAATTAACAGGAAAACACCAAGGTCTGTGGGCTTGGGACTAGTCCTGCAGATAAGCAGCTGAGGACCAGTGCGCATGTGTGCAGTGTCAGACCAACTGTATTTAGGAGGAAGGCCACATCTGCTGTAGAAAATAAGTGGAATTTCTGCTTTTGTTACTATAATCCATGAAAACCAATATCCAAAACACCACACCCACTCCTCCTCTGACAGTGACCATCAGTGGAGCAGAAATTGAGGTCCTCTTGAATTATATATAAATGAGTGCATCTGGGCATCAGGCTTGACTGGGGCATGGTTGCAAAGGCAGAGCATGGGTCAAGGCTGTGTCTACTCCCTTAGAAGTATTTTAATGTATGCAGTTTGACTATGCATTCATTCATTTTATAGTATACATGGGTCTTGAGATTATCCCAGCTACTCAGAGCATGAGGCGGAGTTAGAGTCATAACAAGACTATACTTGATCAAACATTTACACTTCACACACTTCTTTCATTATAAGCAATGTTAGATTCACCAATTCATACGTATATGGATATGTTGTGATTAACTGTATTTTTGTCTGTATTTCAGATGAATAGATTAGCAGCTCTTACCAATTTGTGATTTATAAAAATGTAACGATATCCAAAACTTACGGAACGGTATTATCACAATATTAATCTCACAGTACAATATTTATTGCAGTATTTTGGGGAGGCTAACAGTATTGTAGAAATGCTCACAGAATGTTTTCTCTAAAAATGCCCCAACAAGCTTTTAGTGCAATAAGTATTGTGATATTTCAAAAGATTAAGACTAAATAAGCGTTCAGTAACAATAATTTTGTCATGTTGGCTACACTGAAATGGACAAAGCATCATGGGCATCATGTAGTTCCCTCTGCTTTTTTTATTCATTCTGCTGCAAGACAACAATGCACATTAGTCCCAGGAGCTTAGCATTTGATATTGTAAAAGTCTGTGACAAAAATGTGAGACTTTTGATATTGTGATACCACAATATTGCTAATATTGTTACATCCCTATCTGTCATATAACTTCATGTCTGTGCATTTGGGATGAATAGATTAGCAGCTCTTACCAATTTGTGGTTTATACTAAAAATAACTTCTATGTCCATCTATCCATTATCTATCTACTCATTCATTCTTAGACATGTTTTCTTTTTTACATTGTTCCAAAGTCGCAACTTTGCAAATTGTCATTATACCAAACAACATGACCATCTTACAAGCTGTCATAGTGGACATTAACAAAAATGGTCCACATAAAATTACGTCATCTAAGCACTTACAATGTTGTATCCAGGATTTATTAAGCTTTTAAAAATACTTTTTATAAGATACTTTTTATTTATTTATTTGGATGTTTACAATAAACATGCACACAACATACAAAACATGGGGCACTGTTCAAATTACAAAATTAACAAACCACATGAAAAATGTATTTATGCTTCACTTTGTTTAAAAGCAAACCATTTTGTCCAGCGCTTTGAGAAAAGATGTCCTATAATTCGTAGAAAATAAGTTACTTTTTACATCGAGAAGATTTCCTCCACAATTTCTTGGTCTGACTGAGGACCATGTCCTTGTGATGGTCTTTTTGCAGGCAATTATCAGTATTTTAAAGAGATACCTGTCCTCTTTTTCAATCACATCTCCAGGCTTCAATCCTAACAAAGAAATCTTGAGATCTTTAAGGATGACCTAACCCATAATAGATTCAATTAGTTTAAAGATACTGTCCCAGAATGACTGTAAAGCTTTTTTAAATACATTTTGAAACACAAAAATGTAACAGTGGTAACAGCCAAGGCTAAACTAGTATTTGTTAGTCCACTGTAGACAAAAGATGTATGGAGGCCAGTGAGACAATAGCTTAGACAAACATCAGAGTTAATTTAGGCATCAAAAAAGAGGGTGAAGAGGAAGTGAGGCGGGGGTCAATGAGGTCGGACAGTCGATACACCCCCCACCCCCTCGACTTCCACCCCTCAGGGCATGTCTGCATAAAGGGGGTCACATCAGCAAGTGTGTAACAGTGCGTGCAGGTTAACACGCACACACGCACACCACACACAAGAGCCACTGTAGGAGACACAAAGATGGCGGGAGCTTCTCTGGGACTTCTTTGTGTGTTTTTGAGCTCTCCCCTGGCAGATTTACTGAATGGTTAATAAGCTGTTAGCGATAGAGCCCCCTCTTATCTCCTGCTGTAAGTAGTGTAAAAGCGCAGATGCTACTTCCAATTAAGAGATGCTGACTTAATGACATATCCGGGATGCCAGGGACTTATAGCGTATTTTTTAGTGTTTGTAAAAAACGTGGCTGCATTGTGTTGCAAAAGTAAACAAGATGGTTTTGCCACTTTGTAAACAATTGCATGTACTGTCACCATGAATATAATCTCAAAACCTAGTAACAGAGCAGTGGTATTTTGTTTCAGTGAGCAATTAGCACAAGACTACATGCTAAGCTAGAGGGTACATCAGCAAGTGGACTGCATTTGGCCATTTTATTTAGCAATTAGTGCTACATAGGCTAAAGGCTTAAGGCTACATGGTAAACTGACTATGAGATCCGAGTCTCTGATTATGCAAAACAAAAGTACATTTTTACAACTATAGTCACAACAAGCGGTAACCTTTGCAGTCTAAAAACATATCAATGTTTCAAGCATTACAGATGACAAATTGAAAGCACACTGAATACAAACCAAAGTCAACAATTTAAGCCTGTTTAACACATTTTAAGGTTAATTTGGACTGCTAGCTTCTCTCACATAGCCAGTCTTTGTCAGCTCTCAGCAGGCAGCATACAAAACACACGCAAGCGGCCTGTCCTTTGTGGGCTGCCATATTTTAGCTCTTTTAAAAGCCACAGGGACATATGGAAATAAAGGAAGCCATGATGAAGCTAGAACTAGACGTGTTTTGGATAAAGAGTATTGCTTAATCATATCAAAAGGCTGATTGGGGCCTTTAATATGGAATACTGTAACTGCTACCTACAGAGAAGAAGGAGTTGCTTGGAAATCCCTCCAGCGATGAGGGGGGGCATCTGGTTGGGTGAGGGATTTGTTTAATTATGCATAAGATCAGGCAATGAATTCCAAATCCTTCAAGTCTCCTGGGCTTTGGCTGAATGGGAATAGTCTTTTAATATGGCTGCTGGGGTTGTTTTTTTTAGCTTAGCTTTCTCTTTTCTGCAAGTGAAAAAGAAACAATTAGCCAAAGAAATGCCATTCTCTTGGTGCAGTAATCAAAAAATGTGTCATGTATCCTTCAAAACTGATCCAGGACAGTCAGGCCATCCTTTGTATTGGAGATTCCTGTTTTGTGCTTATTTTGAGGGGGCTTCTCATCTTATGCGAAGGTTCAAACAGTCATGGACATCAAATTTTTCAGGCAGACGGCTTCAGATGTTCAGTATGCAGATTAAATGAAAGAAGATTTCCCACAATGAAGCTGAAGCAAAGAAATCGTGAGTGAGAAAGTACAATTTGGATGTGGGAAGTGACGAGTTTCGCCCAGTGTGAAGAGATGACAGCCACAGGCACCTGAATGAATATCATGGTGTCATGATATGGGACAAAAGACAGGCTTTGTTGGCAAAATTTCATTGCCTACACACAAAAACATAATTATAAGCACTTAGGGAAGGTATTGGCCTTCTGACGTAATGGTAAATTTGGGCTGACAGACTCTGGTCGTTCCGTCGACTAATTAGTCAGTGGCGTCTTGGTCGGCCTGCATTTTTATTGGTCGATTAGTGGCATGGACTGGTGCCATTTATTATCAGCGTGCAGGGAACTGCTTTTTGGAAAAAGAGAAGAGAAGCAGAGAAACCCTTCTTCTCATCAGGCAGCGGCCACAGACACCGGTGTGCAGAGCTGCTGTGCATCTTTCCTTACCTTTGATTGGTTACTAGTGACGGTTTAGGCCTGTGGCGCTTGACTTTATCGTATTAGCTACCAATGTACGCTTGAACAAAACGTTGTGGGTGTGCCAAATTCTCGAGTGTCTAACGTTTATTTTGAGCATGCACATTTGACAAAATAAGTATGTACATATGAAAACAACAGAAAAGTCCAAAATATTATAGTGATCATAACTAACAAAGTGTTTTACCTTCTCAAAAAATGAGTGGAAAGAAGTGCAACCTTATTAAATCCCACCCCTTCCTAATAAACCAAACTTATCTTTAAATGAAGCTTCCTGGTTTCATCATATACAATAATAAAGATAACACAATACAAAACACCATACAATATCATACCTTCCAACTTGATATTGTACCATAAATTATAATACTATAGGCTATTTTTGCCATGAGATACTGTTCTAATAATTGATTAATATACTGGTGTTTAAAAAGTTAAAATACCCATACCATTAGCATTTACACTAGTTACCATCCCTGCCCCGACTCTGTGTGAATTAATGCCCTTCTTCAGCACTGAACCTTGTGAACAAATCCTTTTTGAAAAGTGCTTTAAAGTAATGAATGTCTGGACACCGCTTAAGCCCCTCACCTAAATTATTCTGGAGTTTAACACCACACACTGATAAACAAAAGGGTTAGGGTTTGTGCATCGCTAAGCATTGCCCCATGACAGTGTACAGTTGGCTTTTGTTGTTACTGGGTTGGGCTGGTGCATCACAAGCACAGAAGCAAGGCTATAGACACAGACAGAATGGTCTTTACCACTGAACGTGCCCCATTACCTGAACCTAAATGTGCATTGAACTTGTATTTAACTTCTCTGAACAGATTAATGAGTGTGCCGCGGGTTGTAGCACTGTCTCAGCAGCCTCAGAAGGATGAAGCCAGGGCTTAGACACTGACAAAGTGCGCTGTCTCATTCTGCTCAAACAGCACCGGTGTTGTGGGCTTCCATGCGCGATGTAACAGAGTAAAACAGAGCTGAAAACAGTCTTAAACTAAACAGAACAACAGTGTGTGCGCGTTTACATGCATTCAGTTATGGGGAGTGGTGGCTTGTACCACACTAGAGTATAAGGACAACAAAGAGGTCCTAATGAGGTCCAATGAAATTAATCAGTTACATTTAAAGTACCAGTAGCTATTATTGGTTGTTAATGATACTTAATAATTATTTTTATTTCATTTTATTCAAGATAACAATGTATGTTCTTAATATAAACAATAAGTCAAAATTCATGACCAAGTAATACATGTCTGTCAGTCTGTCACCAGTTTTCTGGTCACAGCTAAGCCCATGTGTCTGTTCTTTTATAATTAGATCAGAAGCTACCACATTGTAGAGAAGTGTTCATGTATAATGGAATTTTGTAAAAAATTTCCTTCCTTTTCTGGGATGATGGGTCACATGACATTAGTCAAGAAGCTGTCTGCCATCTGACAAAGATAAAAAAGAACAATGTGCTGCAGTTAATGGTTACTTCCCCTCCAGGTAGTAAATCTGTAAGCCAAATGATATGTTCCTAAATGCAGTCAGATAACAATGACAAATGAACGTTTAGGCAGCACATGCAAAGCTTCACAGAGAGTCCCACCTTTCACTTCAGCGAATGGAACAACAGGTGCACGCTGCAGGCAGTTGTACCGTCTTGTTGTTTCAGCATTTGCATGAGTGAACGTCAAACAAGTTCAATGACGTATCTGAGAGCGGGTAAAGAAATCACAGCAGCGGCAAAGAAAAGTTAGTTTTTAGTAGGAAACAAAACAAAGGCACAACAATCCCACAACATGTGCTAGCAGGAAGAATGTGTAGCTCACAGCTCAGAAACAATGGCAATTATAATAAGCTAAACCACAAAAGGTAATAAATTGTGAACTAATTATTTTCTTTCCAGTTGTGTTAAAAAATTGAGAGCACAAAATTATTTGCACTACTGTTTGGAGACACTACAGCTGCTTTCAGGACGGTTGGCAAATTAAGTTGTCAAAGCTCCTGGAGAGTGCAGACAATCAAAAAACCACTGATCCTATCCTGCAATGGAAAAAAGAGTGCCCAGTCCTGGACTTCAGCCTGAATCCTCTAGTTTGGAGGTAAATGCCTTTCCAACCAAGCCACAAACATTTTATATCTCACAGCATTAAAAAAAATAAATAAATAAATAAATTAAAATGTATAAATTGTATCTTGGTTAAGTTTCAGTTAAGTTAGTATCTTAAAAATAAATTCTATACCCAACTAATGATTATAATAGATTAATATGACAATAATTTGTTTGATTAATTGATTAATAATTGGATAGTAAAGCGCAAGTAAATGCACAATGATTTGCTGGCCTAGCTGGATTTTTACAAAATTCTAACAATGCACCTTCAAGTATATTATTTGAGTATGTTTTTTCATCATAAAAAAACAAATTGAGATCATTTTATTGTTTTTTGTGGCAATGCTGCTTTGCCTTAGTAATAAAAACCTCTTTTCTCAACACATGGCATGTTTCAAAGACTATGAATACCCCAGACAGCCATTAATCAGTTAATAAATTTGTTGAAAATAATCAATGAATTCAATTCGTTGTTGCAGCCCTAGTACCGAGACAGTGGTCCAAATCTAAAATAATTTCTAATAAATTTGTTCTTTGGACCATTTCTGACCTTTCCTAAAAAAACAAAACATAACCATTACTTTTGAGTCATCCTATAATGACAGACTAACAAAGCAATACTGGCAAAACATAACCTTCACAGATGTGTGTGTGTGAAAATATTTAAAATTAATGAGAACACAAGGTAACAAATGTCCAATGTTTTATGGAAATGTCCAAATATATATACTGACCTCCAAGATTTATGACTAAACCTGGACATCTGCTTTGATTTCTAAAAATAACTGGCAAACCCAAGCAGAAAGGACATTTACACAGTCCAGCTCCTCATGATTTGATCAATTACAAACAGTTGCCATCTGGTTGTCATATATAGTAACAATCTCAAGCTCAAGTATAAGCAGTGCGTGGCCTGGTTAACTTACCGGCTCTGGCTCTTAGCGCAGATACATCTTTTAAAAACACATTAAAAAAAAAAACAGCAAATGACCTGGCTTAGGGGTTAGGGCCGGATGAGTTTTAACACATGGAATATATACACGTGCCCACAAGAGAGCGAGTGCATGTGATCCTAATGTGGGCCTGGCTGCTGGATGTATTCCCTTCCATCTTAATGCGCTCTCTATGTAATTACTATGGGGCGAAAGTGAGGGGAGGGGGGGGGCTTTGGGCTCTCTGCGTCACCAGCCGCCAATCGCAGCATAATCCAGGCCCTCGCTTGTTCTGTCCAGATTATCAACATCTATTCCCTAATCGCATTCGCCCAGCACCGGGATGACATTCCATCTGGGCCCAGGAAACAACACGCCCGCTGCGATGACGGAGACAGGACAGACCGGTCGGACCGCCAGCACCGCCTGGGCTGTTCATGCTCCCGGCGACTTCTCCTATCTCCTGTCTCAACAAATCCATGTGGGCAGAGGGAAATACTAGTTAGTCACTTTAGGTTTGGTTTGATGAAGCAACTCTTTTTATTTAAGTAGGCAGACTAAAGGTTAAAAGGCAATGAAGTAGTAGCAACACAAATATTTTATAACATGGTACAAATGACTCAAGGTGACGTATAAGTAGTCATCTATATTACTTAACTAACTTTAGTGCTTAGTAACAGAACCACGTTACTATGGATTTATTATCAACAATACTAATAAACTAAACACATTTTCCATATACTGTACATAATTAATAAACATTACACTACTTAAAGGTGCCCTTTTTTATACTAAATCGACTTTTTGAGCTTTTAACCATGTTATAATGTTTGCTCCTAAAAAACATACCTGGAGCAGTATTTTGTTTGAGTAATCCTGTTTGCTTTCCAGAAACACAGACAACCCAATTTAAATCATTTGAATTAATAACTTTTTGTTAACTTTTGGTTGCCAACCAAAAGTTAGGTTGTTAGTTGGGAACCACTGATCTAAAAAATGCAATAATTAAAAACAAAAGTGACAATGAGCTTGGCACCAAGGCATGATGCAAAATAACATGCTCCTTTATCCTTTTACCAATTACTTTTCTCCTTTAACTGTGATAGAATTATTTGTCCCCATCAGAACATGTTTTTTCATTGTTGATGGGATCAAAGTCAAAATGTAAATGCTAGGATTTAGGCCAACAATCTTTTATAGACCAAAATGTCTACAATATAGATATATGCAAGATATAAGAAAGAGGAACCTGTTGTTATTCAGTATTAATAGAATAAGCAACAGTATAAGCACACGACTTAGCTCACTCTCTCTTAACAACACTAGTTCATAGGGCTGCACAATACATCACAAAACTTATCGCAAAAACAGCAAATGCAATATCCATATAACAAGAAACTAAGTATATTGCAATAACACTAAGACAACAAAAAGACCTGATTTAGGACTTGTTTTAGTCTGTTTCAGTTTTCATTATGATACAGTTTTGACTAGTAAATATATTGACTTACATTTCTGCATTAATTTATTTGAAAATAAAATCAAAATATTGCCAATAATATTGTTATAGCAATATTAAAGATAGTTATTGCATATTTTGTGTTTTTCTAGTGCAGCCCTCAGGTGCTAGTTCAATAAAAAAATATAATCCACTCACAAAGTAACCTTAAGTATCTAGATTGTGCTTCATTCACACATTTGCATTAGTATTTCATGTTTTATAACAGGGGTCACCAACTAAAATTCACCGAGGATCCAATTGGTGAAAATTTTCTCGCGCGAAGGTCCTGGAGCATCACAATGTTGATTTGTACCTCAAAAATAAATAAATAAAATCATTGTAGTCACATCAGTGTCTACATTATGGCAATAGCATTTGGCTAACATAAACATCAGTTTAAAACTAGGGGATATCAAATAATAAAATAAAAAAGTTTTTTTTTTCTTATGTTAATCAAATACAGTTAAAAAAATTCAAATAAAATGCTTTTATAATGGTCCTTGGCTCAGAACACAGGAGACACAGGCGTTTAGAGCTGACCTCTGTTCCTTTCTACATCTGTCTCTCTCATTTCTCCGCTGTCTGTCTCACAGTCACCGCTCCATATGTTTCCAAATCCTCAGATCTGATTGGTTGATAGCGTCACACGCAAGATTTTCTGTCGGCTTTTACGCAGGAGACGATTCACCCATTAAAACTAAAGTGGAACGTACTGCGCCTCAAAACACAGGTTTCCTCTTAATTCTCTGGTGAATATGAGGCAGCTCTGTCCTCTGTGGGACAGAGGGACAGACACCGAGAGGAGAGGGGTGAGCTGTGGGACAGAAGGACACCGAGAGGAGAGGGGTGAGCTGTGGGACAGAGAGACACCGAGAGGAGAGGGGTGAGCTGTGGGACAGAGAGACACCGAGAGGAGAGGGGTGAGCTGTGGGACAGAAGGACACCGAGAGGAGAGGGGTGAGCTGTGGGACAGAGAGACACCGAGAGGAGAGGAGTGAGCTGTGGGACAGAAGGACACCGAGAGGGGAGGGGTGAGCTGTGGGACAGAGAGACACCGAGAGGAGAGGAGTGAGCTGTGGGACAGAAGGACACCGAGAGGGGAGGGGTGAGCCTCGACAGAGAGACACCGAGAGGAGAGGGGTGAGCTGTGGGACAGAGGCACAGACACCGAGAGGGGAGGGGTGAGCTGTGGGACAGAGGCACAGACACCGAGAGGGGAGGGGTGAGCTGTGGGACAGAGGGACACCGAGAGGGCAGAGCCGCTCACAGCCTGTGTCGCCTCCCCTCTCGCCGCTCCGTAAAAACGAAACTTAAGTCTGTTGTAAACGGAACAGTCCTGTCCCTCCGCACTCAGTCTGGACCTACTCCTCTCATTTTGTTGGACAGTAACAGAAAACACAGCTGATTTAACCCCCGCACTGTTCATGTTAAAGTTTTAAAGCACCAGGATACGATGCTATTGACGCGCCGCAGCGCGCTCCCGGGGAGTGAACAGGCTGAAGGGGTTCGGGTCCGCGGAGTGGGACAGAGGTTCGGGTCCGGATTGGGAGGGACATCTGGGTCCGGATTCGGACCGCGGTCCGCCTGTTAACGACCTCTGTTTTATAACTTAAAATAATGTATATGTTTGGTATACGTCTTAATTTGTAGAGCTGTTACTTTGACATTGTAGAGAACGTTCGGATTAGGTGTCTGTCGCCCCCTGCTGGCAACAATGGAGACTGGACAGAGAACAAAATGGCTATTTAGCACAGCTATTAGCAACATGACGCTAACAGATAAATAAATGAGGTGTCTGCTTCATAGTGATGGCAATTTAAGCGCTGAAATTATCAGAATGAGTCCAGTGATGGTGTGTGAGCTTTAGAAACGCGCACTTCCTAGTTTCGTGTTTCTATTTAGAGGCGTGAGACCGGGCATTTTCCAGCTCTTGAGAAAGGACAGGTTCAGCATACAACATTACTCAAACGAGATTGAATCAAAAAAATACTACTCCAGGTATATTTTTGAGGGGGAAACAACGATATAAACACAGTTAAAAGCTCAATAAAGTTGACTTAGCAGAATAGGGGGCCTTTAAGTTGAACTACTTTCGAGCCTCCTTTGGTTAAATGTCAAATGTTTCTCTCCACCAACATAAATAGAGGAAATGACTGTTTGCACACCCCCGCACGTTGCAGGGAATGACTGGTGTCCATCCACACTTCCCATTTACTCAGCCATTAGGCAAGTCACACAGAGCTGACAACATACTGTCTTATGAACTGACACACAGGTCAGCTATTGTGTTGGTACTTTACCCTCCTACTGCCACTAAGGCTTGATACCAGGGGTCTCTCTCTCTGTGTTCACTGTCCCGTTAGTAAACGCACGCCCCCATTGGTTGTACTTTGCTGAGTCTAGTGTAAAGTGTGTGTACCGACACCCCCTCCTCAGCCCTGCACTCCTGTCACTGCCCGACACAGGGATGGGGAGAGCTAGTGAAGTCAATATTTACCGCCGCACGCACGCACACACACACACACCACACACACACACACCACACACACACACACACACACAAAAAGGTCCTGGCTGTTGCCATAGAGGTGATTCCAAGCATTCCACAAAGAAACAAACTGCACAGATGAACGATAGTTGGCTTTCTGGACCTAAACACTGCGTCTGCCTGAGAGATCGCTGAAGAGAAAGGACAAGATTAGCCGTCACTTCCTGAAAACTGGAAAAAAAGGAGAGATTACCTGGGGTTGTACTTCCTACTGCATTGTTTGTAGATACTCATAAAAAAAAAACACTGCTTTTTCACAACCTCCCAGGAGCCTTGCTACTGTGCTGTCGATAATAGGATCAAGTCTGCAAGCCATTATCCCTTTTACTGGGCCTTTGTGTGATTCTCTCCAATTCTTCCAGCCTGCTGTATCAGTATGTTTACATGCAGGTAGACACATTCAAATTATTGCCTTAGTTAGGGCTGTGTCTTGGCAAGAATCTGGCAGTACGATACATATCACAATACAATATATCACGATAAAGCACAATACTGTAGTAAAGGCGAAACAGTGTTTTTAATAATACGATTTTGGGAAACCTCTCCTGAACACTTGGACACCACTACATGTACAGCTGGCGATATGGCAAAAAATGTGTCACTACTTTTTTCCCAGGTGGTAAATTAATTTTTGGCACAGCCCTAACTACATGCACAACATTTTGTGAAATACATTTTGTTTAATAATAATCAGTACAGTGTTTAATGCCACTGTATTTCACAAATAAACTGCCTTTCTCCAAACAAGTAACAACATGGTTGCATAGCACTTACTGCAATAAAACTAAATAAGAGGTGTTCAGCAGCACACAGCAAACAAGTTTTCAAATATTTTTTGGTCGCTCTGCTGGCTGAGCTGTTAGCTGGTTGTGTTAAACAGACAACTTGACTGCCACAGCATTATGAATCGTTTTTGTGTGTTTTTCGGAAGTAAGAAACATTTTTCTGGTTTTGTTGTGTTACATTTTGAAGTATTAACATTTACCTGTAGCACTCAATGTTTAGCGCTAAATGCTACTAAACTAATTAGCCTATTAGCTTCAAGTGCTACAAACAGTGCATGTAAACCTGAATAAAGAGAGAAATCTAACTGTGGGAGAGTAAATGCCAAGTTTGCTCTGCATGTAGACGTATGTTTTGCCATTACCTTTTGTTTACCCAGCAGCTAACCTGACCCTCCCATCATATGACAGCTCTGATCTCGCAGCAGCTGGTCAGGTTGATCCTAACCCAGCGCTTACAGAAGGAATTTTTATGTCCAGGACCAAAACAACAAACAGTGCTGGCAGCCACTGCAGGTTGGTGGATTTTCTGTTATCCCTCGTTCCTAATCTGACTGTGACATGCATCAAATTATTTTAGGATTGCAGCTCAGGAAGAACATATCTGGGCCATTTTGGATGATCCACTACATGAAATAAAGAGGAGAGGTTAAGGGAGAGACCTGTCACAACATGTTTGGTTTTACTAACAATGAGCAGGACAGGGGATCAGAAAACTGAGAGGATGACACAATAGTTTATACTCTGCTAAAACAGACACAAGGTCGTGCTGTTACTTGACGCAGAGCTCTGGGACGTTACTTTTGTTTATCAGCTTAAGCTTGAAACCTGCTCCAAGCACTTCACCCTCCACAGGTGGTGTTTGGATTAAAAATGAAACAATGATGAATTTTCCACTAACAGACATGGCACCAGCTTTTTAAGACGTTCCAAGCATTAAAGGGGTACTAATTTTTTTTTCTTGCACTTGAGGAAACTTGATACTGTAGATGAGAAAGTACCAGCAAATTTTGGCCAATCAAATGTTTGCTTGTATGCAATAGCATTAAATTAAGATGTGCTGCCGTTGGTTGTTGGTCTGCTCATTTAATCCAAAAAGACAAGCGGCTGTTCCTGCACAACTGCTGTGTCTCCAACTGCTCACACAAATAAAATATCACAAAATATGTAAACCATAAATAGAGAAAAGTGAAGCAAAGTAAAGCATGGATAAATACTGGCAATGCGTTCACAAGATTCTTAAATAAGCAGTGACAAATAACATTATCAATGAGCTAACTAAGACATAAAAGCTTAAGTTAGTATTTTGTGGTGAGATGTGGGGGAGGGCCCTGCAACAAGCTGGCCCCTGTGTCCAGGGTGTACCCCGCCTTCGGCCCAAAGTTAATGGGATAGGCTCCAGTCACCCCCGACCCCTAACGGGAATAAGCGGTTGAAAATGAATGAATGAATGAATGTGGGGGAGGGAGATTGGAAGCATGGAGAAATTATACAAAGTGTGCCTTAAAGGTCCCCTATCGACTTTGTTGAGCTTTTAATGTTATAATGTTGTTTCCAGCGCAAAATTATACCTGGAGATGTGTTTTCTTTCATTCACACCTGTTAAGTAATCCTCTACTCACTGGCACGGCAGTTCTGAGGTCTCAAAACGAACAGTTCTACAAACCTCCGCCCACTTCAGGAAGCACTGACCACTCAACAAGCCCTCTACATCCAGTCCAGTTTATTTATCCAAACAAACAAACAAAAAAATGCTGTGCAGCTCTATTTCCACTAGGGCTGCACAATATGGAGAAAACATTTGATATTCAAGAACTATGTTATAAATTGCAATAACAATATTGCAATATTTGAAAATAGAGCCTACTTTTCGAACATAGTAAGTTAAATTCACTACATTTCACAAAACTATACATTCCTGTATTTAAGTCAAAACACACACAGACTAAACCAGGAATAAAACAAGGCTAAGCTGTGACTAAATTAATTAAATTACCACTAAAACTGGACTGTTTAAACATTTTTATTTAGTCACAACACATGTTCTTTTAAAGCTCTGGTGGAAAATGATCCTTCAGTGTAAATCTCTGTCAGATGAAGACCTTTGCATTATTGTGATATATTTAGATTCTTGCTGATATTGCGATAACAATAATTTTGCAATATATTGTGCAGTCCTAATTTCCACAGATTCCTCAGAGCTATTTTTAATTTTGTAGTAAAATGGCATCATAAAAAGTATAAGGATATAAGAAGCTTTTTTCCTCTGTGTTCAAAACACAACACTCTTCACTCTCCTGCACTCTGGGGGTCTCTTCAACTGTTTCTTTATGGCACTACTAGAGTACTTATCAAAACCCTTTTCTTGTAGTCAAATCATGTTTTTAAAGTTTGTAAAACATGCAATGCTGTTCTAGAGGTGACCAAGATGAATTTTTAAAATGAATAAAAGCATAATATAGCCCCTTTAAGTTATGTCATAAACACAGAAATTGTTAACAGGCTCAGACAATGACCTGTTCCTCTTTCTAGTCAAAAAATGTCCTTACCTAACAACAGTAGCTGGGTGATTTAACTCAGATTAGCCTGTTAGACTGGGTGTAACTCACAAGGCTTACTCCGAGCAGACAGAGGACACTACTGCAATTTCCTCCTGTTAGCTCATCATGTTTGTTGCAAAACATGAAATAAAATTCCACCACCTAATCCAATAGTAAGCATTACATAACAAAACACTAAGATTTCTGTTTATGTCCAAAAAGACGAAAACATTAATCTACCGAGTAAATGAGTGCCAGAGCTTGAGGATTCACAACAGCAGCCGTATCTTATCTGCTGAAGTACTTGAAGGTATTTGCGGCATGCACAGTACACAGATCACTGCAGGAGTTCACCGTATTGTTTAGGCACTGTGAATATATTGGGAATCCATGCCACTGTTGGTATGAAAAAAAAAAAAAAAAAAAAAAAAAAAAAGAGTCGCGGTTGTGTCAATTCCTGAGCGGCCGAGTGTTTCCCTGTCTCATCTAAATATGGTCATTATTATGTGAGAGCTACGGACATGAGAAGGAGCAGTGGGAAAGGATGGAGGAAGGGTAGAAACTGGATAATCCTCGAAGGCTTCAGACTGTCTTGATACTACTCCCCCTCCAGCCCCTCACACTGGTTCTATCCCCTGCTTTTCTTGTGCTCTCGCCCCATTCTCTGCTCCTACAGTCTTTTCAGGAGCTTTCCAGAGAGGAGCAAGTACATTTCTTCTGATGTTTCAGTCGTATTGTATGTCACACAGAAGTAAAGCTGCCAGCTGGGGGAGGTTTCTAAGGGACATACTTGACACTCAAAATAAAAAAAAAAGAAATCGAAGTCTACAAAAGCACAAGCTCCCAAGAGTGCTATATAATGCAATATACAAAGGAATGGAGCATAAAAAGCATTTAAAGCATTTTTCTTTGGTATTTTGGAGAACATTATTGTACCCTAACACCTAATAGCATATTGTAATAGGATAGTACGTTAAGACATCATTCATCCATCCATCTTCTTCTGCTTATCCGGGGCCGGGTCACGGGGTCAGCAGTCTAAGCAGGGATGCCTAGACTTTCCTCTCCCCAGACACTTCCTCCAGCTCCCGGAGGAACCCCAAGGGGCTCCCAGAAACTGCACTGATCCGCCTGTCACTCTCACGCTCTTTGAGACATCATCTAGGCATCATAACTTCTGTCATTCACCCACATTGGTCTGTCTGTAAGCATAATAACTCAAAAAATACAGGAAATTATTATTTGATTTTTGTGTATGGACCATCTGCATCCAGGAATGTGCCCCAAAAAGCTCAATTGCTATAGTATCGGCACCTCCTACCAAGATACTAACTCATGTGAGTCAGCAACAGCATAATGGATTACTTACTGATTATTAAAATGCCTTTGTGGAGGTCAGCAGTCTCCATGTGCATTTCCGAGGCTTTTATTTTTTATTTTGCACACTGGAATAAGGGCTGCTTCAGTTGGCTTTTGGTCAAAATGTTTTTAATGACAATAACAGAGAAAATGTATATTCTAATGTGCACCATATATCAGCTTGAACAGGGAAATAGTGCAAGCTAGGAGCTTAAGGAGTTCTGAATCTTGATGCTATGTTTTAGTATTTTGCAGTGGCACATTGGTCTAGTTTTATAATTTAAGAAAAGCAGCAGATAGCTACGCTGATGTTAGCACCAAGCACTCTGTGTAATAACATAAGCCTCTATTGCCCATGCAAACCCTTACATTCACCCCAGCTCATTACATTTCAAAGACAGAGCATTTGATCTCATGTCCACAGAGACTCCTAGTGCGTCATCCTTCACTAACCTAGGGCCTTCTCCATTTAACTTGTGATCTAGAGGAGGAATCCGAGCAGGTCTGAAATTGAAAGCATTATCCCTAGGGACCACTGTATCTATTAAACAGAATAAGAAGAAGGCTTGGATGTATCTTTCAAAGTGACACCAATTTACAACCCAGGAGTAAACATGTTGGGATATGAGGAGCCAGGTGAGCGTACATGTGTGTGCTGCAGCATTCCCAGGTCTGTAAGAGCGGTGTGACCGAGTGCAGTCATGGCTGAGGAATGCAGAGTGCAGGACAAGGCGAGTTTCAACTGCTCTCCTGCTCACACGGCCCAGAGGAATGTGAGCCATAGCAGGTAGAGACACCGTCCGCAATGCACTGTTCTGAGACACACGCCGCTCCGAGCCATCCACGGCAGGCCTGACACATTCACAGAGTGACACAGACGCTGCTAAATGAGTTGTGTAATGGAATGGAAGGCGATGCTAAAAAAGACAGGGTTAAAAATATCTAAAATAGTATAAAAAAAAGCAACTATGGGCCTGAAGCAAACTGTTCACTCTCACAATTATTCACTATGGCCAGTTTTGATAAACCCATTTACCTCTGCATGTCTTTGCATGTACAGGTGACACAGAGAGAACATGCAGACTCCACCCAGAGAAACTGAGTTGGCCGGTCAGGGAATTGGACACAGATAGGCAGGAGCACTAACAGTTGTTACAGCTGCTTGTCTAGACAGGGGATTGTAACACCCAGTTTGATTGATGATTGGTTGGAGAGTTTTGTTACAGACGCTCATAAGACAAATGGTAAATATTGCAATATTAGTGCTTTCAATATCGCCATTTTTGTGGCATCTTAAAATTGTGGTTACTGTCTTGTGCCTAATATAAACACTCCTTTATCTTTCAGCCTGTCCCTCTGACTTTAAATGTGTGAGCTGGTTATTGACCCTACAATGAAATAGTGTTTCAAAGAATCAGGGTGTACATCGATCTGCTCAGTTATAGGAAACGGTGTAGTGTGGATGCCAAAGTCTACAGGAATTGCACACAACATAGGGACATCAGACTACTGTTGTGTTGTTGCTGTTGAGTGATAAGACTGACATTTTGGCTTTGTTTTTATTTTTCCAACATTTGCCTGGAAACAAACTGTAACCAAAAGCCAGTAATGGGCTGCAAAGTTACCTCATAACTCAGTCTTTACCCTGGGTCTCTCTGTGGAGCTGTGGGCATGTTCAAGGGAATCAGGCAGAATCAGCATTTAATGGTGAGTTAACAAGACTAACATTAAACTGCACTAAAGTCATGCAAAATTAACTAAATCGATTTGCATGGTGGCAAAGTGGTTAGCACTCTCGTCTCACAACAAGAAGGTCCCAGGTTCAGTTCCTGGTTCGTGTGGAGCCTTTCTGTGTGGAGTTTGCATGTACTCCTCATGTCTGGGTGGGTTCTTCCTGGGTGCTATGGTTTCCCCAGTCGACTAATGCACAGTAGGCTAATTCCTCCAGCTAGGTGCTCCTGACCAGGATCCTTGCTCAGATCTGAAGAAGGATCCCCAGACGCTGCACTCTGGTTGCCCACTGCTCCTGACAGGTTGCCCCAGTGACACTGAAGTCAAATGCAGAGGACAAATTTCCCTACTGGGACAATAAAGTACTACCTTAACCTTAACCACATACCAAGTGGTTAGATAATAATCAGTCAGACGTGTGAAGTCTGTTTCAACCATTGTTGTTCAGTGGAATTAAATGTAAAGCAAACAAATCTATGCAAAATGCCATTCAGTGTACATATATATGATACAAGCTGATAGGACTAGGACGAGTTAAAACTACTGCATACTGTATTGAGATCTCTTTTAATAGAAAGTGAACCATACAAACACTTTATATAGCACTTTATTTAATTATAGACAAATCTTTTATTAAAAGAAAGTTTGTCTAAAATAGAGCATGAAAACTTGTCATTCTGGTGCCACTGGGTGACTGCCCGAGCGTCGCACTGTAATGAGTAATTCCATTCATTTTTCTTATTCTTACTGGCAGTGGCGACAAAGCAGCGTTAGGTGCCAGGGCATTTTAAGAGAAACTGTGCAGAACGGCTGGTGAACTGAGAACAGCCCATACTCTGTGCTTAGCAGTAGTCCAAACAAAGCCTGCTGTTTCATCAACTCTACAGCTGCTTGGGCTTAATCAAACTGTGAAAGAGAAACACTGCAAAGATCCCACTGTCTTCTTTGGGACACATAAGAGCAGCAGAAAATCACAAACAGACACCAACTGGGTTGCCATTAAAATTTTAAAAATATGTCTCATGTCACACTTCATCAAAACATAACTGCTCCCTGCCATGGCATTTCCATAACAGATTGGAGGGCGAGGTCCCCAAAAACACTGCAGTGGTTTCCTCATTCACTGTGTCTCTGTTTCAAATCATTTCCTTATTCAGCAGCTCCTGATTTCAATATTCAAATGAACTGAGAGTGTTTCTTATCATTCACACACGTGCCAGTTTGTATCAAGACTTGCATCAAAATCTGAGGTCAAAGCTATGATAAAAGATGGACTTATGTTAAGGCAAAAAGGCGATTGTAGGTGAGTGAGGTCCCACTGTACAGTAAATGGCAATCAGAATCCACCACTCCAAGTCACTTCATTATTAACTCGAATCACTGTAAGAGTGCTGTCTTCTGCTAAGGCACTGGCCCTATATAGAGTACCCTGACTGGGACTTGAACCAGAAATCTTCTAGTTCTGGGTAAATGCTCCCTAATCATACTTATGTTTCACAATAGTTAAAAATCAACTATAAATACCTGAATCCAGAACCCTTCGGATACAAACCAAAAGGAATAATTTATGGCCCAGAACTGCCCTTATTATTCGTTATAGTCACACAGAGCCACTCTTCTTGTAGCTCTAGACTAGAGTAAGCTCTACATGATTGTAATGATACAATTATTGACTACAGCTTAAGTTTTAAGGTTAAGGTAGACTTTATTGTCCCAGTAGGGAAATTTGTTCTCTGATTTGACCATCCTTCGATGCCGCTGGGGCGACTTGTCAGGATCAGTGGGTGACCGTGGGGACCTTTGGACCAGGATCCTGGTCAGAAGTACCTAGCTGGATGATTAGCATATATTAGGTTGATGGGAAAGACCGGAGCACCAGGAGGAAACCCACCCAGACACAGGCAGAACATGCAAACTCCACACAGAAAGGCTCCACACAGTCAGGGAATTAAACCCTAGACCTTCTTGCTGTGAGGCGAGAGTGAAAACCACTTTGCCACCGTGCCGCCTGAACATTCAGTTTCAGCAAGACAAAAAGTGAGTTGTTTTGTGCTCTTAAAAAAACAATGCACCAGACTTTGTAATATTTATGTATAACAGACTGTTTACTTCTACCAGGGTAAAAATAAGTTTTGGAGGGCATGGATTGGATTTAAATTTATAAGTGAGAATTGTTTTTGCAAAGAAAACACTGAGTCACTCTACAGTCGCCCACACAACTTTTGCAGTCATTCTTGAGCATTAATTTAGATGTACAAGTGAGATGTTTTTACGCATTATATTCAGATCTCAATGCTGATTAATAATGAATGTCCAATACCAAAACATGGACTCAAACTTCGAGTTCAGGGATAAATGCTATGTACATTGAGCCACCAAGCCTTTATATGTCACAACAAAGAATACACAAATAAATAAAAGGATCTAGATTGGTGTTCAAGCCAATTTCAATCTAGGCACAAATATGTACCTTGGTTGCTTACTAGGGTATTGTTGGGTCTATTCTAGTGCAAGATAAGCATAAGATCTCCCTCATGTCTACATCAACCACAGTGAATTTGTTTGAGACTTTTGGCAGTGAAAAGAGGGATGTGCGTGTGCTCTTCCCAGCATCTCATCATCCTGACCGGGGCTAGCACAGCTGCGCCTACACAAAGCCACACAGAGAAGCATCTCTCACTAAATGCCAAAGACCGCTTTTCCTGTCACAAAGAAACGTGCATCGAGGGAGAGAGAGCTTGCAGGGAAGCACCACTGGGAACGAGCGACCCGGAGTTACAGCTTTTCCACGCAGCCAACAGTGGGTGGATTGAGGAGGAGATGCATGGCCTGTGTCACCCTGGCCCATTCCCAGAGCGGAGGGACAGGAAGTGGCCCGGGACCCTGCGGGAGGATACAAGCCCTCCTCTGTTAGACTGTATCAAACACTATCAGATGTTCTATTCAAATGGACATAGGGACAAAGAGCTTTAAGCTGCCGGCATGTCAGTGAACTGCACTTCTGCATCCTTATTATTTAACTGAGTACGACTGTTGTGTTGCTTAGTGGCATATTAATAATGGGAGAAAAATAGGAATACAATGAATATTCTACAGCCTCAAAGGAAGGAGATTGTGGGTTCAATCCCTGGCCACCAACGAGTTACCATACTAAGGCTTAAGAGTAAATAATTGTCTGTAAGTGTAAATGTCAGCCTTACCGCTAATGCTTTACTGGTCAGTGCCATAGTTGCTGGGACAGACTTTAGTCACCTGCAACCCAACCCAACCTATCTCACCCACTCTCGTCTGGATGAATCCTTACAGAGCTGATCTATGATCCTATAGATGAACTAAGGGACTAGCAGTCCTAGATGCATTGCCTGTCCGTCCTGGGAGAGGATCTCTCCTTCAATATGGGCTCCATAAGGTTTCTTCTTTTTTCCCGTAGCTGGGTTTTTTTTAGGAGTTTTTCCTTACCGAGAAGGAGGGTCTAAGGACAGGAGTGTCCTGGGTCTGTTTAGTTTAGTGTAGTTATGTTTGTGCTGATTGTGTGTTAAGTCTGATTGTGTGTTTATGTTTGATCAACTGTTTGTGAAGCCCTTTGAGGCGACTTTTGTTGTGATATTGGGCTATACAAATAAATCTGAATTGAATTGAACCCCAAACAGCTCACAAGTGCTTTTTACTGATATCGTAATTCCACTGTGTGATTTAAAGCTCTGATTGATGAATTATTCTTACTTATGTGTCAAATATGTCTGTCTATTCCATAATGTTATTTAGATGTGTTGATATTGCAATACAGATACATTTGTAATATATTATTAGGGCCAAACATAAATTTTACTATGAATTTTTTAAAACTAGATTTCTGTGATAATCTTTCTTGTACAAAATGAAAAATAGCTGTGAAGAATCAGTAGAAACAGAACTATACACCATTTTTTGGATAAATGAATGAGAGCAGACTAAATGTAGAGGGCTTGTTGATTATTGTTAATGCTTCCTGGAGTGGGCTGGGGTTCATGAGGCCTCATAAACTCAGTGACAGAGAATACAGAGTAACTCAAAAAGGTGTGAATGAAACACAACACAACTCCAGGTATGTTTTTGATGAGAGAACAACATTATGACATGGTAGAAAGCTTAGAAAAGTCATTCTTTGCATAATACGTCCCCTTTAAGGCCTTTTCACATGTCCTCTGCCACAACATGTCTAATTACAATGGGTGCTCCTCCTTTGCTGCTGGTTATTGTGCGAATATTCATCCGACTTATTGAAAAGTGCACTCCACTCACAGCCGTCAAAGAATCTGACCTTAGAATCAACCATTTTAAATAATAGCCTATTATCTGGTGTCTTTTGTTTCAACAGCAGTCAATGGGAAACATTTTTTTTTTTATACCAACCTTGACTTCTGCTTCTACATCAGCACCTGCTCTCCACTGTCTAAAGGGAAAAGACAAAAGTCCAGTAACAATGAGACACAAAATGAACAGGTGGCAGTTGCATTCCCATGTTCAAGCATATGCCCTTGAACATAACTGGGCACTAATTAGCACCAAATCTGGGCCAGAGCGACAGAAGTTTCATTTCTGCCACATAAAATATTCAAAGGCCTTTGTAAGTGGGATGCCATCACGAATCTCCCGCTCCCCATCGCGTGTGTGCACAATGCTTTCTCTTCCCCTTTGGTATATATCACACATGACTTTGGCAAACATGAAGAGCGGTCGACACTGGCATTAGACAAGTGTTCTGTTT
This sequence comes from Bostrychus sinensis, assembly GCA_020698575.1. Classification (NCBI taxonomy): domain Eukaryota; kingdom Metazoa; phylum Chordata; class Actinopteri; order Gobiiformes; family Eleotridae; genus Bostrychus; species Bostrychus sinensis. The sequence continues at coordinate 11,755,154 of CM036250.1, forward strand.
GTTTAGCGCTCCAGAGGCCAAAAGGGAATATACTTGTGTTGTTTAAACAAAGGGAACAAATTGAAGTACAACTACAACCAAAGCTGGGGAACTGAATCCTCGTGTGTGCCTTTGTACTAGGGAAATATAGAACATATACTGCACTTGGTGATGTCGCAACAATACATTTGCAATATACTGTCCAACCGTACTATATACTGTCATTTGAGAAGCCTTTTTGACCAATAAGCCACTATTTTTTTTAATATCACAGTTACAGTATGTCCTACAGCATTCATTGCCAATTAATCCTCATTTGACCTAAAGCAAAGTGGGACACGCTGATGAGATCAAATGATGATCTCAGCAAAGCGCCAGTGACAGCCGCCTGTTTAATGCAACTGCTCAATTTGCCACAGTGCACTTAAAAGGGTTCACACAGGCAAAAATATACTATTCACTATCAAAACGCTTGGCTGAGAGGTTTGAGAAACACTTAATCTCTCTACACGGCCTCCTAAAATGCCCACCCTCGAGGCTTTTTTGGAGAAGGTGCACAAAGGCAATTTTCAAAGTGGAAGTGACTTGTCTTAAAGGCTGTCAGTTCTCTAAGGCCGGATAGCTGGAAGGAAACAAGTGGCTCATTGATGCCAGTGTATCACCCCGACAGACACACACAGACTGCTCCAGTGAGAGTGCGAACAAAGGGGCCAGTCCAAAAGCCACGTTGCCAATTAGCAGGAATTTCAGTCCTCAAGAGCTACTTTCCACCAATCTCATCTTAGCTGACATAAACATCTACAAGCTTTCACTGCGGAGCATTCACGGGATTCCAAGGAGTATTAGGTCTTTTCTGTGGGGTCTCAAATCTGGCAACACCGAGCTGACTGTCTCCTACCACTCTGAGCAACACCTCGCACTCACTGATGGCTCCTAGAAAAGAGAACAGTCAGTGAAGGGAGAAAAATTATTGTCTATTGAGTTGCTCATGACTCGATTTTGACTCAACACATATTAGTTTCGATTCAGGTGTTTCTTGGACTCAAATACTGGTGACTTGACAACAAAACTGGTTTGATTATGACATAAATAACTACTTCCAGCGGATAATGGCTCATGTGCTTCACTGTCAGAACATTACTGCTTGTATACAGCTTACTTAGACTTAGGTCTACTCTGAGCATGCTGACAGTGGCACAGAGTAACATATGTAAACAAAATCAGTCCAAGAGTCAACTCTGTGACTAAATGGCCATTGTCCAAGGTGTACTCTGCCTTAGGCCCATAGTTGCTGGGATAGGCTCAAGCCCCCACACCCCTTTTAAGTGGAAAAAGATGAATGAGACTGAATAAAGACCTGTGTTTAAAGCACTATCTACTCATTTTAGACATTTTGGCTGGCTATAATGGTTATTTTTTCTGTTGTTTTTGGTTGTTTTAGCGCTAAGAACAACACAGCTGAGCTTAACAATTACTTCTAAATACTGTTAATTAACAACCCCACATGAATGCAGTATTAACCCGAGTGAGAGCTGGGGACACAACATTTTAATTCTCTCTCATGCCTGCACACAAACCCAGACAAAGCAATACAGTTAGTGGGTTTATTTAAACTATGAGAATAGTTAAACGAAGCTCTGCATGAAAACCTATGACATGAAAACAGGCAGCGAATGGCAGTGGGAACCCTCCTCGCCCTGGAGCCTTTTACACCCAACATCCTTTGCATCAGTTTGCATGCCATTGACCCAATACTGAAATTTTGTGATCCTGCTCACATAATATGTTTTTGTGTTACTGCTGCCAAACGTCTTAATTCCTGCAGGAAAAATACTATAAATGCAAACAAGCTAGATCTGGAGGGGATTAGTCTCATGCACTGCTGATAATCGATCCACTTTCACATGTAAACTCATTCATTACTGCTTAATTACAATATAAAACACATTTAAAGTTATACAACCCCAACTTTTCTTTATCCACGCCTTCAAACAACAAAATAGCTACATTTACTGTCATTGTTTTAATAAAAAGCATATAACTGGACCTATTCAATCCTGCAGTATAGCACTCTCCATCCACATTTAGAGGTGACCTTAAACTTCTAGCTCTGAGTTTAGAGTTAGACCAAGATTTGAGCATTTCTATTGGCTTCCCTTTTCTCTGTTTAGTTTTTTTTTTTTTTTTTTTTTTGCTGCTCCTCTGTGTAAATATCCACAGCCTAGAGGTGAATAATAATTGCATACATTTTGCAATAAAGCTATGTAAAAATGTGGAACTGACTGCACAATTTACACTAAACATGTGGGTTTTAGACAGATCTAAAGGCAAGCAGCAAGACAGGGCAATAGCGGTACAGCATGGCACGCAAGAGCTGTGCAAAGTGTCATATCTCAGTCACTCTGATAACGTAGTGTGCCACACAATACCTGCAAACACGCACTCACTGATGGCTCAGTATTTAAACGTCTGACAGTAAATCTGGTCTAGACACTAAACACAGCCTCAATTTCTCACATGATAACACCAGTTTACTCAGTGGATCAGTGACTACTCAGAAGAACTCAAAGACACTGTCCAATGAGTGGGTGAAGCTGAAACACACATGGAGACACTACTACATAGTATGGGCTTGTCTCGTTAAATTACAGCTTATTGGGTTACTTTTAATTCTACACACACCTAGTTTTGCTATTATTAGTAACCACCACTAAATATATTAGCCTTTGAGTCATGTTTTGAGTGGGAGAGAAAGACTAATCCTAAGCATATGACAGCCTAAATTGAGTGGGACTCTGGGAAGAAAAATCCGTGGTATTTGGGCGAGCAAGCAAAAACATGTATTTACAACAACGTGCCCTGCTGGGAAACGTCAAGGCAACGTCAAGTCAAGTGTCTTTTCTTAAGAGAGAGAAAGTATTACAGCTTTGGAGAGGTCAGACAGACTCTCTGTGTAAAGGTAAGAATACAGATTACAAATAAAGCCAATAATAGGACAGGGAGAAAGACCCAAGACATACATTTACAGATTTAACATAGATTTGGATATGCGTAAAGGAAGTAGCCATTACTTTTAGCTGCGTTAAACCACAAGGAAAACACAGGGACAAGTAAGGCTATCTCAATGCAAAACTCCACACTAACGCAACCTCATTTAACTCCCAACACTTCATTGCAGAACTGGTTATTCATTTTTAGGCTCGCCCCTAAGTGTCGCTGTCATAGGCAAAGTCCAAATTTACAGTACAAATCTAAGTTGACTTACCCTTACGTTCACTCTACTGGAGATTTGGCGTCGTGGCTCCTCTTCTGCAGCTCAAACAAGAGGAGGAGGAGAATTTTTCGCATCAAACCATTAATGAAGGTGCTCGCAGAGAGGCTCAGAAGTGCTCACAGAGATCCTAAATGACGGCTTGGAAGAGCAGCAGCAACAGCAGCAGCAGTAAGGGGAGAGAGACGACGGTGCCAACAGCGAGCGACTGAGGCGGCGTAGAGGGGATCCCATTCAACTAAAGAAGAAGAGGCGGCCCGGGAAAGTCATGACGCCGAATGACTAAGAAAGCTGTGTGTACCTTTCGTTACAAAAGAATCCCAGATAAAAGTAGAAGAAGTAAAGGTAAGTCAATTTTAAAAAGCTAAAACACGACCCTGAATGAGGAGTACTTCGCCACTCTGCGCGATACTGCCACGCTGCGCATAAGGAATAACGAAATCAAGACCAAAACACTGGACTGTGATGTTGGAGGCGAGGAGGGGCGGGACTCCGGTCAGAAGTCGGGCTCTGATTGGTGGATGATTTTATAAATAATTGACCTCTGATTTCGTTGAATGGCGTATCACTGAAGCCCCTCCTCACCTGACTGTACAGGTTCCAACGCGCTGCACACGCTTTGAAAAAGGTATTTTCCTCCTGCGCGTCTACTGCACTGTATGAACTTATCACATTGGTTTAAGCTAAAACATACCGTGTTTTGTAATATGATGTATTATGCATTTAAAAAAAAACAACAAAGCTAAACTTATCCTATAAGTAAAACAATAAGGGAGATGTGTAAGAGTGGTATAATAAGTTAATAAAGACTTAATGTATGTGTTAAATAGACAGTGGCATTTCCAAACAAAAATGTAGATCTGTGCTGGCAGCAATAGACTCACCCTGGCTTTTAGGTGACACAATGCTGCCTCCTAGTGTTCATGCTAGAGAAGACAACGGAACAAAACAAAGACAAAATTAAAATCAATTTTAAGAAGAAAAGAAATAAATTAAGAACAGTTGTGGACAGTGAGATACAATAACTCTCATTTAAAAATATCAAGAGGAGGTTCAGGGTGAATTTTAGGATGAAGAGTGGAAGAGGAGCTGTGCTGATGCTAACATTGCCAGGGCCAGAGGGTAGTTCAACATAATTTTCCATTAAATAAATTCAATGCTTGAATGAACAGGGGATTCACTTTGGAGTTAAAACTATTCCTTAGGGACAAAGGCAAAAAGCATGTTCCATTAAAATATAGGAACTCCCAGAAGCACTTAACATCAACAAATCCATTAAAGTCTCAAGAAATCATATGGGAAAACATCAGTGCATTGTTTATTGACATACTGTAAGTGACATGCTTTTATAGTTTCTTCAGATGTGTCTCAAATGTCAGATGTCTCTTTAGATCTTTTAGCATATAATGGTGAAATGAGGTGAAATCTGACTTTCACATTTTTCTCTCATGGGAATACAGTATTTTTGAATACTCATTAACAACACTTGTGTTTCATTTAATGCTACACAGCAAGGCTTCTTCCCTGGGAAGTTTTTTTTTTTTCTTTTTAGCTTTCAGTCAATCAATCGGCATTTATTAGTTTTTAGGTTTGGCTTTAGTAGCCACTGCAACACTTTGTTTTTATAATACTATTCTTGGCCCCCTGGTTCTTTTAGATATTTCTGACTCTCTTTACACTCTCCACAGTGGCATCACTCAGATTTATGCCGTCTTTCACCATAATGTCTGAGTCAGTCGTCTATATCCCTGGTGTCAGATGAGCCCAGAGGGAAGAGCATGTCACTCTCCAGTGAGAGGTTGCTGCCCAGGCCCGCCATGCGGCTGCGCAGCAGAAAGTGTGTCCTCCTCTGCAGGACTCTCTGCTGCTCCTGCTTCAGCTCCAGGTATGAGCGAGAGAAGGTGTGGAAGATGGATGTGACGGGGAAGGCCATGAGGAGAATTCCACTTAAAATGCTGCTTAGAGCCACCACCTGTCCAGGGATGCTCCTGGGGACCATGTCCCCATATCCCACAGTTGTCATTGTGATGACAGCCCACCAGTACGTAGCCGGGATGCTGGTAAACTCCTGCGTTGTGACCATTTCATTCTCAATGAGGTACAGTAAAGGAGAATACAGTGCAATGGCCACACAGAGGAAAAGTAGTAGCAGTCCAAACTCCCGTGTACAGCGGCGAGCAGTCAGTCCCAGCGTCTGCAACCCCAGTGAGTGGCGAGCGAGCCTCATCACATACAGGATACGCAGGGCTCGTAGCACACGCAGCACCAAGCCAACTTTGTCTAAATAACTGCTGCCAGAGCCCAGCCGCTTCTCGCCCTGAGAAGTGCTGTCCACCAGGAGTGTGATGTAGTACGGCAGGATGGCCACCATGTCTATGAGGTTGAGCGGCTGTCTGAGGAAGGCCAGCTTATTGCGGTCCTGAATGAAGCGCAGGGTGAACTCCAGAGAGAACCAGGCCACGCACACCGTCTCCACTATGAAGATGTTGTAGCACATTCGAGAGCATGTGCCCTGGTGACAGACAGAAAAGTTAGTAAAAAATGTAAATAAAAATGTGTCAGTGATACTTGTAATCACTAGAGGGAAACATTTTGATGTGAGATCCAGGGTCCTGATAATGTTTAGTGACAACTTTACCTGAAGTATACTGTACAAGTATTATTCAGGTTTAAAATTATTGAAATAAAAAGGTGTGCAATTAAAAGATGATGGTTGTAGTATGTGAACATAGAGTTTTTTTCTTTTTTGACAAAAACAAATTCATGTGAACTGAACTGTCAGTGTGAAAGCAGCTTCAACAACAATACTCCAATTAATTACAAAATATTAACTACAAATTACTACAAAATATTAATTATATTCAAAGCTATTTGTTCTTCACTCAGCAAGAAATTGACATGTGGCTCTGACATTGAATTTTCTTATTAAACAAAAAACACCAGGGCGCTAATTATGACTGAAGTCAGAAATAATAATGAACACATTTCATAAAAGCACCCTTTGAAGTCTCCTAATATTTCTTTTTCTACTCTGGTTAAACAACTGGTGCACGTTGTGGCTTTGAGCAGGCTGCCTGCTCTTGCTGTGAGCACTGTAAATGACATGACAGATGAGACATGCCCCAGAATCTTCTAATGAGAGCTTTTCAAAATAGCAAGTCAATTTTCCACTGTTTGGCTTTTGAATACAGATGACTTAACATCTGCTGTAAATGAAAACAAATGCATTTCTCAGCCGAAGCTGGAAAATCTATTCAGTAGTGCACAATTATGTTCTAACATGCCATAATGATTTTACTTTTCTCCTTGTGTTGACATGTAAATTACATTTCATTTAGATAAAAGGAACATCCTGAATATTATTATTAGACATGTCATTGTTGGCTGATGCTGACCTGACACAACCTGCTGTGCCAGCTTGGCAGCATCATGTGTTTGTGCAGAGAACCTCAGGACTGTGACTACTCACCGCCTCCTCTTCCTCCCTCATGGCAGGCATGGTGCTGATGGACAGGTTGATGGCAGTTATGGTGACAAACAGTACAGACAAACAGGCAAAGATCTTGCCTGGAAGCCCAGAGTGGGGCCTCTCCACCATGTCTCTGAGATGAGCCATGCAGCGGTTCAGCCTGGACTCAACCACGCGCTCCCTGAGAGCGCTCTCTGAGTCAAACTGATGCTCCAGGAGCTCCTCCTCCTCCTCGGCCTGCTCCATGGCTTCAAACTCCTCCATGCGCTGCAGAAGCCTGCGGCGGCAGCACCACTCCAGGTTCTCTTCTGGGACACCCCAGTACAACAGCTCCTCCCTAAAGGACAGGGCACACATCTCCCTGACCGAGCGCAGCTTCCCCGCTCGCAGGAACGTCAGGATGGTGCGGAAGGCACATGGGCTGCGGTCAAAAAAGAACTCATTGTGCGTTACATCATAGTCGTCACAAACACGCATGATGTCATCAAAGCTGCTACAGAGGTGCAGCTGGCCCAGCCGGGACAGGGGGAAGTCCTCTAGGGTGGTCCAGGGCATCTGGTAGCGCAGGCCACCCACATTTATGATTGCATGGAGTTTGCGAGCACTGGATAGAGGTGTTTCTATGTGGTCTGGGGCACGCTTGGCCCTCTTATAATAGGCCCCCTTCTGAGCCTCCTGCTCATGCAGAGGAGGGTTGAGGGACGTGTCAGAGGCACAGCTCAGAGCACTGTAGTCGTAATCAGAGCCATCTCCTGCCAGCAGGGTCATCTTCACTGGTCACATCCCTGTGCTCACGTCCCCACGAGCACACGGGTACCTGAGGGCAAAGCAGACACAGATCACTCACTCCTCAGAGTAATTTAAATAATAAAATTGCCATAGTGAAGAGCACCATGACCACACACAGCCAACATAAGGGAAACATGTGAGCTTTTTTAATCACAATGCTATAAGGGCAAAGACCAAAAAAAAAAAAAATAATAAATAAATACTTATGGTTTAGGGCAAAAAATCTACTGCCAAACTAAGGACAATATCTGATTTAGTTCAAGCGCCACTACACATTACATTACAAACTCCAGTGTCCCTCTAATGGTCTGAAGCTGATCATGCCTCACAAAAGATACAATTATTTGATCAAACAATAAAAGCTCAAACACAACACATCCACTGAAGGGAACGCGCAGACAAGCAGTTTACTTCAACCAACATAAGAGGATTTCGCAGCTAATTAGAAATGTGTAGAGATAAAGAAGACTATCCTAACAGCAGGTGTTTTCTGAAAAAGCTGCCATTTGTCTGATTTGTGATGCAAGTATTTCCAGCAGTGAGTAAAATTAAGCTGAATACAACATCCCATGTTCTTGCCTTATAAAAATATAATTAAAATATCCTTGAATGTATTCATTGATCTGAATACACAAGGCATTGAGGGAGAAAGTTATCAGTCCCAGCAGTGTGTTGAACATCTGTTACCCACTGCAGTCAAGAATTACACATAATGGCCTCAGTGTTTGCAGCTTTAGCTAGAGCAGAATTTAACAGAAGAATAATCTGGTTAAGATTTATAGTGATCATATTACCTATTCATGTTAAAAACCTTGATTTACACAAAAAACACAAAGCGAATAGGGCACTCATCTAAACCAGCAGCAGTGTGATGATCTTTTGGCCTCCATCGAAATTAATTGAATGAATTACAGTAATTTGGGAGGAGGCTGGTTTGAGATGTCACCAGTAGTGGGTCAGAGGGAGGCCTGAGATCTAAATCAGTGCTGTGGAAGTGTTGCAGAGTGCTCATTAGACACCTGCACTGTCAGCATGAGTGAGCCGCTGATTACAGTCAGCTCACTCCAGTCATGACATCAGAGCTAACTTACTCTGAGATCGTCTCTCATCACTTGTTGATTGTGGATCTATGAGATTTAAGGCCATCTGAAAGAAAATTTGCAACAAAGAACAAAAAAAAAAATCTGTCAGTAGGTTGTGTTCACGCTCTAAACTTCGATGTGATGTCTAAAACTCAGATAGAGGCAGGGACCAGTGTCACTGTACAGGTTAGACATTGTTTTTAAAAGAAATATCCAACAGAAAAGCCACATATATATTGCCACAATAATATTGAACCTGATAAATTTTTCTTAATTTTTTTTGTGGCTTAATGCTCTTTCCACTGGCAACAATCACGCCCGTGTGATTGAATAATGATCATTATATGACACTATAGTGACAAAAAATAATTTAATTTGTGCTGACAGCGCAGACATTGAACTCAGTGCCAGTTTTTATTTCATGTGGATAAATTGTGGAGAAATTAATTACATAAACAAAGCTAGGACATCTGCATGTTGGATCTTTAGCAGCAGATTCTAGCATAGAATATAAAGGGCCCATAGTTTAAAACTGAGCAGGAGGCAGGTCAGAGCTCTGTGGTAGGATCTGCTGCTAAAGATTCTAAATGCAGGTGTCTTGGTGTGGTTTATGGCTAATATCTCTGCAATTACTGAGCTTATCCACATGAAACAAAAGCTGTGCATTACGGTCAGTGTAATAGCTAATTGTAATCCAGCTACTTGGGGTCACAGGGGTGTACCCCTCGTGGAAGTCCCAAGCCTTGATTAATGGAAAGAGTTGCACCTGCAGTAAAGGGAAACTGGCCATCAATATATAAGTCACTACATACTAGGCCCCTGATTTGCTGTGGCATACCCAAAAGGAAAAGCAGAAAGGAAATGAGAGAAAGAAAATGCATATCTAATTATAACAATAGATGTTAAATAAAGGTTTGAGTATTCAGGTAGGATTTTGTCATTTAAAGTGTCCGAATTGCTATAAAATCTGCCCAGATGGGAAATGTTCAGACAGTGCTTAGCTTGGTTCAGTGAGTGTTTGTGAATCAGACGCTTTTCAAACATTGCTAGGTTTACATTTTTGTGCAAGATGAAGTGTATTGGTAAGGACTTTGGCTGTTTGATCTCTCTCTGCAGAGACCACACCAGAAAAATTATATGAGTTTTAACAATGTTAGGAATTCCCTATTGTCATCATGAGCAATACTACGGTAATCTGCAAAAAAACAAATGCAATGTCTGAAGAGTGTTACGTCCCCTTATTATGCTGCTACAAATCTGACATTTCTCACATTTCTCTCTGCATGCGGCGGAGCTTATCGATACGCCTACAATGCATGAGCAGTGTGGACGTGCCCAGGCCCTTGCTGCTTTCCTTCTACATAAACCCCCCTGAGATTGTGGAATAATCCTTTCCATTTGAACAACTGCACTTTTTCTTTTTTTTGCGTTCACAAGATTGTTTTTTTTTTTTTTTTTTTTTTTTATAACGCGGTGCCTCAGATGACTCCTGTGGGGAATGCAGTCTATCTAGGAGGATGAAGCAGCGCTGTTCTCTCCACCAGATCGGCTGAGGTCTGGCCTCTGTGTGTGCCAGCGCGATCACAGCTCAGCCACGGGGCATGTGCTCCAGATTGCCTTGGTGACTCATTGCTTCAGTCTATGTTGCTTTGGTTCAATTGTGAATGCATTTCCCACATCCTCAAGAGGCTTGAGATGCGGCCGAGAGCGCCACTAAGACTGATATATTGATTGAGATGATTTTATTCAGCGGAATGATCTGTGTAAAGTAAAAGCACAGCAGATTTGCAAAGTCCTGAAAGCTTGTTGGAGCCTGAGGTGGAGGATTAAATGAGACATAATGATGGTAGAAGAGCTTTTCATTTTTAAATTTACCTGAATAGTCAGATTTTGGTGTAGGTAATGAGCCAAGAAAGGAATTGTCCTATTGCGAGACAGGGCCAAAGATACTAACTCCAGCCACAAGGGGCCTATAAGGAAATATAGCATACGAGTGGTCATTAATCATTGCAAACTAACAAAGAACAGTGTTAAATACTCATTACACTAATATCTTCTAATAGACCACTAAACAGCAGTGTAATATATTAGGCACACTCTAAGAACTGGAGCCACACGCAGTAACTATATCTTGGTGCTTTATTTAACTTTAATTTTATTTAACTTATGTGTGTTGCACAAATCAGCCAATACATGGACTGTGCGACTAATAAGGGGTACAAACAGTGGCTTATTCCAGAGCATATTCTGGAAAACAGGGAGAAAATTTGTTTTATATTGAGAAGATGCAGATGCATATTGTTTAGTCTACTTATTCCTTTATTGGCTTTACATAACCAGATGTCAGATGCCCAAAGAACCACAAGAGCAGGGCTAAAGAGCTGCATGTAGCTCTAAAACCATAGGCTGTGGATATCTGGTCTAGGCACTATATCTTTACCATTGCGAGATAGGACTAAAGCCTTGGTGACAGTCTGTGCTTGACAAGTGCTTCTAGTATTTTGTTATGTAATTATAGTGTCCTATAATTATACAACGGTGCGTAGATTTGCCTGAAAAAATACAACTAGACACTCTCAATCTGTCACTAAATACAAGATTACACAGACTTGACTCAGAGACGGAGTATGAAAGTCAAACACATGATAATTTTATGAGTGATGAGAACAGAGTCACAGTCAAAGTGGGACACCGAACGCAACGCTTCCACTATTAACTATTTAACAATGCACTCGTTCCTTGCTCTTTACCTCTACAAAGAAATAAAGGTAACAACTGAAAACGCAGTCTATACATTTCTCTTTCATTCAAACCTAATAGCCATTCAGTCCACACAATGGACCTTATTTCTTCTATTCTCTGGCTATCGGCTTAACACTCACACTTCTCTAATGGACCATAAGAGGCTGGTGTTTCCAGAAATTGACTCAGACCACAAAAGCTGCCAAGAACCACCTCTGTGTCGCTCTCCATCTCCAGCAGCTTTGTCTCCTTTAAATCTGGTTAAATATTGAGACAGACAGACATGCCTTAAGTAGTCCAAATGACGCCTTCTTAAAATAAATCTGTCTGGAGCAGTTGTAAACAAAAACTGATTTGTTGGGTGCACTGAAAATGCCAGATCTCGCAGGCAATAAGTGACTTAAAAGTCAACTGTGGTCCACCGCAACATGCTGCTGCCTGGCTCACAAATAAACAGAAGTAAACGTCATGCATAATGCATTCATGTGATAACTTTGTTAACACAAGACACAACCAAGCTCCTATTTGAAATGCTAAAAAGACCTTTCCAAAGGCTATCAATGCATTTCCTATTGTGAAAAATGTCTTCCTTGCAAAGAGCACATAATCACACGTTATTTTCTGTCTGTAATTTATTCCTCATGCAGCCGGTCTGTCTGCCGCTTAGCTTCAACCAACGACAATCGATATTTATCCAAAACATCCACAAGATTGAATTCTAACTTTTTTTCTCTTTACTTTTGTTCCGAGAAAAAATAAAGAGGAAGATTGTTGCTTTCTACGAAACATAACTTGACAGCTTGATGTTTTGATGTTTAACCAGGTTCCAGAAATGTGCTCTATAATGCTGACTGTAACTAAGAGCTCAGTGTCTTAGCAGATCCCACAGAGCAGGTCTCAGAGGATCGAGGCGACAGAAGGTATAAGTGATAACCAATAAAAGGTAGGCGAAGAAAAACAAGGGATAAACTCCTCTTAACACCTTTGCATCTGGGGTGAAAAAGTACTTTGGCTGATGAGGAAGAAGAAATGGAGTGAGAAAACATCAACACAAAAGGCTTTCTTTGGCTGATAAATAGCAACAGACGAGAGAGATATTTGAGATATTTTGATTTTATGAACAATATAGACGTTACCTTTACTACTTACAGTTTCAAAGCACGTCCATCCCTCAAGTTTGTTTTAACTCTGAAGTCCACAGCTAATCGGGAACTCTTGCCGCTGATTCTCAGATCTCTCCTAATGACACTCCCGGACATCTAATTCCAATCCCTTACACTCAAAGACACCTGGGAATAGCACATTATAATTACTTTGCCACCTTCTTTTTGCAGACAGTAACTATTAGCTGTGGAAAAAGGAAAAGTCATTAGTTCATCTCATTACAGTCCCAATTACCTGGAGGAGGGAATCGAGGATGATGTATTTCATATCATATATCACTGATGTTGAGTCACAACCATGCATTTGCATTGTGCACTCGTAATGGCATTACAAGCCACTAACATGATATTCAAACCATACGCTGCATTGAAAATGCTCTCTGGAAACATTCCCTCTAATGCAACATTAGCCATTAGAGCCACTTTTTGAGGAAGCAAAGTGGCACTTTACTTTTTTGAAAGTTTTTCAACAAATTTCTATTGAATTATGCTTCTGGCGAGCACGATGCAAACTCTCTCTGAGGCTGAACCTAAGCTCTGATGAGAAATCAGAAATGTTGACACTGTAATGCTACTGCAGCCCTTGTTTCCATGGAGTATGGCTACTTAATCCAGCATGCAAATGACTGTCATCTGCCATGGACACTACATAGACTAAACTACGGAAAAGGTGAATGCCATTACCAATATGTACATGTATATGCATTTAAAATCTGTTGCATGCTTTTAAATTGTCTTGGATAAAATAACCTTAACAAAAGCTTAGACTGGGTACAATTAACAAAATAAAAAAAAAAATTTTTGCTCAAAGAAATTTCCTAAACAAAAAAGAAAACTGCATGGAGGAATGTGTAACTTAGAACTAAGTCCATGTGGTGTGTTGAAACCCTCCAGTTAAAATCTATACTGCACGATGTTAAAAATAAATAAAAGATACTCACTGTGCTTGTGAATCATCTCGGAGCTGCTGTTAGTTCAGCAGAAGAAGTGCTGAGAATGATCCAATGTGTTGTCCAGCTTCTTCTTGTCCAACTCTGCTGCGTCCGCACACTGCACAGCCACTGGCTTGGTGAAGTATATTATTATTATGATGAGCAACAGGCTGCCTCCCTCTTCCCTCCTCCTTCCCTCGTTCCCTCCTTCCTTCCCATTTGCCCTCACCTCACCACTCCCTCCTCCCCCCTTTTCCTCCCAGCGCTGACATCACAAGTGGGATGTGTCAATATAACCAAAAGCTTTTGAGAGAAAGCCATGGCAACCAGCGTTCGGCAAGCAGCTTCTCCCTTCAACCTATAAATGGGAATAATCAGTGTCTTTTGATTATGGAGTCACACAAAGGTTTACATTAGTCCAAAGGGTTGCTCGGCTTGAGGAGGAAGGGAGGGGTGGGGGGGTACACAGCGTCTCATCCAATTTTTGACAAGGGCTATGATGAGGCATGATGAAGAGGAGGAGGGACCATGCGCGCTAATATTGATGAACTGCAGCCATCTTTTTGTCTGCTAATAAAAACATATGGTAGAAATGAACTTGGTATTTACAGTGAGTGATTAGGAAATCACCTCATCCTTCTCCACAGTCAGGCTTATCTGTATGCACTGCACCTCAAAAACTGGCTCTGTGATAGGGTCCATTATCCCTTTATTGATCTACCTGTCTGAATGGAAAGTGCGCAAGTAAACACACAAGACAAGTAGATTATGCTCACTCCAATGCTTTTATGTAATCTCCAGCAGCAACTGAAAACTTGTATGGTGGAAAATCAAAATGGAAAAGTGCATTTTGTTTTTGCAGTCACCAGAGTGTGATAAAATACATCAAAGGATATGTTATGCTTACTTCGTGGTTGTTTGGACATAGTATTGAGTGTGCTGGTGAAAGGAAGTGTGTAATTGGGTTTTAAAAATGTATGAGTGTGTCAAAAGACTTTCTCGTAGTGCTGTCTAAAATGCAGATGTATACAAGGCTATGATGATTCTATTTAAAACCAGACAGAATTATTAGGAAGAGGGGCCAGTGAGATGACAATTAGGTTTAGACTGGACTTAGAATGAACCAGACTCCCAGAGTTCTTGATATGATTACAGAATGTCACATAATATACAGACAGGATACTAAATTAGAAATATGTCTAGTTGAATTTCCATTTTGGAGATTGAATTACTAAGAATAACGATGTCTAAAATTGTCAGGATTTGTCAATTTCAGAAGCACATCTCAGAATAATCTACTGTTATGATGAAAGTTTTTTTTTGGGGGGGGGGCACTTGTTGGGAGGGAGGGCAGGCAAAATAAGCTTATGTTTTATCATGGTTTACAATTAATATCTCTGCAGTTACTGGGCCTATTGACATAAAACAAAAACTGGCACAAAGTTCAGTGTCTCCTTTCTCAGCACAATTAAACTGAGGTGAATGTTGTCACTAGACAGGGTATTAAGACGTGAAATTATTATAGTGAGGTTGTGGACCTAATTGCCCCCGCCCACCTACATCTATGAGACTGTTAGCAACACAACTCAAAAAAATAACGGTCAGATTTTTATGAAACTTTCAGGGAAGGGCAGTAATGGACAAAGTAAGAAATTAATACTTTTTGCATATCTGTAACACTGCCTGGGTCCATTGATTTTTGAGAGGATTGTGACATAGGCATAAAAACACAGCAACAAATTAGAATGGATGCTTTACCATTGTGAAATAGAGGGACTTTGTGGCTCAATGGAAACATCTACCGAGTCCAGGTCTACATCTACTACTATTTTTTATTATAATGCACTTTAGGCACCACTCTTGACTAAAACACTTATGAATAATTTCCTTTTTCACTCATTTATGCCTGACACTAAGTGCAAGACCACAACCTTGAGTGTTGCCATTTACCAAACAACTACTTTGTAATCATGCATGTAATCAGGTTTTGTTGTTTAGCTTTTAGCAGCTATTTGGGCATAATCTGCAGGCTAATAGAAGAGACGTTCAAACCTATCCAATGTACTAATTTTGGCCAGTATCTGATCAGTATACCTGTCATGATTCATTATTATAGATTTAGATGATTAAAAAAAGATATGAGCTGAAGGTTCAACACACAGTAACTTTTTCTTGGCAGCTGTCGCAGCAGTGATTGCCCCTTCATGTGTTCACCCACTGATTGTTGATTGCTGGGAACTGATATGATTTGCCTCGATTTTCTTGTGAACAATACTTTGCATTCTGCCACAGCTGCCAGTTTATTTTACTCCCATTTGGTCTAAAGCCTTTAGTGCCTTACACTTTTACTTATTTCCCACCGGTTTGTACTTAAAAGGCCAAACGTTCAGCCTCCCTTCAAAACTCTCTGATCCTCCTGTGTTTAATAATCAAAACCAATTTCAAAGGTGCCTTTATCTCCACAGAAACAGGTGAAGATGAGAAACGGATTCAAAATGTCATCATGTCTTCCTCATTCGCACAATGTCCTTACACCAACTACTGATGTACGGCACTTTATATCCAGTCACTCATTTTTACCACTACTTTAATTCCACAAAGTACTGCATTGACAGAGCAGAATATTAGTACTTGTTCATCTGGGAGCATCTTAACATCCCATCTGTCAACCACAATACCGCTAAATACTTTATGGAGACTAATTTAACAGTATCCTGTTTTTGTCATGTTTGATTGATTCGTAGAAATATGCCTATCTGACAGAGCAGTTAGTGCTCTTTCCTCGCACCAAGAAGGTCGTAAGATTGATCCTCGGGCCACCCAGCCATCACACAAACTCTCTGGGTGGAGACTGCATGTCTCCCCATGTTACTGTAGGTTCTCTGGGTACTCTGGCTTCCTCTCACCGTCCAAAGACAAGCATTGTTAGGAGAACTGGTGATTCTAGATTGCCCCTAGTAAATAAATGTGAGAGTGAATGCTTGTCTGTCTGTGTATGTCTCTGTGTCAGCCCTGCAACTAACTGACCCTTGTCCAGGTTGTACCATGCAAGGCCCATGGTTACTGGGATTGGCTCCAGCGCCTTTGACCCCTAACGAGAATAAGTAGAAAAAGAAGAAGGGATGTAGGACTGGGTACCATTAAATGATACCTTTGTTGTATCAAAAGAAAAGTTACAATACTACTGGTATTGAGAAAAAAAAAAATTAAATACCTAGTGGGACCTTTAACGTTACTTTGCATGTATGAATCAAATAAATAATCCAGAATAAATCATACAAACTACTGGTTTTAACTTACAGCTAGGAATTTTGTTCAAAAAATTGGTCTTTCATTCAATATTATTGTGTTTTATGATTGTAGAAGATAAATTAGCACACCTTAGGTATCTGAAAAATCTAAACAGTACCCTGCCCTAAAGGGATAACTGTAATTTTTTACATTCCTTGACCATGCTTATAGCATACTTACATCAGAGCTAGTACAGAGGAAATGGCAGCATTATTGGCCTCCTTTGACATTTCTTTCTAAAGGCAGCAGTTCTGACCACATTCATTTAGGTGATCTGAAAAAGACAGATTTGTAATTAGATAACACTGCTTGAGGTTATACTTCTGGATCTAACTTGGGCTGTGTGATGGATTAACGAAGTGAACATGTGTAGGAGGAATAAGTAAGAATGATTGTCTAATTGTTTCATTACATTGCAGCAGGGAAAGCATCTGTTTTCCAACTGCACATGACACACACAGTGATGCCCAACCTGCAGCTGTGGCTTCATAACTCAAGGCCATTTCTTTCTTCTGTCCTTTTGTCTACTACTGCACATAAATAAAATGTAACTGTATAGAATTGCAATGAATACTATGTTTTCCATTTGTAAATCAATTTGTTGTCTTCGTTTTGCAGAAATACTCACTCTATGCACAATCAATAAAAACACTATATATAAAAACGGATGCATAAAAAAGTGAGTAGGTGGTGCACAGTGGCAGAGTGATCCCTGCCTCTCAACAAGGAGACTGTGGGTTCAATTCCTCGGCTGACTGACTCTCACACATGCATGTCCTTCTCCCTGTGTTACCATGGGTTCTCGCTCTCTCTTGGTACAGCGGCTTCCTCCCACTGTTCAAGGACATGCAAGTATTGTACAGGTGAATTGATGGCAGAGTAACGCACAGTGAAAGGTTGCCCGTTTGTGAATGCAGGATGTAACCCACCTGAGGTCCATAGCTTCTGAAAAAAACTCCAACCTGCAAACCTTAATGGAATAAGCAGAAGAAAACAAATTAATTAAATAACAGGGTAGCCCCAGGGTCAATAGAACATTATGCCTTTTTTTCTTAAATTCTATGTGAATTTGGCATTAAACGTGTTAAAGTTTCCCCCTCAAATGTGCCTTTAGTTTTTGTGTTTTTGAAAGCTTATATGATGGGCCTACTGTTTATATTTGTAACATTGTGTTGCAAAGAAATATACTTTATCACTGAAATTTGTTTTAGTTTTTAGTTTTGTTTTATTTTTTTCAATGCAGCACTGGAGTTATGTCACCCTTTAATATAAAATGTATACAGATTATTGAGCCTGGAATTAAATTTGATTCTACGTGGCATTAAAAAGTCTTAAAAAATTCACAAGACAAAACCTGGAGCTACCCTGAAAAATTAAGTGACTAAAGGTAGATAAATAAGGATGCAATTGAATCTGAACAGCTAAGAGCCAAGGAGCTGTCACTATAAGATGCATGTGACTGATTCAAATCATAGATAGTGAATGGCACAAATATTTTTTTATAAATAGGAAAGCATCCAAATAGAAAGGCTGGAATGATGCACGATTTTTTCTTCCATGTGTCGAAGCCCTGATTAAAATGAGCCACAGCTGCGTCTGTTTGCATGAGCTCACATCTAATCCCGACTTGATTTGACTGCGAGTGAGTCAATACTGTAACTTTATTTGAAGATAACATAAGCTTTATTCTGATGGAGACTGTAAACATAGACCGAGCTATCCGCGAAGCAAAGGGCTAGAACACAATGTATGACAGTGAAGAAATGTGTGGGAGGCATGTGTGACCCGAGCCTATTTCTGACAGCTGCCAGGTCACCTCGCTTGTTCAAACAACATGCACTCTATGCCACTCACATGTAAAAAAAACAACACGCTGAATGTATTAACTAGCCTCTCCTGTGTAGAAAAATTTATCTTTACTTACACCTATAGCTATATCACGCTGCATCAGAAAATGTGTAAGACGTGTCTAAAATAGCATTCGAACCAAGCAAAGCTAACAAAATATCTCTAATCTTTCCACCTGATGCTCTAAAATTGCATCCACCAGTATTTTCTCTTTATTCCTTTGGCAGGTGTAATGGTCCATCTGTCGTGTGAAATGGTTTCTAAATGTGCACCCATTTTGAACGTTCCCCTCTTGAAAGGATAAGAAGTGGAGCGTACTGACAGGAAGAACACAGTGAACAGGTTAATAAAGTGTCTCGCAGTGGAATAGTAGCACTTTTCCATTTCAAATACACCTGTCACTTAAAAATATAGTTCTCATTTGTCATTTTACAGTCCTTGGTTAATGTTAATGGACTCTAGAGGTATTTTACTTGATTATGCATGAGTCAAGGTTTAAAAGGCCAGGACTCTTTGAACTCTCGGTGATGGACAGTGACTAATTACTATCTCTGCAGGAAATTGCAGCTACATTTTGCACCTCATGCATCAAATACCTTTCATTCTTTGGATTAATAATATACATCATGGTCAAAGGTCCATTCACAGATGCATTAACCATATTCATACTGATATGTTATGTGTTATTATGTACAAAATCAGTACCTTCCTCAGTGTGTTTCGCTATGTGTTTCTTTACAGCAGCAATGAAAGAGGATATCTGCAGATTGATTTGTGCACACCTTGCAGATGTCTTCCCCCAGCATATAGACTAGAGACTCCCACACTTGTGGATGCCGTGGTCCCTCTCATGTGGAGCTGTGCTGTGTGAGTAAGCTCACCTCAGTCTCAGTGAAGCCTGGAGCGCTCCGAATGGCAGCGGCTGATCAGACCTGAGCGAGATCACAAGAGTTCAAAATGGTATACAAAGAAAATCAGGGTTTTAGGTCACAAAGAAGAAGAAAGCATGAATCAGAAAATGTATGAGAATAAGAGACAAGTATAAAGATATTTTGTTTGAACTGAACATCTGCTGCTATACCAAGCTCCAGGCTGTCTTATAAAATTTAAGACTTTTTAAAGACTTTTTAATTCCACTTAGAGTGAAATTTAATGCCAGCATCGCCAACAACAAAACAATAATCTGTAGGAATTTTCTATAAAAGTCAAGGGTATTATTTTAAAAGCCTAATACAGATGAAAGAACTCCAGTGCACCACTTCAATGATAACATTTCTTCAAAAAATATTTTGTTATTGCTGTGACTCTACTTTTTTTTGTAATATTATCATAATGTTTTGACAAATTTAATACATAGATGAACAAAATTTAATACCTACTATAATAATATGTAATATGTAATATATAATAATATGTAGTACTTTTAAGGTCTTAAACATTGACATGCTTTTAAGACCTTGTACTTCTTGTAGCCTGTACTTCTAGCAAGAAAGAAAACAGTGATACAATTTCAACTTTAATCAGAAGGTAAAAGTGTTACCTTTCACTTGCACAGACAGGTAGCACCGACAACTTCATGTGACGGTAAGTTAGCTCAGTTGGCTAACACGTTTTCCAAACCACCTAGCCATAGCCACCCTCTCATTTTGCTAATTTATTTGAATTTTATTGTCTTTAGACTTAATGGTATTTTAAAAGTTTAACTAAAATTGCATTTAATTGATATTGGCCCCTACACAAACTCATACTAGAGCCTGTAGTCTGAGCTGTTACAGGAGTTAGCAGTAGCACAGCAATATGGTGGGTAATCATATAAGTAGTAAAGATAAATAATTAATTATGTGCCTAAAAATGTCATTATCCATTTGTGTTGTAGCCCCAATGCCAAACTTATAAGCAAGGGTCTGTGTTATTTTAGAAAACTGTGGTTGGTTTGAATAGTAGGCTAATGCCTAACTCCTAACACCTCCTTATAATTTTGGGATGAAATTACAACAAACACAAATGTAGTATACAATTTTTAGGTGTTAATTCATTATTATAGGCGACAGGTGTTGTCTATGATGATCCACCATATTGGGGTGGTTACCTATCTCTTTTGCAGGGGAGTCCTGGACTCACTGGAGACCTCTTGTACCTGTTGTTGGTGGTAGAAGAACCCGGAGCACCCGGAGGAAATCTACACAGACACAGGGAAAACATGCAAACCCCACACAGAAGACCCCATGTGGTCCGGGAATCAAACCTGGGACCTATTTGCTGTGAGGCAGGAGTGCTAACCACTTTGGCACCATGCCACCCAAAGAAACCAGGGAAGATAAATACTGGGAGGTCTGGATGTTCCCTAAGTCTATGCCTAACCTTAACCCCAATCTTAACCTTAATAATAATAATAATTAATAATAATAATAATAATAATAATAATAGATTATAATAATAATCTTATGTTCCCTGGGGAACAGAGATACTGCAGAACATAGAGCTAACCACAACAGAATGTGGTAAATGAAAACCAATATCTTAAAAGCTAACAAAGTGTTCTGTCAGGAAATGAGAAGATTGCAAGACTTGACTGAAAAAAAGATGTATTATTATGATACTGTCTACTGTAAGATGATCAAAAATAAAGATTCATTCAAATAGTATTCAAAAATCATAGAATGAACACAGATACAAGAGTACAAGAAACGATTCAATTTGAATGCACCATCTGGATGTGCCACAGCTGCTCTACACAGTGCAATTATAGCTTCATTTAAGACAAAGTAAAAAAAAACTCCCTTTACAGAACAGCACACAAGCAATATTGGTGCGTTTGCTTAAAGACAATCCTAACACTGTACAATAATGATTTCTGGTATCACAACTGTGTTATATCTGTTCTTTCTCTTTCTCTGCAGAAGCTATACCTGCACAAGTTTTTTTTTTTTTTTTGTGCGTGCTGTTCCTGTTAAAACAAATTATTCCCATTCGCAGCCTGCAATCTTTGCACATGTTATGTCACTTTCACCGAGTCGTGAGGAAATGTTTGCTCCTGGAATTACACGTTTGTGTTGGAGAGGAGCGTGGTACAGAGTTAATGATGATGATCAGCACAATTTGGATGTTGCAGCTGAGACACAGCTACGAATCTCCAGATGAAAAAGCAGACACTTCACTTTAACTGTAGAAATTAAGAAGTCATAAACATAAAATAGCCAAAAATAACAACTTTCCTTTCTGTTGCCGTTCGGGACCATGGCCTCATACTGTCACTCTGTCACAGCATTTGGACACAGCATCCCTTGTTAATGCATTAGTAACACCTGAGCTTGTCGATATGACACATTCAAATGTCAGCTCAATACAAGGCCAGTCGTGACCTTTAGCTTCTTTGAAATACCGGAAGAACCATCTTTTCAATAATTTTATTAGTTAATAATACACAAAAATCATATATTGTTATACAGCATACTTTGTAACTGTCATTGTCATCTGTAAACATCTCCGTCTTTGCCCTCAGACTATACAAATCTGTCAAAAGCAAATTATTCAATCAGTAGTATTAATATCAATCCAGGAAATGGATTAAAAAACAAAACCTAGCCAGAACCAAAATTTTGCCATATAAACAATATGTAAATATGAATAAATGGTAGCCTACATAGTAGCTGTACATTAAACAAATGGACATAAATTAAGTAGGTTAAATATAGTCAAGTTTCAATTTCAACATTGAAACTATATTTAACCTACTATAGCAGATAGTTAGCAGATAACATTAAGATAAATTACATTAAATGGTGAAAATGCACATGCCGTAAAGGCTGTAGTGAACTAATTTTGGGAAAAAAACTTTGATTATGTAAAAGGTAAGTCAAAATATAAAATTGGACCCCACAATCAGACGAGTTTTAAACCAGTGTACTACAAGGAAACATTGCTCTTTCAATTGAGGTGGTAGACATTTTTAATTTAGCTGAGAAACATTTTGTTGATGACATTCATTGGGTTTGCTCTGTCTCATTGGCCACTAAATTAACATTTCAACACCATCATTTTTTACATTTGCTGACGTTGCAATGACATTAATATTTAGATACATAAACTTGTGAGTGTAACATATCAGTCATTGGGTACAACACCTCAGTTTTTCTTTCTAACAATGCATAATTCTTCTCAGTAACAAGCTCTGGTCTGTTTGTTTGAACAGGGTGATGGAAATCCTCGCTGTGATGGCGCATTTAAAGCACTTGTCCTGCCGACGGTGAGCAGCTGATGACCTTTGGCTGAGAAGGCAGCGACACTCATCCCTGCAGAAACACTGTCATCCCACAGCTCTGGGACCTGTGAAGATGAGAATCATGCAATGTACATCCTCTAGAAAATGGCACAGTGGGTCAGTCTGTGGAGAAGGCCAGTGATTCAGTCTCTGAGCGGTAATTTGACACCTGACATCTACAAGGTGTTTGTGATTTTATATTTTTTAACAAATAAGGGAAGGTTGGCATGTTTGTTGGTTAGTTTGGGCAGTAGTATTCACCCTTTAGCTTAAACTTGCTTTGGGCTTTGTGGTTCAAAAGTGGTTCAGGTCGAGCACTACGTACATCTTTACCATTGTGAAATATAACGGTTTGTTGCTCTGAGTAAAGCATTTACCCCTGAACTAGAACATCCCCATTTCAAGTCTAGGTCTTGGCACTAATATATATATATATATATATATATATATATAAAAAATCCTCTCGCCCTCCGCGGGCGGTTTCATCCATCCAAGCTTGGGTCCTCTACCAGAGGCCTGGGAGCTTGAGGGTTCTGCGCAGTATCTTTGCTGTTCCTAGGACTGCGCTCTTCTGGACTGAGATGTCTGATGTTTTTCCTGGGATCTGCTGTAGCCACTCTTCCAGTTTGGGGGTTACTGCCCCGAGTGCTCCGATGACCACGGGCACCACTGTTGCCTTCACTTTCCAGGCCTTCTCAAGTTCTTCTTTGAGGCCTTGGTACTTCTCCAGCTTCTCGTGTTCCTTTTTCCTGATGTAACAATCGCTTGGTATTGCGATGTCAACCACAACGGCTTTCCTCTGCTGTTTGTCCATCACCACAATGTCCGGTTGGTTCGCCACTACCATTTTGTCTGTCTGGATCTGGAAGTCCCACAGGATCTTAGCTCAGTCATTCTCTATCACCTTTGGAGGTGTTTCCCATCTTGACCTCGGGACTTCCAGACTGTACTCTGCACAGATGTTCCTGTACACTATACCAGCCACTTGGTTATGACGCTCCATGTATGCTTTCCCTGCCAGCATCTTACATCCTGTAGTTATGTGCTGGATTGTCTCAGGGGCCTCTTTGCATAGTCTGCACCTGGGGTCTTGTCTTGTATGGTAGATCTGGGCCTCTATTGCTCTGGTGCTCAAGGCCTGCTCCTGTGCAGCCACGATCAGTGCCTCTGTGCTGTCCTCCAGTCCAGCCCTTTCTAGCCATTGGTAGGATTTCTCGATATCAGCCACTTCAGTTATCTGTCGATGGTACATCCCATGTAGGGGCTTTTCCTCCCATGATGGTTCCTCCAGCACCTATACTATATATACTATATATATATATATACCATTGCGAAGTTATTGTCTATGCTCTTTGAGTGCTCCCAGTCGAGTTTCTTCTCATTTCAGAGAGGATCACCATATCCAAGAACCAGCGCCCTGTTGACCTTTACTGACGCCAATTACATGTACAGCAAAGACGCAAGATGGATATAATTATTCATATTGAGAGACAAAAAATATCTACTCTGCCCTTGGAATATGTGACCTTTTCACCGCTTGATTACTGCAGATAAATTGGTTTTATATCCCTAATAAAATCAGAATGCATGGATATTTATAAAGCTGACTGCCTCCGGTCGCTTAGTTGACTAATTAGTCAGTGGGGTCTTGGTCGATTAGTTGGATCCACTCTTTCCATCAACAAAGCTGTACTGATTTATTACTATATAACAGCGATTCCCAAAGTCAAGACTGTCGTGGCCCCCTTAAAGTTCCGAAAATCCCTCGCGGATCCCCAACGATAAAACTTCCCTCTATTCAAAAGACTCTGCCGTGTTTTTTTTATGTATTTATTTATTTTTTTTATAAAAAACATTACAAAAACACTGATTACTGACTAAAAGTTTTTTTAAAGTAATATTTTAAAACAAATATACAACTCTAATTAATTTGTTAATTAATGTTTTTAGGTACTTAATATTTTCATTGACCTTTTATATTTTTGTATGTTTTATTTGTTTTTATGAACCAAAACCATGTGTCTGAAATAATAATAATAATAATAATAATAATAATAATAATAATGATAATAATAATAATAATAAATTCAAATTGAAATTGAAATATAGACAGCCTCTGGGGGCCCCCCTGTAGTACCTTCGCGGACCCTCAGGGAGCCCCGGACCCCACTTTGGGAACCACTGCTATATAACTTTTATTTTTTCAGATTAAATAAAAGTTACTGCCAACTTTTCTTAAAGATCCTCTATTATGCTAGATGCTCAAATTTGAGTTTTTAACCATGTTATAATGTTGTTTGCACCTCAAAAACATACTGGAGTAGTATTTTTAATTTAATTTAATTTATTTTTTCATTCATGCATGTTTGAGTAATCCTGTTGCTGGGCCCTTCTCTTACTCAAGAGCTGAAAACACCGCTCTCACAGCTCTGCGTACACACGAGAAACCAGGAAGTGCTCCTTTCTAAAGTCCATGCAGTACATCATCACCAAATTTGTTAAATTTCCATAACTATGAAGCAGTCAGGTCTGTTAGCATCATGTTGCTAAAAAACATGCTAATTAACCAACGCAATTATGCTCTGTCCAGTCCCCACTGTTGCCAGGAGGGGGCAACATGCACCTAATCCAAGTCTTTTCTGAAGTTACAGCTCCCCAGAAGATGTTTTCCATACATATACAATATTTTAAGTTATAAAACATGAAATACAAAGGTGTCCTACACTATTTGGGGTGATGGTGGCGCAGTGGGTTAAGCATTCACCCAGCAACCAGGGGGTAGCCAGTTCAAATCCCATCTGAAGCGCATACTGTCATCTTGTCCCTGGGCAAGACACTTCACCCACCGTGAATGTGTTAGTGTGGTGGTCGGAGGGGCCGTTGGCGCAGATTGGCTGCCACGCTTCCGTCAGTCTGCCCTAGGGCAGCTGTGGCTACAGAAGTAGTTCACCACCTGAGGGGTGAATGAATAATAGATCAAAAATTGTAAAGCAACTTTGAGTTGTGTGGAAAAGCGCTATATAAAATTGATGTATTATTATTATTTTTTGTATGAAAAAACATAATAATATCTAATTACTGTGATGCCATTTTGCTGTGTAAGTCCTTCACATACCCATGGTCGATTAATGGCTGTGCTGGGCTGGACTTTGGCCGACTAACAATGTCTTTGGTCGAACTCAGCCCTATATTTTTATGATGCTTGTATTGTTGTAGAACTGACCATCAGCATCCCCTTTAGAGAAGAAAGACTCAACATCACCACGTTTCTATTTAAAGATTCCTTGTTCCAGAAGACATGATATAAATATCAATTGTTTTAAGTTTATTTCAGTTTCCATGGTGACGGGATAGTTGCTACGTGACGGGAGTTGAAAGTGTGCGCAGCATGTAAAGACATGGGATACGGGCAGACGTACAGCTCTCACAGCCTATATTTAAATACTGAACGGACAGGCCTCTGCTTTTTCCATCGTTGTTGTGTTTTTATTATAGTTTGTAACATGTTTTAGACACGATGCTAATTTGGGAGCAGCGAATATGAGACGCCGCGGCTGAGATTTATAATTAAACCAGAGTCAAAAGGGGCGAGAAGGCTCAACTTGTTTGTCAAAGGGCTCAGATGAAGTGAACGCATAATTAGTCTGGGTTCATTAATTCCCTGAGGCTGGATCCTGCGGGCTTTTGTTTGCAATGCTTTTTTCTTGTTTTCTGAATTATACGCTTGCAACAAATGGCAAAAAAACAAAAAAACAAACAAAAACAAAAAACAAAAACAAAAAAAAAGTGGAAAATGATGAATGAATGACTGAATGAATTTACTGGAGTTGCTGACATTTTTTGAATATTATGTATACTGTATTTTCCGAGACCTGCATTTACAGTTTTTGGCCATTGTGCCTTTTCTGATAGAAGGTAGTGGAAATAGTATTATTAACAGAAGTATTATTAGTAACAGCAGTAGTATTATTAGTAGTAATAGTATATTCACCCCCCTAAAGATTTAAAGGATTTATCAATTAAAGATTTTTCAAGAAGAAAAAAGGAAGGGTGACTAATCCTGCTCATGGACATGTGTAAAAAGAGCTACATTTTTTCTTCAAACCTCAAAGTTAAGTCAACTTCTGCTGTCAAAATAACCCTGTACTGTAACATTAAACATTTGCAAAGAAAGGAAGGAGAGCCGAGGACGTCCTGACTTGAGTTAAAAGTCCTCTATTCAAGCGAGGGACATGCCGATGTTTCAACCTTAAGTTGGTGGTCTTCATGAGGGCAGACATTGTTTGTCTTTAAAAAGGCACCAGGTGGAATTCCTTTCCTCACTTAGATGTCTGGATCTTTGAAGAGTATGTAACAAACGACTTTACACATCCTCACCCATTGATGCATTCACAACTTTAATAAATATTTTTTGATGTCTAATAATTTTTTTGGTCATTTGCTCTCATGATCTTATTTTTCATGTATTCTCATTGTGTTATTATCAATATCATCATATCATTCATGTCATTGTAATATATTTTGAGGTGAGGGGGTTGAACATTTCTGATTGCAACTGTAGTTGTAGCACTGCTATAGTAATAGCACTAATTGATTTTTGTTTTTGCAAAATGTGTTCAAATGAGCTGTGTAAACTTTGCATTCAAGAATTTTTTACTCCAGAATTAATTTTGTTGAGTATTTTTACTTTTACTCGAGTAATATTATTTTGACGTACCTTTACATGAGAACATTTTTGAGTATTTCTTCCACCTCAGGCAAATTGTCAGTTTGTCTGCCTGAGCCATTTTAAAGTTGTTTTATTGGATTGTCCCTCCTTGTCCCTTATGACTAAAGTTATCACAGTGGCCATTCCTCTTCAGTCCCAGTACAATGTTACAAATCTTTTTCTAATATGCGATGTCTTCTTTGCAGCTCGCGGCTCTCAGACGCTGTCTCTGCTTGATGTAAACGTCTTGGCGTCCCTGCATAAGTGAGATGAACGAACAGGAGGCCATCGTTGTCTGTTCTCAACTTGGCAGATGGAACTTTGTCCTTCAATATGGGCCTTCAAGAATAGACTGGTGGGTTGGATTCATAAAATAAATATGACAAAGCAAAGCATCAATCTGTGCTTTACCCTGTTGCACATTTATGTCTATTGTTGTTGTGAAACATAGAGAGATAAGGCCTGCAGCTGATGGACTAAAGTAGTTTGTAAATGGCTAGGACTGACAGATAAAGCCACTCTTGTTTCCTCTGGGTGGGTCTGTAATGATGCAGACCAGAAGGCAGAGGTCTGAGGGATAAGACTTACTGGCAGCCACCGCAACATACACTACCCACTGAGATGAAGAAGAAACATTAGATGGTCACTATTAAAGCAAATGAGTTCACACCATTACGATACAAATAGTGCAACATCCTTATAATGAGACTGATATCCAAGAGGTAAACAAATAGCACATGGGTATATTTCATAGTAATTACAGGAGGTCTGTTAAACATGACTGTTTGACCTGAGGTGGTTATATTTACTTGAGTAACTTTTTGAATAAATGGTACTTTAAAGAGTATTTTTTATTACAACATATTTTTTTACTTCGACTTAAGTAACCCTAAGCCTTTTGAAGTAACAATACTTGTTCTTGAGTAAAACTTTAGTCTACCCTCGTGTATACATTACCTATGTGTTAGTTTCAAAAGCTCTGTGTTGTGAAAAAGTGAGAAGTAGTTGTAGCAATAGCAGTGAGGGTGTAATGATATAGAATTGTTTTGATTTGATTCAAGAACAATATTGGCTGGTTTAGAACAATATGATTCGATACGATTCAACACATTCATATCGATACAATCAATACAGAAACTTTGTGTCAAAAATCAGAAAAGTTTACATTTAAACCTAGCATCACAGCCGGGGTTGATTATGTCCAGCTGACAGAGAGCGAAGAAAAGTTGAATATAACATTTTATTTCTTTAAAACCACAAAAGACCTGGTTTTATTTTAACATGCAAATTTCTAATATTGATATTTCTGATTTCTCTATTTCTGATTTTCATGTATATTGATATACACTTCCTAGAAAATGATACAATTCTTTCAGTGCAGATTGACAGGTTATATCATAGGAATAAAAAATCTACACATTGATATAGTAACTTTATTGTTACTTGTTGTTAATTAGTGGTACACCACTAATTAGTGGTGTTTTTTCCAAAATGGTTCAAATGTACTTTGCACCAATAATAAACTGTACATTCAATACTTTTTTAACCTTTACTCCAGAGATAATTTTTAGTTTTCCATGAGTAATTTTATTTAGAAGTACTTTTATATGAGTACATGTTTGAGCAAGAAGTGCTCTAAAATGGCACCTCTGGCAAATGATCAGTTTGTCTGTCTGAGCCATTTTGAGCTGTTTTATTGGATTGTACCTGCTTGTCCCTTAAGACTAAAGTTTTTACAGTGGTCATTCCTCTTTGGTCCCAGAACATTGTTTCAAATATGTCTAATATGTGATGTCTTCTTTGCATAATTTTTTGAACAAATACTTTTAATTTTGTTATTTGTATGACGACTGTTTACTTCTATGTGAGTAATATTACTTGGAAGCAGTAAGAGTCTTACTGGAACCCACGTTTTGTCACTTCATTTGAAGGAAATAATTAAATGCATCAGATGAAGTGACGAAACATCTTCTAAAAACAAACCTTGTCCAGATGGCCTCCTTGTTTAACCTTTTTATTGCAGTAGTTTTGGCAATTATTTACTCAGGAAACAGTAAAAAAAATATTTATTTACGTAAGCAACAAACCTCTTAACCTCTTTTTACAAAATACTTTGCTTTTTGTGTTTATCCGATCTTCATGGAATGAGATGCTTTTTCTGCTAAAAACTCTGCAAAGCTTTTTAGGTCGCGTATTTCTCCAAGCTCCTGAAAGCCACACCGGCATTTTCACCAGTATGATATTTTGAACAAGATAAGTGACTAAATGAGATTCTAAAGAAAGATGTCTAAATGCTGAATAAGAGACGAGAAAGTCTGAGGAACAAGCTATGCGTGTTGATAAATTAGACTAGACTCAGACAGAAAATAGAGTATGTTTGTTAGTATAAATTGAAATATATAAAATCTAAATGAATAAACCTGTTCCAGCAAAATGCTTCTGAGACAGATTTGGAGAGTTTTTATCACACATCTTTACAATCTGTTCAGAAAAGACTTTTATATAATTTCCAGAAACCTATTATTTGGCAAGTAAACATAAATTACTCATATCAAAGTAATATTGTTGTCTGTTCAAAGTCTTAGTCATTCAAAAAAGACGAGTTTGTTGAGTCGAAGGTGCACCCAGAAACCTTCAAAAAAAGAACATTGTGTGAAATTGAATAACCACTTCTTTCTAACAATATTATGTGAGTGGGTTGTTATTATAACTTTTGATCATATATATCACTCTAAATGCAAATACACTTAGAGTCACATGCAGTCCCCTATATGTCAGATGATGATGTTATTTTGTGATGGTGCTCTGAATGACAGTTTGGAGTGGACCAGGGTAATATGGCTGTGTTATATAAACCAGCTCTGGGGGAACAGTAGAGGTGAACCCCGGTGCAGTGTTGTTACTTGTGTTACTGGTGCTGTGGTCCGTGGGCGGCAGCCATTTTTACCACAGTTGCCTGTTGTTTTTCTTTATTTAATGAGCAGCAGAGCCACTTCAGTGTTGGGGTCACTGTTACCCTCCGACTGGTCTTTTACTAACTGCTTATAATGCACTGTAATGACGCAATCAGCAGGACAGTTTGGTCTATACCAGAAAGCCTATACGCCCCTTAGCCAGTCTGAGGGATTTAGCGGCATACAGTGTAAAAAAAAATCATCATATACTGTATATAGTTGTTCTGTCCTGATCGATGGACCCCTGGACCCTTACTTACTTCTCATGGATGAACCTTACAGACCTAAACTCTATTAGCAAGTGGATTATAACCATCAGTCCTAATAACATCTACAGCCTGTCCATCCTGGGCCTGTCCTAGGTCCCTCCTTCATGTGGTTCTCCCTGAGGTTTCTCTTTTTCCCATAGCTGTATTTTTCATTTTGTTTATTTTGTTTTCTCCTTACCAAAATGTAGGGTCTAAGGTTTGTATTTTTGTTTACGCATATTACCATACCAACTTTATAAAACTGTAAAAACTGTACAGTCAGCCAGAGTGTGGTACATAAGTCATAAAACAAAAAACAAAACAAAAACAAAAACAAAAAAACAGTAACAACACAAGAGACAAGACAAATCATTACACAACATCAAATATAAATAGGACACAATAAAATAATGCTCAAGTTAAAAACGAAGAGAAAGAGAATAATATTTCTGTAAAACCTTTGAGGCGACTGTTGTTGTGATATTGGGATGTATGAATAAAACCGGATTGAATTGCAATATCAGCAGTCCCCAAATTATATATGACACAAAGTCCAATAATATTATGTACGAGACAAATATCCTTTTAAAATGCTCAATGCCCAGTCAGAGTTTTATATTAAATTATGGTGCTTCAAAAAGAGGACTCTTGTCATCTCCAGTTATGTATTTCTTTATTGCATTATTTAACATTGTTATGGTTTATTATGTTTTCCTAAAATTGTGCAGCTAATCTTAGGAGCACATAAAGTAGATTTGAAAAACTAAGTAACTTTCTTCGTTTATTTATTTCTTTGCAGAATACAGATCATAGAAACATATTTCATGTGAGTGCTTATCGTGGTTATGGAGCAGCAACAATAGGCCTGGGCATCATGAAACCCACAGTCTCTTCACCTTAAGCTGGGACTAACTGCAGTGGGACAGGACCTTCGAGTCTACTACACACCCTTTGTTCCCTAATACAGGTTCTGTTCTGGACATAACAAATGTAGGGCCATTTTAACGTATTTACATGGGATTTTGTTATGTAGTATGCATTGTGCCAGTGGTAATAAATGTTGTACAGTACAAACATTGAAGGAATGTAGCTGTATTTTATTGCATAGAAAGATAAAATGCATACCATGACGGTGTAAACTCAAACCAGACTAATTCTGTGATTTGCTGTAAGTCATTGTCAAATGAACCAAACACTACAAAGATAGTTGGTTAAGGTTACACACATAGATATAATTCACATATAAATAGGTATATTTCAGTATATTCATGGCTCCCTCTGTAGGCAGCCAGTGGACAAATTGTATCATCCTTACATTGAGTTCCCTCGTTCCCCCACTAGTTGTCAGTATAACACAAGGTATAAACTTGAGCACAGTCTGAAAGTTGAGCGTTTCCATTCCAACAATTCTAGACAGATTGGGCATGTAATGTTTATTTTGACTCATAACTCCTCAGGTCAAAGTTAGATTCATT
Source organism: Bostrychus sinensis (assembly GCA_020698575.1). Taxonomy (NCBI): domain Eukaryota; kingdom Metazoa; phylum Chordata; class Actinopteri; order Gobiiformes; family Eleotridae; genus Bostrychus; species Bostrychus sinensis. The sequence continues at coordinate 11,787,366 of CM036250.1, forward strand.
TTTTAAATGACTGACATGGTTCTGTTTAACAGCACCTCCATTCATCCCTGACGCTGACACACATAATCACATATTTAGATAAAGATTTCCTTGGCCTGGTCAGTTCACTCACTACTACTGTTGCTATTAAGAGGAGGCATTTACACCTGAAGCCCAGGAAAGTGACTCATGTCTCTCAGAAGTGTCTGCAAATGGACAATGTCCAACCTTATTCTGCACAGACAGCCCATTCTGCTCACTTCTGTCACTCCTTGTTCTGCCTTTTACATGGCACCCGAGGGGTCAAATACAAGCCGCTGTAACCATTTATTGAATGAATGCTAATATTGTTACCATTAGAAGTTGATGTCAGTAATGCAACCACACAAGAGGTCAGAAGCTAGTGCTGGTTCAAAGTCAGGATAAATGTAGAGGGTTGTGTCAGGTAGGGCATTCAATGTAAAACAAGATCAGGAGGTGAAGAGGTGTGTGCAAGCAGGTTGAGGAAGGTGGAGAAAAGTTTCAGGTGCAATGTGTGATAGAAGAGTTTCAACAAAAATTAAAGGTGTTCAAGACAAAACCATGAAATATTGCATGGTTTAGAGACAGGAGGCAGAGCTGGAGGTAGCAGAGCTTAAGATGTTTCTTTGGTAGTGACGAGGAAGGACAGGATTTGGAATGAGTGCATCACAGGGATGGCTCATGTGAGATTTTTTGGAGATGAGATGATTTTGACATGTACAGAGGAGGGATAGTGATTATATTATTTGTAAATGAATGAAGAACTTGATGTCAGCCTTTTTTGCCTGTGATGATGAGCTCTTAGAAATTGACACAAAAGACGAGCTTAAAAGCAAAATGCCAAGCTCATCATGTCGTTCATTCTTTTTGGATGTGACACAGTCAAACTTCTGAAAGGATTAAAAGGGCGAGTGAGTCATCGGGGCATATCTGTGTCTGTGAGTGGGACGTACACTGTCCATGTGTCCAGTGACGGGCCCACGTGCTGCTGCCGCTGCTGCTGGAGCTGGACTGATGTCATAACCAGCAGCTTCCTGCAAAACACACAAGCCTCTTTCTCTGAACACAGGAAGCAACGCCAAACAAGCGGTTGCCGTGGTGACTGGACTTGCAAGATTTCCCCTCTTCTTTTTTGGGGGGAGGTTGGGGGCTACAGTATGTGCGGGACGGACTTGGACAAGGATACAGTATGTGTGTGTGTGTCTGTAAATAAGGCATTCATTTTGGGATCTGAATATTTGTTTGTAGCTATGGAGCAAACATGCTGCTGTCCGGAGTGAGTCGGGGAGTTGGGGTGAGAGGAGGTGCACTGATGACTCACAGTATTTTAGTTTTAGTCAGAGGGGGAAAAGTACTTAAATCTATACTCAAGTAAAAGTACAGTAACACTTTAGGATAGTTTATCACCACAGGTTTATAGGTACTGTATTGACACTGGTGTTTATAATTTTGCACTGATTTACTTGAGCAAATGAAATTAATAACAATGTTTAATTTGCAGTTTTTCTCAATCGCTTTGACACATTTCTCCATTAAGAATTGTCATTTGCAAAACAGGTCACACAAAGAATCCAAACAGGATTTCAGGTTCTTAAAACAAGGCCTTTTCTTTGCAAGATGTTCTTCTATAATCAAAACTCCTAAACTATCCCTCAAAAGCAAGTTTTTGCATTCAAAATGATCAAACTGCAATCACAGGTTTTCATGCACACATTCACTCATTCACACAGCAGCTCAAACTCTGAGTCCTGCTCTCAGTAACTGCAGCTCTCACTGATTTACTGCAGCGAGCGTTTAGGGTTCATACTTCACACAAATTAATGAACAGGAGACTGTTGGTATTTTTGCTACCTAAAACCTAACTGTTTTCATATTGAAACAGGAAAAAGACTAAATATTTTTACATAAATATAGAATGTGCATTTTACTCATTTACATATTGTACTGTACTTTACATTATTTCACACAAACAGTCTTTGGTTACTGTGATGTGCTGTAAACCTACAGTGTATTCTTTATACTGCAGTATGTCTACTGTAAGAAATAACCATGACAGTAACAGCAAACTGAAAAGGGACATTTGCTTTTTTCTCTAACCTGACATTTTTACCACTGTCAGTGAAGCACTGCTAACAATAATGAAAATATGTTTATTCTGATAAAGAAAAATAGTCTGTATTTCTCCTCTTGTGATGGCTGCTGGGAAAACACTCTTGAGAGACAGCTCCAACCTCAACAGGTGTTCTCAGTCCTTATGGTTTACTTTTTTATTAAAAAACAAAAAAAACAATGACAAAATATATAGTTTTCTATAAGTATACTGTATTCTATATATCAGGGGTAGGCAACCCCTGGCCCATAGGCCAAACTTGGCCCTTGGACAGATAAAGTTGGCCCTTGTCAATTTTTTAACTGCTAGCCACTTTTATTAATTGCTATTACTTGATAACATTTAACCCTGTGGGGCTGTCAGTGACTGAGGCCACTGTAAGACTCTATTTGCAAGCATACAGCTCTCTGTCATGGTTCCATGGTTTTAGTTACCTTCAACCAATAAATGGCAAGCATTCTATCATGTGACCTCCTTCTGTCATGGTTACCTTTGCCTCTATCCAATAAGTATCCATTGTTTATCTAATTTGCTGTGTAAAAATGTAGCAAAATAGGGGGTGGTGCGGATGGGGTGAGGATTTTTTATTTATTTATTTATTTTTAAGGTATTTATGTATCTATATATTTGTTTACATAATTGAATATGCTAATATATGTTCATTTAAAGCTACCAAGGAACCATAACAGAGAACTGTATGTTTATTCTTGTGGCCCGCCACCTGATGGTTCAAAAATTATTTGACCCAACTGCAATCAAAGTTACCTACTTCCGCTATATGTTGTGTCTTTGATTCCTGTGTGAAAACACTGAAACAGAAGTCATTTCCTTGTAATCAGATGCAATGCTCACAAATGTTAGATTTGCACCTACGTTTAAGTTTCTATATTTAAAGAGACACATTTTTTCCATGTGCAAAAAAGACTGCTGTATTGGCCAAATAAAGTGAATTCAGTGAAGCTGTGTGTCTCTGTGTGACAGCTGTGTGTGTGTTTTGAGAAAGAGTTTGAAAACTGTGTGAAATAAAGAGAAATGTTCTAAATGATTTGCAAACAGACAATCCTGTTGAAATATAGATTTGAAAAGGAAGATTAACTGGAACCAGGTTTCAGTGAATGAGCTAAAGCAATTGAGAAAAACTGTAGTGGTGTTTATAAGTAATGCTTAGTAAATAATCAATTAACTGACCCTCAACTAATCCTTAACTAATATTTTCTAAAGTGTTACCAAAAGTACTATTAGTTAAAGATAATATCAAATAATACAAACCAAGCCTGTGTAAAATGTGAATTAATGCATATATATGCAGAGGAAGGATAGTGAATATATTGAAATAAGGATGCTGAGGTTAGACAGGAAGAATAGAGGAAGAGGAAGAGGAGATGTAGGAGTGTGGTGCAAGAGGACATGAAGTGAGTTGGTGAGAGGAGGGGGTGTGGAGGATAAGGTTAAATGGAGGCAGATGATTCATTGTGAAATATAGTTGGCAAGATTATCTACATAAATAAAAACAAAAATGCACAAGCTGTCTGCAGTATGTGGTTATTTATTGCTACTTTAAGGATACAAAAATAGCATGATGCAGAGAGGCTGAAGGCAGTACAAAGTCTATTAACACAGAGAATAAAATAACAGCATAAAACAAATTAATCTAAGACTTTTTAAAGGATAATGTAAAATAGCAAAACACATGAACAAAAAATAAAATATTAGGGAGATGAGAATAAAGAGTTGCCTTGAAGTAAACAGATCAAAGAATAACTTTGGGTTTGAATATAAACAGAAGATTACTCATAAGACAACTGCTTCCTATTTTAGTATAACACAATGTAATCTTATCTAATATTTACAGAAGGCAAAGGCTACAGTATAGATTACATTCAAGACATACGCTAGTGCACTGGCTCAATAGAAAATGTATTTTAAAATGAAAAACAAAAGCTCCTATCACATAGTAAGTCTATATTAAATATTCAACAGTTCGATTATTTTGTTTTTACAAATGATTATAAATGGCACTTTTTATTAGAATCCAATTAACTCATTGCAATGAGTGATATTTCTAATATTCTTTTCCCTTAAAACCTACTTTGGCTAATCAAAATTGCATTTTACTGAGTAGTTTAATAAAGTTCTACTATCTGCAAGTTTCTGCATAGGCAAAACAGCGAATTTGGACACTCTGTATTCAAGTGCACATAGACGTTACACAAACTTATTACATAGGTTGTGGAGAGCTCATACAGACTGATTTGTAACTATATTTAAACAATGTCAGCTTGCATAAACTGATTTATTTGTACATGACAAATCAGATTAGATTAAAACAAGAGTTTTGGCTCATGTTCCCTTTACATTATAGACTTCTTTAAAGACACTTTGGCACATCTCCTGAATATAATTCAATATATAGGTTATTAAAATATATACATTATTCACATGACTTAAATTTATAAAAAAAACGTTTACCCCCTGTTTTAAAACAGTGCATAATCACAATAAGGCAGTGTGTGCGTCATTACTGCACTTGAGATGATCGACATGAAATCTCACACAACACAAGTAATTTACAAATATTTGACCTTTACATCCATGTTCTGGGTCTAGCATAAATATTTGATTGGCAAAGGCAATACTTTATGCTACAGTTTAGATGGCACCGCTACTGTATTGGACAAAATATTTCCTTCACAAATTACATTTTTTACGTGACAAGAAATAAGGCACTTTAACATTAGTAAGTCCATGGGTGCTGCTGGTTTTGGGTTATGCCAATTAAATAAAACATTTGCGTTACTGGAAATGTTTCACCAGAATAAGATGTTCGTGCCATCGTGGTTGGGTGTCAGTGGGTGATATGACGTCATGTCCTGTTTGGGATGACCCTCTATGTGTGACCTCTGGCTTGGACTCCTGTCAGGTCCTTTCTGATGATTTCATTGACTGTAAACAAGAAGGGTAATAATTTTATTAAAAATGTAATTTAAGATACCTAGTGATATACATAAGCACATTAAAGCAATTATATGTACTGTACTTTTCACTTGTTTATTATGAAGTCTAGGCCTGTAACTATTGTTGCACATGCTTTGTGTGCTTGGGGTCAAAAATACAAGCTCTCTTTTTATTTAACACAGTCTATACGCAACTACTAAAGAGGAAGTTGGGTACATGAAACACTTTCATGTTCATGCTTCTAAAAATAGCACCACATGCAATTTTCACAAAATCAAACCCACAATCTTCAATTATGTACTAATATGTTGAAAAATGAACTTTTGAGTAAAATATCTAGTAACTTTTCACCTCTGCATTCACGGGCACTATTTTAGCGCAAACATTTTCACCAGCGCCTTGCCAATAGAGGAAGTGTAGCGGCTTGTGACTGCACTAGACTACCACTCCACTATGGCTGCTCGTCTCAGATCAAACACAGTCAAAGCCACAGTGTCAACATTAAGCATTAAGCAGGAAGGAATGGCGACTATGAGTAACATGTCATCTCTCCAGCTTTGCCCAGCTTCTGTGTGCTTCTCTGTTTATGTGGACAGGCCTAGTTTGTGTGTATGTGTGTGTGTTTGAGTGTACACTGGCACTCAGAGCATTAGAGACTAGTTCCACTGCTTCCACTGCGCCTCGGGGAACTCATTAAGGCCCATGAGTAATACAAGTATTTCAGTGGGGGCCAAAAAAGCTTTTTGCCTGTAACCATGCTATTATAGAGCATATTATTGCTGTGATTGGGTATCCATGGCTACAGTCCACATGCTGGACATGGCCTGATAAAATGCACAAAAATGTACTTCAAAATTGAATTATCAGCAGGTCCAAATATTATTTAGCAGCTTGTATTGCAGCTATGAATGTAAGCATTGTAAATAATAAAAGATGTTATTAAGATTGGCTCATGTAGCTCTCCTTTTTACAGAGGAAGTGTGGCTTGTGTGAATCCAGTTTTAAGAGCAGGTTACAGTGTACAAAGGGTAAGTAGATTAAAAAAACTTTGTGTGGTTGATGCTTTTTCATTTACGTCTTAAATCATTAAGAAGAAGGAAAAAACATTTTTGCTGATAAGATAATGCTTATAGTTAACCACACATGTGCTTTTATTGACGCTCAGGCAGTTATCAGAAACATTTTCCCTCCAACAGCCTACGTATAAAAAGTTTCTCTCAGATTATGTAATACAAAAACACACGTCATAACAGTGACGGAGCCCTGTGTCCTACTGTGAGCCAGATGTTAATGGTTTGTGAACACCAGCTAGTTCGGTGCACCGTTGCTGCTGTAATGGGCCAGAAAAGTGGTATTGGGCACTGGGAGCTACCATAAACATGACATCCCTGACCATATGGCCCGAGGAACTGCTGTTAAAGACACACATTTAAGCGTTTACACAAGCCACAAATAGATGTACCTTTACTACTGTATATAGTACCACATAATGAGGTTATCTAAGTAGGAAAGTGGACAAATGACCTTCCATTCAACAAGCCACCATTTTACTTCTTTTCTTTTCCTCTCTGATCACTTGCAGATGTGAGAAAGAAAACCCTACACTGTGCACATTTTATAGGCCCAACAGCCTGCTAAACTGCTGCAGCAGCCAAAGCAGGCCCTCTGCTGTCGTCACAGCCTTGGCGTCCCTGTTTATTTTAGTCAGTGGAGGAATTCCCTCTGACACCTAATGCCTTAAAGAAACTTTCATCTCCCCAGCGCTGCCACAGGATTTTCCTGAGCATAAACCGAGCCCAGAGAAGCAGCAGGAGCGCCACAGCAGGGTGACATACAGTGAGGCTGTATGCAGCTAATGAAGGGTTGGCACCGTGTGGCTACTTGAGGCTGGCCGGGGAACACTCTGCCGACTTTGTTCAATAGGTGAGTGTCTGAGCACCAATGAGCGCCACTGTTTACCAAACATCAGTGGGAGGAGAGAGCCTCGCTGTATAGTAGCTGACTCACACACATTAGATATTTGTGTGTGTGTACAAGTATTCACACAATCTTTCACTATGAGATGGCTGGTTTACACGGCTACTGTAGGTTGTAATAACAGTGGGAAGGTGAAGACATAAAGACACTAAGGAGAAAGTAGTTTGACCACAGAGTTCACCAGAAGCTGACAGTTTCCTGTTAAAGTGTGTTAGGTTAAGTCTACACAGGGCACTAGTGAGCTGAGACTAATGTTGGTCCACTGAGCTACTGCTGTGTGCTTTATCTCTGCTGGCCTCAGCGCTGCCTGTTGGAACAACTTCACCTTCTCCACTGCCTCCAGGCCTTATTCCACACTCTATAAATCTGTTCTCTAAGCCTTTGTCTCCACTAATGTACCATGCACACAGAAATTTTTGCTCCTAGTTTGAAAGAAATGCATCTTTCTTTGGGACATTTAATAGAAAAGCACAGAGATTTAATGGGAGTTTTGTGAAAAACATTAAGTGACATGGGAACTGAGCGGTGGGAGTGACACCTCGTCAGTGTGGGGGAGACTAAAGCTAACTCCTATGCTAGCGACTGATACCTGACTGTATTTGACATACCAGACGTTGACCACAACAGTGCAATGATGATGCCAGGATGTGGCATCACCCCCTGCTTTCACACATGACTCTATATAGACTTTGTCGATATGACTAATGCTCATAGTGAAAATGTCTCTCTTAGTCCCAGGTCACTTTTGTTTTGAGTTTGAATCGGTATTTAGCAGCACATCTATATACACAAAGGGATTTTTTACCTTGCTTATCTTCACACCTAGTTTGAAAAAAAAAAAACCGTTTTGAATAACGGGAAGTCCCTGTTTTCTGCTCATTAAAGTGTCACAGACAAAAGTGACACAGACTGTGGTGACGTGGGTAGGTACATGGTTATCACAGTCAGACTGATAAGCAGCACACAATGCCAGCTGTTGAGAGTTAATAATGGTTACTGTGAAATGCAATGACCTGGGAAGGTACCTCATTAAGATCATGTTCAGCTAAAATGGGCACAGATATAACTGCCTCTTAGTGTACTTAGATATAAACCCTGAGTGCAGAGGACAGTGCACAAATGTGCAGAAAAAACTATGTCTGACTCACTGCATTTTTAAAAGGTGCAACCAACAAGACAAAAAAAAAAAAAAAAAAAACACTGCTTAAAGCCTTCCCCACTTTAAATAAATGGTTATGATTGGTCAGATTAGTTCATTCTCAGCAGGCTGCTGAGAGGCAACATGAGGAGTTTCTGACCCATGTCACATGGTTAAGAAACTGAATGGTTTGACTTGCCAGGCGAGACCAGCAGCAGACTGATGCATTACAACTGAGAACTAAATATGGAGCAGAAATACTAGGGATATTTTTATATATACAGAGAATAGCTAAGGCAGCTAAATTTAAATTCAATTTGATGTGATTTTCAGAAGATGTTTGTTTTTTATTTTGCCAAATGCCCAGAGACACTTTTGGCTGTTGGATCAAAGAACCAGGCCATGTCGTCTGCTCTTACTCCTTGTCCATTCATCGATTCACAACACTGTTGCTGTTTACTGAGGAGGGAAACCCGGCGGCTCTATCCAAAAAACACAAATTCCACTGCTTGCCTTTTTTCGCCGTTTCATTTTTTCCATTGACACAAACACATGCACACACGGCCCCTTCCCTTTCCTGCGCTCTCCTCCGCCCTGTGCTATCTTACAGGGATCAGGCTGGATTTCTGGAGGAGAGCAGCTGCAAATAGGATTGTCTTGTGCCAGATTGGCAGAATCCCGTGGTCGGAAAAAAACTAATCCTCTGGTGGGTTCCCCTGCAGAAATGAGGGGCGTAAGGCCAAGGAGAAGCCCCGGCCAACTATAACAAACAAAAAGGCTTTCCCCAGCTCTCCCAGGCAGCCCGTTCCACTGTTTGACAATGGTTGCCATGGAGGTTGTTTTTCACTTCATAACAGTGTCAACATGTCCAGGCGCTCAGGCCAGTGACACTTTTTTCTCCCCCCCTCTCACTCTGAAGTTAATTTCCTGAGCAGATTGATGGGACAGCAATCTTTAAAGTGTTACCTTTAAGACTCAGACCAAAGACAATAAGCATGGCACTTGAAGAATCCGCCACAACATTGTAAATTTGGTTTGGAAACCCTTTGACCTGTCAGAGGTGGGGGATCAGACTGCTGCTGGATGTGACCTGACATTAATACTACCAAAGGCTAGCAGGGTTGACAAGCATAAGTATAAACATATGACTCATAATCCCTGTTATTTCCACCTCGAGTGGAACATTACTGCACCTCGCAGTCAGAGTTGTTTGAACAGCGCGAGTTCGGGAGACTCTATAGCACGTAAATTCTACAGAGAATATGTGTGAAGGAGATGGCGCTGATACTGTAAATATCCTTGAATTGTTCTTAAGAAAACCAGCGTTGCCTTGTCTTATCATCAGTTATAGGCATCTGTCACAAGTGAGTCCAAGACATGCACACAAGGCGCTTATCACTGCCACCTATATCCCCTTAACGCAAGCAGCACAAGCAGACAGGCAAAAGGAGAATGCATTTTCTATTTTCTATAGAAGAGATAATGGAAGGTGTGATTCGTGTATAACATATCATTTAGGTCAAGCTTGTACACAATGCAACATGATGAATAAAGACGAAGTATGCTGTTGGCTACTACCTATTTGATTGTATAATATGAACAGGCTTTTCATCATTACCTTTAGTCTGTATAGAGCCAATAGTTGGAATGTAAATTTACACTGATGCTAATGTCTAATCAAAATTGTCAAATTTTTAAGCTCCATTTTTAGGGCTAAAAGGTTGTATAGTATATATTTTGCATAATATGTATATTTCTTACCTGCTCCCTTTTGGTATTTACATCTAGTAGTAGCATATTTATTCTAGATCAGTAGTTCTCAAACATTTTACACCAAGTACCACCTTAGAAACTATTTGGTTCTCCATATACCACCATTTTAATCAACTAATGAACCTAAATCTAAACCAAAGAACAAAATAAGGATTACGCCTGAAAAAATATATTACTAAGACTAGACTTACTAAGACTAAACTAGGGCTAAGCAGGAACTAAACCAGGGCTAAACCAGGGCTAAACCAGGTCTAAATCAGGGCTAAACCAGGGCTAAACCAGGTCTAAACCAGGGTTAAACCAGGACTAAACCAGGGTTAAACCAGGACTAAACCAGGGCTAAACCAGGACTAAGCAGTGGTCCTTGAACTACAGTAGTACTTGTACCACAGTTTTAGAAACACTGTTCCTAGTTTCTACAATGTATTCCTTTACTGGCTGTACCCATTTATTCAGGCTTGGGAGCAGCACAAGTGTGACCTGGAGTTTAGGCCCTTCGAGGAATCAAACCCCAGTCCCCTGCAGGACACCACTTTACCAAAAGGTGAATGTTGAAAGTGTTTCATTAAAAATCCTCACTCAGTGGAAATGACTATTATTCCACAAAGCCCTCAAAATATGCTGTTACTTTTATTCTGCTTCTATGTTTATATTAATGGGAATGTTTTCTGGGATATGTAACCACTTCCAGCTAACAGAAGCGCAGTACTTACAAAAATCAGAATAAACCTTTATTTTACCTTGTTATGGGACATTTTTCAGATTTATTTACAATGACTAGAGTGAAATGTAAAGGTGCTCAAGAAAATGAAATGATGAACTTACACTCACCATCATCTAGGTAAGCCTGGTCCAGGTTCTCCTCTTTGACTGTCACCCTCCTCTGTCCGTCCCCGGGAGCGTCTGGCGGGGCGCGGCCTTTCTGCTGGTGGCTTTTCTGGATGTAATGCTGCTGCTGTTGCTGCTGCTGCTGCTGCTGCTGGATGACCGTGGGGTAGTGCTGGGGGTGCGTGGGGGATTGACCCGCCTGGGGCGAGTATGCGTCGCAGTAGACCACTTGTTGGTTATCGGGCTGAAGAGGGGCTAAGGCTTCACCCGCTCTGGGCAGAAGGTGTTGATTGGTCGGAGAGAACTGGATGATAGAGGGGTGCTGCACTGGGGATCCCGTATGGACCAGGACTGAGCGGTGGGGGTCTGGCATCACACTGGGGGTATGCTGATACAGGCTGGGGCTCACGTTTTTGACCCCGCGGGAGTATACTATGGCGGAGCTTTGCTGCTGGAATCTCCCCGCGTCCTGAGGTGAAACGCCGGAGCCCAGACAGGACGACATGTTGGACACCAAACTGTGGTCAGGATGCAGGACGCCCCGTGGACTGTGGTAGTAAGGGTGGGCCCCCAACATCTGAGGCATTACAAAGCCCTCATACTCGTCTAAAGGCTCGGTCTTAATGGCTGGAGCTAAAAGAAGACAGGTTATAAATCATTACATATCAAAACATTTCCTTAAACACAGTTACATAACCCAGGCAGAAGTCACGCTGGATCCTTACATGCCAGAGCTGTGAAGGTGAAGTGCTGTGGCTGGCTGCGCTTCCTCTTGCCGTTGATAACATAGAAGTTGACTTTGACCGGGTGGCACACAGAGGTGTCCCGGTACGACGGCACCTCCACAAACAACATATTCTGAAACACACTTTTCTGTTACTCTCTATCCGAAATATAAAACAAGGGAATATAACAGAAGCAGTGAAATGCTCACAGGTTGACTTTTGTCTTTGTCGACTGTGGCCTCCATTTCCCAGATTTGCTGTCCATCTGCAAACAATACAGCAATTTAAACACATACAGATCAATATCAACAGTAAAACACATCATAACTGTAAATTAACAAAGAATATGATGACAATTTTCAAAGTGTAGCTCTGATATCGACATTAATATGAGTGCGAAAAAATTCTGCATAAAGATTTGTATTAAACCTGAACATTTTGAGAGTTTGTTCAAGTTTTTGTTGATGGTGATAAACCTATATTAAGTCACCATTTACAAATATGAATGCAAAGACATGAATGCTACCCAAGAATAGGTGGCTCAAGACTGGACCACAACAGGTTATGTTTTAGCACTGAAGAGTTGGTTTGTTTTTCTGTTGGCAAGATTAATCAAAAAGTTGTGGTCTGACTATTTTATGCTTTACAATTGCGAGATAGGGCCAATAATAATGATGCATCAGTCTTATTTAGCGCATTTCTCTGTCGCTTCACAATTAGGTGCATTATTCATTCACTCCTCAGCCACATTCAGAGACAGAGCCCAGGCTGCGATTCTCCAAACACACAATCACACTCACATTCATGCAGGCAAGGTGGGTTAAGTGTCTTGCCAAGGACACAAAGACAGTATCAGACAGCGGGATTTGTACTGCCAACCTTCCAGTAATAGGACAACCATTTTTCCACCTGAGCCACAGTCGCTTTTGTGATCTGTGCTCATGTAATGCTTCTAGTTTTCAAATAAATCCAGTATGTATGCAGTATTTATAAGCAAAATAAATGTACTTTAGCAGGGACAACATACTGTATGTTAAACTGAGTTCTGGTTTATGGGTTTCCCTTAAAGTGTGACTATAATACACAGCTTATAACAGACAATAATGTGTGAATATGAAAAGTATGGTTACATTATAGCTGTTACATCAGCAAACACGACTTAAAGTAAAGAAGGCCTCATGCATTGATTAATGAATGAAGCAGGTTTAACAATGGGGTGATCAGCTCCGCACATCACACTTCATAACTCCGGTGGACAAATAGTTACACCTGCTTGTAAACTCTGTATGCTCCTCCACATGAGTCGACGTGCGCTTGCGAGAGTTGTGTTTGGTTGTTACTATAGGTGGGAAACCCTCTGTCAGATCATAAACTAAAAACACATGTCCTAAATGAGTCAGCAGCAGCAGAGAGGGGGATTCCACTGCACTCGCCAACTTTCTTTTTTTCTCCCCTAATCGTTATTTTTATGATCAGCTCTCTCCACTCCTGTAGCAAAACGTGACGACGGCTGCTTTCTTGGCGCCGGGAGATGTTTGCTTTTTGTGTTGCACTGGGTCCTAGGCTAAGGGATACCCTGACTTTGGGATAATTGTGAGTGGATGTGGAAATAATGGACTTGGCCTGAGGAAGCTTTCCCCTCTCTCCTCGTCTCTTACTGGGAGGGATTTCACTGCAGAGCTTTGTGTAATAACTCTCCAAAACAATGCCATTCCCTTATTGCGAGACGCCTTTTTTCCATTTGGGTCTCACTATTTGTTGCTGGAGTGTGTCAGCGGCAGGGAACCCCGAAGAAGGAAAAAAAAAAACTAACTAGAGTTTGTGGCTCCAACTTCTTATTGAGTTTTAAAGGCAGACACGTTTGCTGCAGAGGAGTTTCTGAGTCACAAGTGTTTTAACATGGCCACTGAAGGTTCGCGCAGTAGCTAAAACAGATTTATGGCACTTTTAACATCAGCTCAACTATAACACAGCTATAACAACATTATAGTACAAAGAAATTTGCCAATAAAAGATACAGTAAAATGAATGAGCATAGATAAAAGTTAACATGTGTGTACTTTAGACTATGATGCATCTCAGATACTCTTACTTAAGTAGTTTAATAAGTACTTTTTTTAAGAACAGGGGAGGGGAAAAACATAGTTTTACTTAAGAACATTTGTGAGGAAATAATGTTAGTAATATGTAAGTAAGTAGTACATTCAACTCACAACCACAAAGATTTTAATCCTGCAGTAGTAGGAGTGTAAGAAGTAGTAATGGTAGTAGTAGTAGTAGAACATATATTTTATGCAGCAAAAATCTGGAACAGTCTTCCTGACGATGTTAGACAGACCTCAACTCTGACAATGTTCAAGTGCAGACTCAAAACTGTTCTTTTTAGCTGTGCATATGACTGAAAGTGTTTTATCTGCACTCTTTGTTTTTTATTTAAGTTGAAATTTGATTTAACTGTTAATTTTAGTTAGTGTCTATGTACTTTTCACTTGTCTTTTTCTTTCGGTAAAGCACTTTCATTTACCCTGTGAATGAATTGTGCTATACAAACCAACTTGCCTTGCCTTTCCTTGCCTTGCCTGGTAGTGGTAGTAGCAGCAGCACCAGAATTCTAGTATAGCAGTAATAGTAGTCGTACCAGTAGTAGCAGTGGCAGAGGTAGTACTAGTAAAGCAGTGCTAGTAGATTTAATAGATTAATACATTTTGCTGACATCTTTTGAAAGTAATTTGTTTTTAAGTAAACTTCAAATTAAAAATTTAAGTAAAAGTATTGTTGTTGTAGTTGAGTACAGTTTTTGGGCGCTCCTGGTTACATAACAGTAGCTCATGAATGGCATGACATCAATAGGCGGCTGATAAGAGATAATGGTTGTAAGTCAGAAAATGGCACAAGGAAGTCAACTACACACGTGTTATCGTTCGGATCATGCAAATCTCTCATGCGTTGCACGGAGCTTCATCTGCAACAATAGTGACACAAGAAAGCTATGAAGGTAAAAGTCAAACGTGTAATGAGTGAGTCATTAGTTGTTATTGTAACGTCACATTGTGTAATATACAGGCAGCACCTTGTCAAAAACTTGAACAGAGACAATTTATAGAATGGAGGCTTTTCATTTTCTGTTCCTCTGTCCAGTATTACTTTTGTGTGCAGTTGCTGTTGCACCATTTATTTTATGCACTTATGTCTGTGGTTTGTAAATGCAGAAGACAGGATGCCATGTGGTAGAGGCCATAGATTGTTTTGTGATAACTGGCCACGGAAGAAGTCATCAATGGCTACACAGTTGTATTTGAGTAAGAAAATGTTTTATCACCTACAAGCAATGAGCATGTTGAATTAATATATTTCTGTAGATAGAAAGGACAAGACCTTATGGCTTCATTATCAAGGAATTTCACAGATGCTCATTTACAGCACAAATTGTACTTTTAGCTAATCACAAGCTCACAGCAAGAGAGGTCTCAAATTGTGAATTTTCCTATTTGCTGTTGTTCTACATTAAATTAATGGCTGCTGTTAATAATAAAAAGGAAGTGTCTATTCTGCCTTGACATCAAAGGAGTAAAAAGAAAGTAGAGAAAAGGGAAGCAAATAGAAAAAATAACAAACATTTGCAGTGGAAAATAAACATTTTTATTATATAAAAGCTGGAAAGGTAGTTAAATTGGTGTTAGGGGTGGCATTTGAGACCAGAATGGAAGAAAAAATGTAGTTTTAGTTGTCTAAAATATTCTGGTAACATTAATTTCTGCTTATTCCTGTTAGATGTCCAAAGACTGGAGCCTCTTCTAGGAACTGTGGGCCTTAGGCGGGGTACACCCTGCACAGTGTCCAGTTAGTTAGTTAGACAGACAACCCATTCGCCGTCACACCCACTGACTGGGAGCAATTTAGAGTCACCAGTTCACAGACATGTTTTTGGATGTTGGGAGGAAGCTGGAGAAAACTCACAGTAACACAGGGAGGAGATGCAGACTCCAGTTATCATAAGGAAATTGTGTTTAATAACAAGGACTCCACCTAGAGAATTTGTATGACGGACGGCCCAAGGATCAATCTTACAACCTCCTTGCTGAAAGGCACAATCACAATCTAACTCACCACTCTGCCACCGTGCCCCCCTCTGGTAACATTTGAGATTTATTTTAAAGTAAGTTTTCCGTGTTGGACAATTGGTACTCACCCTGTGTCTTCTCCATGAAGATGACCTTGGAGTCAGAGCTGAAGTTCTGGCCAGTCAGGATCATCTGCTGGCCTCCGAGCACAGAGCAGCTGTCCATGTCCTGCTTCTCCACCATGGGCAGTTCATGAGCTGAGCGCTGGGCTGTGAACACATATGGGACAGAGAGGGGTGTGTGAGGAACATTTACTGTCCTTTTGCTAACACACTGTCCACTCAGAGCAACATTTTTGGCACAAACATCACTTACGATCATAAACATAAACTGCATAAACTGCTTTTCTAGAACAAATGAGGTCAATTCATTTATCTAACTCATAAATTACAATTACTTTTCATAAGCAGAAGTGTATTATCATCTGTAGTTCTTAAGCATATAAAAACTTTGCAGGTATTTTGGAAACACATATAGTTTCTATAATCTTTACAGTTATATTTGGAACGGATGTAATCATTATGAATAAATTAATTACTAAATGACTAACTTGTTTTGGAAATCATACACAATTTTGGCCACATTTAAGATGAATCTGAATTAACTTATGCCCTTAGAATTACAAGGTTCAAGCTGTGATTACACATTTTATAATACTGGCTAGTAGCACTCGGGAAGCCAAGACTTTGGGCCTATCTCGCAATGCTAAAATACAGTATATGGCATCAAAGGGAGCTAGTGTATGCTTTAAACATTGAGCCACAAAACCATTAATTCTCAAAATGTAAAAATCCACTAAAACTAAATAATTTGTTCCTCGGGGCTCGAAGAATTAGTATTTTCATATCTCACAATGGTGCCAAATCTTTTCAGCGTCCAGAACCCACACTAATTACTTCACACTTATGATTTCTTCCTTGGCCCAGCACTAACTATTCCTAAAAATGGCATAAAAATTCAAAAGATAATAAGTCATGAGAAAAAAAAACATTATTAATGTACCAAGTATCTTAAGAAAAGTAGTTAGTAGTTGGTATATAGTACATTTTAACTTATATTACTGATCAAACCCCTACAACAACCAGCCATGCACACCATGTTGTGTTTAAATAAATACATTGCAGCCCTAATGCCTCTCCTGTTAACTACGGATGGCTCTCTAACAACCGAGCATTTGGCCTGAATCTCCACAGTCACTGGAGCAGCGGCTGAGGTGTGGACAAACAGCCCCTGTGACCTTTGAACACTCGACCTGCTACACATTGTCTGTAAAACAAAGAAAATAAAACTGACAGCAGCTTTTGTTTCTTAAAAAAAAAAAACACGCAGTTTCACAACCAGCTAGAAAAAAACTACTTCCCACCTGAGTACAGTTGTTCTAAAGATCTGAAGCCTTTTTTTGCCACTTACAAACAGATGCACAATGACGATGATGTGTATTTATAAAATGCTATTGTAGTGCGGGGGAATATTGTGTGTAGTTAAACAGCCGTCATGTTTGAGTTCTGATTAGCTCTCTTGCTTTAATAACACTCTGTACACATGCACATACTGGAACTGCAGCCCTGTCAACATAAGAACGTCTTTGTGGGTGAGCGACTATCAGGGCCAGCTCATTTGAATATGTCTCCTTTTTTATGATGTTTATGTCGCACTAAGTTACAACATGGAGAACAAAGAGTGCCTTAGTTTGAATATAACGTGAGTGTATGCCAGAGTGTAGGCAGAACAGCAATTCAAATGTCTCTAAACTGGATTAAACAAACCTGGATAATGCAGTTCACTGTTGAACTATTGCTGCATAAGAATAATATTGGGAAGGTGCTACAGGAATGCTCCAGAATTAACAGTGGCAAAGAGTAACATGTTCACACAAGAGAAAAAATATAGTGTTCAGTATTTAGAGCTATTCTTTTACTTCTTATTTTTATTCTTAGATAAGGGACTCCCAGTTTGCAAAGTGGTTTCCCCGCCTGTGGTGCAGAACTCACTTATTTTAGACTCATTTTGTTCACAGTGCTGCTGACATTCCTGTTTGTTTTGATTTCTTGTGTCATAAAGCTTTAAAAAAAAAAAAGAAGTTAGTTTCCTGTTGTCTATATGGCATTAATTTGCTTGTGTTGTGTGAGTACCACAGTTATATTGTTGTGTTCGTGTTTTTTTATCCTGAAGTCAGTCAGTTTTACCTTTGATATTTACTTCTCAAACTCAAAAACTCAAAAAAGTAATGACTGCATTTTGACAATGTTTTCAGGAAAGGGCCGAGGTAGAAAGGAAGACATCTGGTTAATTTGTTTTTGGTGTGGATCCAGAACACAGCCTTGAGCCAGGATTTACTAAAAACGATTTTGTACCGTTGCGATATAGGGCTAACAATACTAATTCCAGCAACAAGGGGTCATATTTTAGTGTTTTTTAGTGGAGTCTTGGCACTATATCATGAGCATTGCAAGAAAGAGCAAATTGTTTTTAGTCGTGTTTTTTTATGTGAGTTTGATGCTTACAGCACTCAATGGGATGTGAGGCCACTTGCAGAGACACGTGCTGCCCTCCAGGCTGGGGTATGTGCACTCTGAACACCAGGCGGACGCGAGTGTTTTTGCGCCCGACATCTGTCTCGCCCTTCCTCAGCTCGATGTCTGCATTTCTGAGCTTTAGTATCCCTGCACAGTCAATTCTACAAGAAAAACAAACAGTACAGATTTACATAAAAAGCAATGTATTTTAAGTCTGACATTACAGATTTGCTGACGCCGTACATTGCTTTCATGTTGTTCTTGGGCTCCAGTGGGATCTCCAGGACTTTGGTGCCGTGGATGATCTTCTCGTAGCTGGTGGTGGTGACGGTTTTGCCGGTGATGCGGTGGACCTGGTAGAAGGCATGGGGTTTGAGGATCCGCTCGTCCGCCGTACCGATGAATATCTGCAGGCCAAGTGGCTCTTTGCCTCTGTAGCCATGTAACTGCGCACAAAAACAGCACACTGACTTTGAAAACCACATCCATTAAGAGACTAAACAGAGGTAGTAAGGATTTAGCTATCGTTGCATTTCTCTGTTGTATCTTCCTGTTCTTATTCTTCCAGATGTGTTTCCCCCCAGAGATCTCAGCGGTACACCCACGTGAAAGACTCTTTACAGTAACCCTGAATGAACGCCAACAGACACTGTAAGCTCTGTTCTACTTCTTTTTTCTTCTTTTTTTATGACAAACTTAGGCTACTACCTATTTCACTTTGCTCTTGTGTATTTTTTCCTGTGTAAGCCGATGTTAGTGGTCAGATTGCCCCTCTCCCTGTAGTATCATCATTTGATAATTAAATGTTGACAAGTGACGTAGACCAACCATAATAAACCCTAGGTGATGTAATAAAGTCTTAAGATGAAATAGTTGTCCTTCAAAACAAAAAATGCTTTAAAAGGATGCTCCTGTTGGTTTGTTGGTTGTCACTGCAACAACATTAAATCAATGGCTATCGATATATACATATATATAAAACTAAAGGCACTTGGAGAGACCTCTGCCAAAGGATGAGCCCTTTTTGTGCCATGGTAAAGATAGAGTGTCCAGGCCTGTACTCGAAACAGATACCTTTTAGTTAAGGTGTAAATGCTCTATCCACCAAGCAAAAAAGATGTTAAATCTCACAGTGGTAAAGAATCTATGGGGTACTGACAGTGCGTTTTACCAAATCCGCAATGATTCGATCGTGTTTTTGCCTTTCATTTACACGAGGATGGGGTTTCCGTTTTCTGAATGTGCAATCTTTTGAAAACATTTGAAGATGTGTCTTCGTCTGCCAGCAGAGAGCCACTTGGAGCCGCTCAGCACTTGTTTAAACTTGGAAAAACGAGTGCCCACTGAAAAAGATTAATTAATGGTCTGAACAGTGATTGGCTGTCTGCTGGGCGCATGTCAGCTGACCCACAATCACAAATTAAGAAGCTTTTATGCCTCGAATGTTCATATTTAGTTCAGTAACTGTCAGTAATATACAGTATGTCTTAGGTACTTAGTTTTACTTAAGATTTTAAGAGAATGGCTCAAGAAAACCACAAGATCTTAAAATAGTTGGGAAGATCCAGGGACTAAAATTTCCTCTGCTGTTTACTCACTGTGAGGTGAAGAGCATTTGTGGGGCACACAGCGCTGTTTGCTGGACAAATACAGATGCTACACTTTATTCACACCTACTCTCATTTTCTTCACACCTCAGCATTTTCGGGTAATTGCGAATCGGAGGCGGCATGACTGTTGTGTTTCCTGGCCACAGTTGTTGTGTAAATGGGCTCGATATTTGTTCCTTTACTGACTCTTTGTGGCTGGAGCTAGTATCTTTGGCCCCGTCTTGCAATGATACAGAGTGCTTTAAAAAATTGCTGGATCCAGCCAGTGTTTCCACATCCAATACTACAAATTTCCTCCTTGGCCCAATACAGACCTTACATACAAATTTCATAAAAAATGTTTGGATTATCAGACTAACAAACCAACAAAAACCCACATTGGCAAAGGTAATAAACAGAGAAATTTCAAGGTAAGCTTTAAACTTTGCTGTAACGTATTTGTATTTTGCGGTGCTAAATTGGTTCGGCTTTACTTTTTTTAATTTTCAAAAAAGCAGGCACCTCGCCATGTTGTTGTGGGGAATGCGTAGGGCTTGCATGTGGGAAGGCATTTTTTGGGTAGTGTAGCTTAAAATAAGTCAAAGGCAGGTGAAGGTGAAACTGCGAGACAGCGGGGATACTGCTACTTGAAAGTTTCCAACTGAGGAAGCCTGCAAAAACCACAGCGCAACAACATGCAACGCCTCACTTTGATCAAGGAGCATTACAATAGAGACCGAAACTTCAGAGATGGGGAGTAACGGGTTACATTTACTCTACATTTATTTGAGCAACTTTTTGAATAAAAAAATACTTCAGAGACTAGTTTTATGCCACTCTACTTTTTACTTCTATTTGAGTAATATTTTGAAGTAATGCTCTTATTTGAGCAACACTACTCGCCTCTGTATCGCCAGGCACCCATTATTTTATGTTTCTTATGTATTTTATATTATTTTATGTCTGTCTGATTACATCTATGTGCTAAAACAGTTACTTTTCTCCATTTTTCATTTGAGTAAACATTATTTTGAAGTAACAATAACCTTATTCCTAACCCAGAAAATGTTTTGGGCTTTCAAAGACTAAAAAAAAACTAAATCTGGACTAACCCATGACTATGCTGAAGGATAAAATGGGGATTACCAGAAAAATGCAATACTAAAGAAGAACAAAACCAGGACTAAACTCTGGTCTAAAACCTGAACTCAACAAGAAATAAACCAGGTCTAAAACCAGGAATAAAGTAGGTCTAAACCAGGCCAAACCATTTCAATTCAATCCAATTTTATTTATATAGCCCAGTTCACAAAAACAATCACTCAAAGGGCTTCACAAACAGTTAATCAAACATAAACACACAATCAGACAAAATGCACAATCAAACATAAACAATAACAACACTAAACTAAACAGACCCAGGACTTCCTTTGTCCTTAGACCCTGCTTCTCGGTAAGAAAAAACTCCTAAAAAGCCCAGCTGTGGGGGTGGGGGGGTGGGGGGCTTTTAAAGGAGAGATCCAGAAACCAGAACTAAATGAAAACTTTACCAGGACTAAGCCGGGTCTAAACCAGAGCTAAACCAGGATTACGCCGGGTCCAAACCAGGACGAATCCAGGTCCTGGGGGTAAACAAGACCAAAATGGTTATGGGAGCCACTGCTCTATATCATGAAGCTCAAAATACTACTTCAGTTTAGTAAGAGTTTTAGTGCTCCAATGAGGCTAATACTAAGAACTGGTGGGCACCTATGAACATCTGGGCTTCCTTTAATTTGCTGCACACGTCAGGTTGTAAAAACAGTTACTGCAGTTCACTGGGCTCAGAGTAAGCAGAAACTATGGCAACACAAGTGAGCCTGCCGCCTGGCTCTAGGACCAGGTAGCTGACACACGATTGGCTGAAGCAGGGGACGCTCACTGCAAACACACACACACACGCACACACGCACACACACACACGCACACACACACACACACACGCACACACTGACCAGGCCCGTGGCCATGGCAGCGGCTGCAGCGGTGAGTCATGCCTCAGAGCAGCGGAGGGAAAGAGAGAAACTGACAGAGGAGAAGAGAGAGTGTGGAGGAGAGGAAGGAAGGAAAGAAAAACAGAAGTGGTACAGAAGTAGTGAAAAAGTGAGAGAAGAGTTCAGTCACGGTCAAAAGGAGAAGAAGTACTCCAAATCTGTATATATAAATCTGTATAGAAGTAAAAGGATTGTTAAGTGAAAGTAAAAGTAATGAACTTAAGCATTTATGCAAATGTTACTTCCCCAAAAAGGTGTTTTCGTTGCACAGCAAAATAAGTACTAAAGTTACTCTTAAAAGTTATCAAAATCCTGCTAATATTGCTGTTCCTGCCCCAACAACTACTACTACTAGTACTGCCACTACTACTAACACCCCAATTACTACAACCTTTACAATAGTAATCAAATTCAGTTAAATTGTGATTTAGTGTACTATTCACAAATACCAACAAAAACTTTTACTTTTTAGAGATCTACTTGGATAAAAGTTAGATTTTTTTTTATCAAAAAAGGAACTAATTTACTCCATCTAATACTACTGCTACTATTATGTACACTACTGTTACTGCTACTACTACTACTACTGCTACTACTACTACTCACCCAAACCTGGCTTGAACCCAGGACCCTCTGATTGCCGGGCAAGTCTGCTGCCCACCATCAAGGTCCAAATATACTTTTAGAGACTTAAAAATGTACTTGGGAAAAAGTAAAGATTTTCCCTCAAAAAAATGCCATATGTCTCATTTGTCACACAAACTTGGCCATACTAACCCAAAGTGTTTGGGAAAGGGTTGAAAATGTACAATGTCCCTAATACTGCTAAAAACGGCTTTATAATATTGCCACAGTAACAAAGAAACATATTTTTGGACATGCGGTAAATTAATCAGAGCTATTCTGCATTCTGTATCTAAAATGTTACTACAATTAATTATGTAGGTCCATATACAGGCTTTTAACATGCTGCCTGAGTCAGGTTCCTAAAACAAAAGCCGACAGTCAATAAAGCGGCGTGTAAGAGGAAGTGACAGCCATCGTGAACACAGATATGTTTGTGTGGTTAAAGTTACTGAGGCAAACCAAGGTACACACTTAAACTATTTTAGGCAAGAAAAAGTATAAAGAAAGCTTGCTGCTCACTGACCGAGGTGAGACACAGGCAAGTTTTGAGACGGTGGCTATAATTAGTGTGTAATCATCTGTCTGGGGTTGGGGCGAGCTTTTTTGTTTTGTTTTTATATGCAGGCTCATTTTCATAAGACATAATGATTGCATTGTACAAAATGTTTGGAAATGTGATCGTATGTAAAGCTTCTGTGAGAACTGAAACTGAATATCTGCCACTTCATTTAGACAAAGCCACGGCATGTGCTGGTTCATAATAACTGGATTTCTTTATATTCATTTAATTAATTCTGCAGCATGTAGGCATCAATATGGAGACAGTCTGACTAATTGCATTTCAATAAAAGTGAGATAAAAACTTGCTTTTTCTGGTGGAACTGACACATTTAGGTTTACTGTTTTAATAATAATAATAATAATAATAATAATAGTTTTGAGTTTGGCTTCATAGTAAAACGGACTGGTATAAAAAAAAACTATTTAAATGTAGTTGTTAATCAGCATCAACTTCTTTAATTCAGTGATTCTCAAATGATGGGAGGAGACCAAAAAGTGTATCATGAGAATATAGATTAATGTTCAGCTTATTTGAAGACTAAATATTATTTTTATTACACTAAATTGTGAGTTTATGCAATAATATAGTATAGGTACATTTGAAACATGTATTATAATGATAGTAAAATTTGACAACCATTTACATTCATTCATTCACTAGGGATCAGTTCTAACAAATGCATATCTCTGAATGGTTGAAAGAAGTCGGTGTATGTCCTATGACGAACTGGCTATTGTCCAGGGCGTACCCCGCCTAAGGCTCATAGTTGAGTGAATAAATAGTCGTAGTAGTAATAAATAAATGAATGAACTACTTGAGAACCAACAGGACAGAAATAGAATAATTACAGGAAACAGTTTGTGACACTTAGATCTGCTCTAGCATCAGCTGTGGCCTGGCCTCACCTGCACCACGGGATGTCCTCCTGTGGGGGCTTTGACTGCGCCCCTGCTCCCCTCTGTCTCATAGTGGGCTCTGTGATGTGGCTTGGGCTGCACCTCAATGTGGAGCTCATACTGGTCCGTGCGGCTGGGAATGGGCCACTCCAGCGGAGGCAGGGAAGCCACTGGGATGCTGTAAAACAAGTCAGGAGGAATGTATTATAGAGGGTTTGACATTTTAATACTGGAAGTGGGGCAAAGTAGAGATCTATTTGGCTTAAGCTGTGTGGTACATTGAATTTTAGTTGCATCTCAATGTATTCCATATGCCCGTTAATACATTTTACCACTACTATTTTAGTATTTTATTAAATTGCCATCACAATGCATGTAGGAAGTTCAGTTACACAGATATTAGAATATATGGTGAATTATAAATGGATGTGTGTTATCTATTGCTAAATCATTATATGCTGATATTATCATTACTGTGGGCTGTATACAGAAAGGAAAGTACTTAAAACCTGTACCTAAAATTAATACTTATGTTCAAAGTAAAAGTACACAAGAAAACTATTACTTGAGTAAAAGAAGAAAGTGCTGATGTTATGTAGAAAATATTCGCTACCACTGCAATTACTGCTAATGCTACTACTAATACTACCTCCACTACAACTCCTACTGCTACTATCACTACTCAGTTTGCCGCCAAAAATCCTTGTATGTACTTGTGTCTTCCACCTCTGGCTCTATACAGATTGCATTGTGGGGTAAAGTGCAGGTAATTCTTGCATCAAAATTAGAGGTCGACCGATATGGGTTTTTCTGTGGCTGATGCCAGTACCAATTGTTAAAATTCAGAGCAGCCGATGGCCGATAAACACTGCCAATTTTTTGGACTGATCTGCAGGGCAGATTTTCTTTTATGAAAGAAATTACTATAATATAGCCATTTGTTTTAGTAATGCTTATTAAAATGGAAACAAATGCAGTGAGAACAGTTAAAGATGAATTTTTGGAAAAAAACAAGGCCATCTCAATCAAACTTGCTGTGCAGGTAGAGCTTGGAGAGAGCTACAAAAACATTTGGACTTTTTGTTCTACAAGGTTCTGTGCAAGAGAAATGAGTAAAATCTTTTTATTGCCGTTTTGCGCTTTTCAAGCAGAAATAAAGCGATTTTGGATGTTTTTTATGAACTGCAGTGTAAGAGCCCAAACTGTTACAAGATGGCTGGGGGAGCTGGGGTCCTTCAGTCACATGGTTGCCCAGACATGTGCCTGACCAAAAACTGGCATTTAAGTGCAAGAATTGGCTGATTGACAAAAAAAAAAAAAAAAAAAAAGCAAAAATCATCCCGGTATATCGGTCAACCTCCAATCAAAATATCTACTTTTTTCTGCTTATTCACCTGCAAATGCTTGGCACCAGCGGCTTGGGCCAGATCTGGGGTAAGACAAAGAAAGGTTCTGGAGCAGGCTTAGTTTTCATGTCCTGGTCACATGACACTAGGTAGTTCGCCTCTCCGTTGTTGTCGGGGTACAGCGTGTAAAGCTGGTTGGCCGTTTTGACTATTTTAGTGGGCATCAGGCCGGGCTGCCCTGTGCCAAAGCCGTTCATGGCATCGGTGAGGCTGGTGTAGTGAGCACCTATCCCGTGGTCCTCGTGCCCGCCGTGGGGGGAGGGGCTTCGTGAGCGGTGTCCTGATGGGACTAAGCCAGGATTCAGGGACATGTCGTAGGTGCGTTTGCCCTGTGGGGACGTGGAGCGAGAGCCAGGTCTCGGGGAAGGTGAGCGGGGTCCCAGGCAGCCGTCCTCTGTCAGGCTGGTCCGCGGTGAGGTGCCCGGAGAGGTGCGTGGAGATCCAGTGTGGATGTTCTGGAAGCGGGGGCACAAATCACCCGGGTTCTGTCCGCTGCTCGGGGACACGCAGGGGGACGCCCAGGGGGAGTAACTCTCTGAATGCCAACTGGTGGACGAATTGCTGCTGGCCGGACTTAGGCACTGCGGCTCGCGATAAGCCAAGTTGTCGTGGCCCGGGACGGTGAGAGTGGGTCTGGGGCTAAGATTCTGATGGTGGTTCTGCAGTGAATCGCGGCCATGGTTGTAGTGCTCACGGGACGGGGTGATTTCGATCCTGGGGCTGAGGGCGAGGCCGGTGGGACGGGTGCCGTCCAGGTAGCCTCTGGCCTCCTGCTGTTTCGTACGCAGAGAGGACTTCGCTGTGGTGTACGCCGTAGGACGGGCTGCAGGACTTGAGGGCGTAAGGAGAGGCTTCCTCCAAGGGGAATGAATGTGCTGAGTCGGGACTGAGCACTTTGTGAGAGGCAAGGTTTGGGTCATCTGCAAACACACACAAGGACAAGATTAGTGCACAGGACAAAATTTTATGTACACTTATATTTAAATGTTTCTGTCTTTCATATCATCATTCATCACCTTACATATAAAATGTTTTTCTTCTTTCAGTCATCTTTTTGTGCTATCCTGCTAATTCATTTCTACTGCTTTTCTTTATTGGACTTTAACTGGACTGGAATGGGGTTGAACAGCTAAGGCTCACATTTTGAATGACCTTTGTCATTACCTGTGATGGCGGGTAATGACAAAGGTCTTTAGATAAATAATTTTAAGATACCTGTTCTTTCCTATATGTTAAAATAGGAACAAATGTTTTTTTTTTTTTTGTTTTTTTTTTTAAACCTGGGACATATGAGTGAGGTATTTGTTCGGACATGGGACAAGGAGCCTAAACCTGGGACTGTCCCAGGACAATCACTAGTTAATCACAGGACTAACACATTACTTACAGACAACCATTCATACTCTCACATTCATTCACATTCACCAATATCTTTAGTGCTGAAAGAGAACTTACAGGGCAGTTGTTTTTTTTTGTTTTTTTTTTGCATATTATAAATATTATTACTTTTTTTTTATTTTGTATCATTTTAAACATCGTACTGATTTTTTGTTACATATTTTTTCTTATTTTCTCTTGCCACTTTGACTATAATGCCCCAATACAACTGCAACTCTATACCAACAACTCTAGTTAGAGATTCAGAGCCAGCTAGTAGAATTTCGAACACGTAGGAAGATAGTGGATATGAATCTCTCAAGTGAAAGTTGCAGTGCATTATTAAAAAGCCACCTACACACACATCTTGTTAATATAACGCGCAGAAAACGCTCCTTAAATTTACTTCCTGGTTATTTTTGCTACTTCAATTTTACTGAAAAGCTTGTTACAATGAATGATATGTAATGTGTTGGAGTTATTAGCTCATGTCACACACGCACAAAAAAAAAAAAAAAAAAAAAAAAAAAAAAGAAAACTGAAAAAAAAGCCTACAGGACAAACCTTGATGTCCCTCTGCCAAGTCGCTGCAAGGTGTCTCATACTCAAACAAGTATTCAAACGGCAAGTCGTCATCGGGACAGTTCACTCCACTCAGCTTTTCCTCCAAATCTTTCCCGTCGTAAAACGTGCTCATCTGTCAAACTTTTTTTTAATCTTCCCTCTCCCTCCAGCAGCTCCTTCACACCGCACGACGGCTACAGGTTAAGGATTTTTTTTTTGAGGGGGGAACCTGTTCGAAAGATGCATCGGTGCGTCCCGAGGGTTTCCTGTTCGAGCTGTCACATGGAGGCGGGTCTATTTGTCAAAAACTCAAAACGCTCTTTAGGGTTTGCGTAAAACAGCGTCACGCCTTCTGCTGCGCGCCCATGCCGTACACGCGGCAAAGAGCGATAATGGTGCGGCAGTGATGAGTGAGGTGTCCCATTCAGACGCGGGCAGACAGGCGCAGTGAGGTGCTGCTGCCCCCGGGCGTCTGCTACGGGACTTGTTCACTTCAAACCTGATGAACCTGGGTGTGGTAGCATTTCCTGCTTTCCACGTATTAATAGTCTGTTAAATCAGGGTTAGACTATTAACATATGAGTAATAAAACGTGTTTGTCGCCTTTTTCCCCCAATTAAACATTTTATACGTAGCCTACAAAGGAATAGTCTATTTATGACTTGGTAATCAGCTTTGGAGCGAGCTTCAGGTGGGAGTCCCAGAAGGGTTCCCCAATCCCCAAAAGCAACATTGAACACGTGACCAGTGCGCTGTACGTAAACACAGAACAGGCATTTTTGTTCTTACTGATAATTGTGGCAGAATAATGAAATGGAGATTGTTTTGTGTAGGAATTTAAAGTCAAAAAGAGAGAAGGTAAACATTTCCAAACCACTATAAAACTTCAACGAACATATTTTTGAACCAAGATGAGGTAAGCTTTGTGTTTAACAGTAACTTAATGTTAATCAGAGTTTATAGGCTACTTAATAATTTACTTTTTACAAGGTATAGCTTAAGTTTACATGGTTATCCAACATTATATTCAATAATACGATCCCTTATAAAGTAATATAGCCAATGACATGCATGTAGACATCAGATGTCAGATATTGTAGCATTGTTTTTGTCATAATTTTAACTATTCATCTATCTCTCTCTTCACATCTAGTATTGACATTACATATAGTCACGTCTGCTTCACCCAGTTTTCAAGGAATTAGCTGTTCATTCAAAGAAAGCGATAGCAGATGCCTGTCTCCATCCGCACATCATCAAACACACATGCACACGTTTCATAAGTGACTGACAGACTACAACAGCAACATACAATAAGTGAATGAATGAATGAATAAATCAAATGTGTTAGTTACCAGAGACACAACACTGAAGCTGTACCTTGATCCATGGACCTCATGGTGTGGTACTGTGCCAGCCTCCAAGTCTCTCTGAACATCTGGAGAATAAAAGTAAAAAAAAAAAAAAAAAAAAAAATCTAAATCAAAAAATAAAATAAATGAGTTATCGTCCCTTAATAATCATAGCACTCGGTTAAAAATGTCGAAAAGAATCGGTGGTAAAACGTTGAGTAAGTTGCCATACAGCAGCTGTGCGTAAAGTGGCTTTCTGTTCAAAAACACGCAGGCTGAGCTCTGAACTCTCCCGTCCCCGCGCTCTGTGAGGATTACTCGGGTCTGAAGAGCGGCTTCCTTCCCCGCTCTGTGTTTATAATGGTCCAATGCTGTAAAATAACGGGATTCCCTCAGTGTTTCCTCCTGTTTGTGCGCCTTTGCCATGGAAACCTGGAGCGGGTCCATGTCGGAGACTCAGGGCTTTCCTGCAAAGCCCCACACTCAGGAATCCATGACGTCTCCAGCTGCCGAGCCAAGGCATTTCTGCGGCTTCTCTCAGACAGTAGCGCACAAGAACCTCATTGTGGCACACACTGGAGCGCGGAGGGAGCCACCCGAATGAAAAATAGTACGAGTCTGATTGCAGCGTACACCGTGAAATGGACTTAACACGGTTTAGCGCAATGCCCTGTCTACAAGCTGAACGTGTCTTTTAACTCGTGAAATACCTAAAATAGACGGACAGTGGAGCTGTTTTTGCTAAATATTGTAACATTTGAGAGAAGATTGACTAAGTTTCACTTTTTTACCCAAGGATCATCTGGGAGCAGCACCATCAGTTACGTCTGACATCAAAACTAAAGTAACCAACCAAACTAATGCATACATCAGATTGGATTAAATTAGATTAGATTGAACTTTATTAATCTCACGGTGGAGAAATTCTCTTGTTCAGGCAGCTCTTACAGAATAAAGTGCAGAAAGCAAGAAAATAAAGTGAGCATGCATTAAAAAAACAAAAAGAGGCAATATAAATTATTTACAAGAAAAAGTCTTTAGAAAGTTTGACTTGTTTCAAGTTATTATTTTTCCTGTTTCAAGCTATTTTTTTACTTATTTCAAGCAAATTATCGATCCATGGGGTAATATGGGATAATTTTGCTTAATTTTTCTTGAAACAGGTAGGAAATAACTTGAAACAAATCAAATAATCTAGTCTAACAAGTAAATAAATCCAATCTATCATTGTATCTAATGTAGATGTTGATTTTTTGCCTGTTGATGAACGAAGGTTATGATAATGACAGTTATGGGGAGTGTTGCACAGTACAATGAAATATAAATAAATATTAAATAGGCTATGGCTTGTGTTTACCTGGTGACAGCGTGCACCTGCTTCACCTTTGAAACCTGTAAACATGTAAACACTGCACACAGTTCATATTCTGCTGGACAAAAGGGAAAATAGTCTTTTCTTTGTCTATTTGTTGCAAGAGATGACTAAACTACATAATATACAACATGTTTTTACCTCTTAACACTGTATGATTGCTACATTTTGTGGATGAATGAGTACTGAGCATTATGATTAAAGGAGAACGGTATCTCACTTCCAAATAAACTGAACGTATATGGTGACAATAAACATACTGAACTGAACTGAGTAAAGTTTCACAATACAAACCTCAGCATCTAATACTCCTAATATTAAGGAAGCCATTTGTACATTTTCCACAGTATCTGTTGAGCTTTATAGACTTTTAAATCACACAAATGTTGAACACTGTAAAAAAAAAATGTTTTAGCAAATAATAATGTCAAAAGTTTTTTTATAGGGTAAACTTTGAATTTAGAAGTACACAGCCTCCTCCTCTCGGGGCAGCAAGTACACAGTCTTTCTGAGAGGAGTCTGTATGTTCTCTGTGTTACTCCGGCTTCCTCTCTGTCCAAACTCATGCAGGTGTAACTCGGTGACTCTAAAATTACCCCTAGTAGATTAATGTGAGAGTGGAAGTGTCAGCCCTGAGACAAAATGCCCATTGTCCAGGGTGCACCCAGCCTAAGGCCCATAGCTGCTGGGATAGGCTCCACCCACTCATGACCTCTAACTAGGGGTGTAACAATACAGTTACTATATCATTGTATTGATTTTTATTGCTACGATACAACTATATTGATACGCATTACCTAAATTATTATGTTAAAATAAAACCAGATACAACTTTTTGAATGAAATATTTGTGTTTTAAATGACTTCTCTCTCGGCTGTGATGCTGGATTTGAGAGTAAACTTTTATGATTTTTATCCTGAAGTTGGGTAGATGTGTAGCATATTGTTGCAAAAACATATCACTGCACCTCTATCTCTACCTCTATCCTGAACAAGTAAAAGAAGAAAAATGAACAAAACCTTGAGTTTAGTGGTACTGAATAAAATGTTTATCACATAGTGTAGCATCCTAGCCTCTTTGTAAGTCCAGTGTACTGTTATTTAAACAGGCAATTGCCATATTAGCCACATATTATTATAAAAAGGAAATCAGTGCAAGCTATTTATTTTAGTGCAGCCCAATTTTACAATCACCTCAATTTATTTTACAGACTGTACAATGAGCACCTTCTATGTTTAGACCATGTAAGGATGAGGAAAACTCAAAGGAAACCTGAAGGGAACCACAACGGACCAAAGACAGACAATAGCTCCTGTCACACCATATAATTTATATATACATGAATATATACAACACTGTGTACACTAAGTAATCAATATAAACACTGACAACATCTAGGAGAAATTAAGTAATTGCAGAAGAGAGCAGCTGGACAGTCTTATGCTGAAGGGTGAAGACAGGTGACAGGTCAAAGGTCGAGGTCATAGTCAGGTGCTGCCTTAAACCCAGTAACCATTCACTCTTTCACTGATTCACAGGAGGAAAGATAGAGTCACCAGTTTATCAATCCCATGCGTGTCTTTTCTGCTTGTCCAGGAAGTTACTGCAGCACATTAAAATCAGACAAAGAGGACAATACATCAAGGTTAACTCAGGTTGTGATCATAGTGAAAAATATATCGCCATAAACTGATTTATTTGTTTCAAGAAGAGAAAAAAAAAAAGCCTCCACGTAATTCTACTTTCACCTGACACATTACCATAAATATTGTAGTATTGTTGACACTGCTGGCCCGCTCACAGATGAAGCGCTCTTGTACTCTGTGAACAGATTCCACTAAGCAATGAATTTGTTTTGTACCATTTCCACAGCGGCTCTCAGACTGATTTACTGAGTGTTGAGATCCACCATTTAGATGAAGATGGCGTCCTCCCAGAGCTAAGACCAAGTCCAAGTCCAAGTCAAAGTCTGCTCTGCTAACATTTGTCTAATCAAGTACAGATAAATATGTACACTCCTTAAAACATACTGTTACTTATTGAAATACATAAATTTATCTTTTGACCTTGCAGGCATATTTTGTAGTAATAGTAGAAGTAGTAGTTGCATTAGTGGTATTAGTAATAGAAGCAGTAGTAGTGCAAGTAAGTATTTAAGTACTTTCTACTTAAATAAACATTATACTCTGTGTACACTATTAAAACATACTATGACTTGGGTATATTTTATTGGAAAAGATTGTTATTCAAGTACATTTAAAAAAATCTTTAAATACATAACTGTATTTTGGTTTGTAGTAATGGTAGAACTGGTATTAGTTGCAACAGTAAATACTTTCTACCTAAACACTTTTGTTGAATACTTTTATGTCTACCCACTCACATAGAAGTAAAAGTATATAACAAAATAGCACTTTTGACCTTGGAGAAAAAGTGGGTAACAGTAGAAGTAAAAGTAACCAATGGTAGTAGTTGTAGTATTAGTAATGCACTGCAGTAGTGGTAGAAATAGTAGCAGGAGTAGTAACAGAAAGTACATTTTAAGTAACAATTTTGAAGAATTGTGCTTTTACTTGTGTACATTTTTTGACAAAGTGGGTATTAATAGTAGTATTAGTAGTAGTGGTATAAGTAGAAGAAGTAGTAAGTGGTAATAGCAGTAGTGGTATCAATAGTAGCAGTAGTAATGCAGGTTGTTGTAGTTGTAGTAACAGTGTCCAAGTAATCTACAAAATAAGGAAGTCCAAAGTGTGAAAACTCAGGAAGCTTTAAAAAAAAACTGTATTCTGCACTGAAGGTGCTTTTTAGTGCTTGGGAACAAAAAAAATAAATAAATAAATAAGTGAAGAAAAACCAAGGCACTCTTCATTTACCTTAAGTTTGTATGAAAAGCCTTGACTTTATGTGGCTATATGATAATAAAATCTTTAAAAACATAGCGTGCAGGGTTGTACTTATATATACTTATCCTTCTTCAGAGTCATTTCAACTTTAAACTCAGTACTAGAGTAATAATCTTATTTAACAGTACTTATACTTGCATATTTTGAGTAAGTCTTCCCCCTCTGAGGCCCGGTGTAGGAAACATCACATTCTGGCCCCAGATACAGGCCTGGTGTCAGGATACAAGGTGACTGTGAAGGACTGTGAGGCTGAAGCCCGTGGCCCGGAGCAGCAGAGATCCAGCCGGCAGCCTTGTCTAGCAGATGTAAATTCCTCCACTGTTACGGAAGGCTTATGCAACTCAAATTATGAATGAGTAAATGAGTATGGCACTCGCTTGTGTCCAGACGGCCCAGTTTGCACTTCCGCCTTCACTTTTTCCAAGTTCGGGGCCGTTTTTTTCCGTCACTGTAAAACAGCTCAGTGAGGTAAAGTTGTCTGGGTTACGGTGCATGGCCATGGGTGAGTTTTTTAATCTGAGTTGTGGAACTATGATATGGAAATAGAAAAAAAAAAAAAAAAAAAAAAAGAAAGAATGGTGTCTCGTTCAAAAGTTTCCTGTCTGGAGCAGAGAATACAATTTATTTTACAGTACGCAGTCTGAGTTGTGTCTGGTGTAAATTGGACATGCACAAGTTAGGTCTGGAAAATTACATCTGTGAACAACTACACAAGCATTCAATGTCAAATTAATATCGCCCATAAATGAACCATTGTCTGTGTATGTCTGTGTCAGACCTGCGACTAACAGGACACTGTCCTGCGTGTGCCCCGTCTAAGGCCCACAGTTGCTGGAATCCAGACACATGTGACCCCTACTGGGAATAACCAAAAGAAGATAATCAATATTAAAAAAGTCATTTTCAAACAATGGAGACATGCTGTATCAAATATTTACAAGTAAAGGGACATATTTTCTGGTAAATATTTCATTTAAAAGATTGGTATTTATAATTACAGTATATCAAACCCCAAAAGCAGGTTGCAGGGAGACTGATTATACTTCTAATGTTGAGCTTGTTTAGCTTAAATATTGTTTTAATTACATGAACTGGTAAAACAGGTTTTAAAATACATATGCCATAGAATTAACAGGAAATTCATTTAGAACAATATCTTCTGTAAAACACTGGTCACAATAAAATGATCAGAGATAGAACTGTCTCCTACTGAAGCAGAAAACCACTGGTATATTATATTATAAGATATATATTATATATATATTATCTTTGAGCTTAGTTGCAGTTGGACTCCAAGGGGCCCAGACTGAATATGTGTTTTTACAATGTGTGTAACATAAATTATCAGCATGTTCTCATTATAATGTTTTAGGGGTGTAACGATACATTTTTGCAACAATACAATATGTATTGATTAGAGGTGTTTTGATACGATTCATTGGCTAATTTGGAACGATATGATTCGATACGATTCAACAACTTCATATCGATAATCAATACAGCAACTTTTTGCCAAAAATCATAAATGTTTACTCTCAATTGTAGCACCGTGGCCGGGGTTGATTATGTCCAGCAGACAGAGAATGAAGAAAAGGTGAATATAACATTTTATTTAATTAAAAACACAAAATTTATCTCCAAAAAGCCACATCTGGTTTTATTTTAACATACAAATTTCTAATTTCGATATTTCCGATATTATCGATCTATACTTCATGTGTATCGATATTCACTTCCTAGAAAACGATACGATTCGATACAAGGTCATGTGTATTGATGTAGCTGTATCATAGGAAAAACAAATCGATACATTGATACAGTTACTGTATCGTTACACCCCTATAATGTTTACATTATAGTTTATACTAACCCTCTTTTCTATGAAAGCCTCCTATGGACATGTGTTGAGAATAAGCATGTGTGCTATAACTGCAATCTGTCTCCAGTCAATCTCAGTGCCTCTGGTTTGTTGAATGTCATTATGATGTCCTTATCAAATAAGAATAAATACAATAAATGTACCACTGACTACATTTTGACTAAACATAAGTGGCCCTCAGTGACACAATATAAAACAATGTTGACAGGAGCAACACCGCGGGGACAAAACCATGTCCTCCTGTGAATGGGGCCAGTCACACGGACCTGCATACTATATACTCTATATATCTACAGCAGAGTAAATAAATTAAGGAATAAAAAACACTTTTAATAATACGTTATTTCATGTTACTCTTGTCTGCTTCTCAAAACTGGTGGTGTTAAAACTTAACCTACTTCTCAGTATCAATAATTGTTTGTACACAAGTTCCTAGCCATAGCACAAAAACATGTCTAATAATGTATGTAATAAAGAAAGTGTTCAGAAATATATTGGTCTGTCTCGTAATCAAATGGATAATAGTTTATAGACATCGCTTCATGTTGCACAAGAGCTTTGCAGTCCTGGAGACCACTACTGACAGGATCCTCATCTGGGCCGCGCTGGCATACTATCATTGTGCAATAAGGAATCTCATTTCCTTCCTGCCACAACTTAAGATCCCCTGGAAAACATTGGCCTCTTTTTTCCAAAGTGCGTGAACTAATATGTTCCACCAACATGGAAACTACATACGACACGAGCGCTTCCACCGCCTCTCGGTTATGTAACACGGACACTGATCAATACTCAAATGTTTGTCGAAAGAATTTAGATGTCTTAAGTCCAGTGGAAAGTTGTGGAGCAGCTCACAGATTTTTCCTTTTTCAAAATCCCATGAAACAATATCCCCCCCTTCGCCGAGACGCTTTTCTGTCTTGTCCAAGTTTTCCAGTCCCGTCCTATAACAACACAAAGCAGCCGAAACTAAGCATTTTATCACAAAGCAACTCCTCCCAAATATCTCTAAATAAAGACAGTATTAGGGCCTTAACAGTCGCCGCCATTAAGCTGCAAGGAAAAACATATTTAATCCAAGTGATTTGCATGGTTTCTTTGGCTTGTTTTGGGAGGCTTTAGAGATCACAGGGAGAGGCCCGGGAAACACATGTGCAGCTCTTCTTTAACGGCTGTGGGTGCGAAGACAAATCAAAGCATTCCAGGCCCACAGAGCTAAAAATAGGTCCAGCGGAGGGTGTGTGCCCTCTCTGTGTGAAGGGCCTGTCGGAGCCCATACCCAGGGTTTACACACACAGAGGGGTAAACAGTGCATCTGCGTTGGCGTAAGTTCATTATTGGGGTCAATCCCAAAATCGTTCATCATGTTTTTGGTGTTGCTATTTTTTTCCGAACACATTTGTTGCATTGTAGCTTCTGTAGGCGAGGTTCATGTGGAGAGTGTTGTATGCAAATGAGAAGTGGTAAAGATGGGCTAAGTGTAGATGGCATGCACTCA
Organism: Bostrychus sinensis; assembly: GCA_020698575.1. Taxonomy (NCBI): domain Eukaryota; kingdom Metazoa; phylum Chordata; class Actinopteri; order Gobiiformes; family Eleotridae; genus Bostrychus; species Bostrychus sinensis. The sequence continues at coordinate 11,823,568 of CM036250.1, forward strand.
AGTAAATTGAATCCAATAAAAGTAGTAATATATTAGTAGTATTGTTAAAAAAAATGAATAAAAGTAGCAGAGTTTAGAGTAAAATAAAAAAGCATTTGATTATTTATTGTAATAATAAGTCCACAGTCTACATACTTATAAACAATTTTGTGGAATACTTTTATGTCTACCCACTCACACAAAAGTAAAAGTTTTTAACAACATAGTACTTTTGACCTTGGTTACCTTACCTTACCTTAGTAACTAATGGCAGTGGTTGTAGTATTAGTAATGCATCGTAGTAGAAGCTGTAGTAGCAGTAGTAGTAGTTGTATGACGGTAAAGTACATTCTTTTTAAGTAACAATTTTGATGAATGGTGCTTTTACTTTTGTAATTACATTCCTACATTTTTTTGACAAAGTGTGTAGTAATAATAGTATTAGTAGCAGGAGTTGTAGTAGTGGTATAAGTAGTAGAAGCAGTCAGCAGTAATGGTAATAGTAGTAGAAATGGTAGTAGTAGAAGTTGCAGCAGTAGTTGAGGTAGTATTGCTGGTTGTTGTAGTAACAGTACCCAAGTAATTTACAAAAGAAGGAAGTCCAAAGTGCAAAAACTCACAAGTTTTTGTCAAATTATTATTATTCTGTACTGAAGGTGCTTTTTGGTGCTTGGGAACAAAAACTTGCAAGAAAAACAAAACAACATTTCTACAATACCGTGAGCCTCCACACAGTATCACAATAAATATCGTACCGTGAAATGTGGATATTGTTACATCACTACCAGGAAGAAAACTAGCATGGATAGAGTGTTTTTAGTGTTTTTAATGGGGTCAACACTAAGTTCCTCAGTGTCCCTAGGGAACATCAGTCCTGGTTAGGTGTTAGGGCCATGGTTACTGGGGCTAGTGTTAAGGTTAGAGTTACTGTTCCTGGAGGAACATCTCGACTTTCCCAAATGCACAGGTACCAACATTCTCTGGTACTGGTTTCTTTGGACCGGAGCACATACTGTATGTACTTTCCTGAATGTGCAGCACCTGAACTCCACTGGTCCAAACTAGGACTAAATTTAAACAGTCAAAAAATAAATGTGTCTGTCAACTGTGTAGCATACCTGCAGCTCCACTGTGATATAGATATAGCTATTGAAGAATTGTTTTAAAATGTCCCTCGCAAACGGACGTAATATAATCTAGTTTAATAGTTTCTACCTAAGTGTGCAATTACCACCTCAAGCCTAAAGTTGATGGGACAGGCTCCTGCCACCAACTACCACCAAAGGGAATAAGGTTTAGAACAGTGATTCTCAAACTTTTTACACCACACCACCAGTTTAATGATCTACAATGAGCTTAAACACCACACCAGGACTAAACCAGGACTTAACCAGTACAAAATCCATGACAAATCAAGAACTAAAACAGGTCTAAACAAGGTCTAAACCATGTTCAAACCAGGATTAAACTAGAACAATTTCTAAACTATTACTAGATCAAACTCTAAATTAACCTCAATAAGGGCCTAAACTACAAAAGACTCCTGAGTAACACTAGAAGAATTAGAAAATGAAGAAATGATTTTGTTCCAATAAATTTATAACATATCGTGCAGCCCTCCAAAAGACCGACTGAAACTGAGCATATGGCATGGTCTCGGCTCAAGTACAAATGTAAGTGTGCTGTCTAGGAAAGTGGCTCGGGCCCAGTGACCTGGTTGATGTGGTCTGCTTGGCCCTGGAGTCTGGATCTGCGTCCCACTTGGTTCCAGCCTTCACTTGCACCAAGCATCACTCAGCAGCCTGCAGCGGCCTGTGGGATCTTCTGTGGAGCAAGATGTTTCCAGAGCTGGAAACTCACTCTGAGATAAAACCTTGTGATAATTAGTCTGAATACTGTATGTTATGTAAGAGTGCTCTTGTAAAGGCCCAAATCAAATGCAGTTTAAAAAAAAAGCTAAGTGCGTTTGTAAATGGTCTCTGATTGGATTGTGGATTTGGCAGAGAACCAGCTCTCTCTGGCTCTAAGCAAACAGGAAAGGCCCTGGACGTTAGGGTAAGCTATGCTGTTGACTCTGGAGTGGAATTACACTTTTCATGGGGCTGATTAAGGTAAATGGTTTCTTTAATGGTAAAACATATGCATTCGGTTTGGTGGAACAAGAAAAAAAAAAAGAGTTGGACATACAGTGTAGTTTTAATTTAAACATTCAGTGCTGAGCGGCTGCAGTTCAGAAAAAAGGATTTATGAGTGAGGCTGTGGTCCAACTAAAACCATGTCTCAGTAAAAACATTAACACCTCTGTAACTTTAAAATTCTCTTCAAATAAATGTACAGATTTTCCATACACATGTGGCTGAATCGCCTACACATGCTCGAAAAGCGTTACATTGATTTATGCTCTGCTGGATGCTCTAATCCCTGATTTATGTTTTAAAGATAAATTCAGTCTCGTCTGGACCTGATGGACTATGCTACAACATCTGCAGTTTGTTAACTTAAGTTTTATTAAGATATATTACAAGTGTTAATATTTCAAATGTTGTAACAATTATGATTACTTTGCCATGTTATTGCTATTCTCACTATAAAGTATTTTACGATTCTGATGGTTATGGTGATTACTGTTGAATATAATTATTGGCTTATACCATTTTATATTTTGTATCATTATTTCTAATTTGTAAATACACTTTCCACATTTTTATTATAATCAGAGGTGGAAAGTAACTACAGTAGCTCTTTCTAGGTACATTTTGTAAAACTTTTACTTGTATGCATTTTTTTTTTTTTTACTCAAGTAAAAAACAAACTCTGTAAAGGAGTAAAAGTATTCTTTACACTCAATACCTTTTTACTTCTAGTAATAATAATTTTGTTTTTGCTTCTATATGAGTTATCATTTTGAATTAACAGTTGCTAGTAATAATTGTGTTTATAAAATATTTGACCTTTTTGTTCACTAGGATTGTCTGATATTAAATTGTTTTGTTGTCATCACCACTTGGCCACTTGGGCCTAAATAGAACAAAATATCTACATACATATTTTTGTAAAAAAAAACAACATATATATTGATGGCTTTGGACAATGAAAATAAATGTTTAGTTTTTATTGTTTTAATGGGAACTAGTGAAGTTAAATAGAGCATTTATTTATTTATTGTTTAATAATTTTGTGCAGCACTTTAGAAACAGTCTGTGTTTGTAAAATGTGCTATAGAAATAAAGGGGATTGAATGGATTTTGAGACTGACATTTCTTTGTTTAAAGAATTTTGTTTCCTTATATTTTTAAGTTGCTTGTTTATTTTACTTAATATTTTATTATTTCTATTATATTTTACTTTAAATTCTATTTCTGTGTTTTCATCTCTTTGTTGGGAGACTCTCTAACAAAAAATTATTTCTCCTCGTGGATAAAATGAAGGAATCCTAATTTCTACATCAAAGAGGCACTGGAGAGCTTTAATTTCTTCGGGACCACCAAGTGGGCTCATCAATCATTATTTTTTCTTGGACAACTTAAGCTTCAATGTTTTAAAATTTTCTTTGAACCTTACTTTCTGATTGATTTGTTTATTTTCTGAAAGTGTGTGTGCTTATTGGTCTGTGTTATCTAACCTGTGTTGCTTTCTAACCATGCCTGCAGTGTTGAGGCCTCTGGGACTCCCTCCTCTGGCCGGACAGTGCCAAACCTCTTCACCCTGCTGCTCTGTGTAACTCGCACCTCATCACATACAAGACTGGATCACAACCATACGGACCACCAGGACCCCACATGCCTGGGCACAAAGGAAACTTCCACAAAAGACTCATTATTATGACTATTGTTTGTACCATTTCCGTGACTGTAATCATAAAACCACGAGACAAAAGAAACATGGCATTTATTCATCAACATCACAATATTAACACAATTCTCCCTTTTTTTGTTCTGCCCATGTTAAAACAATACCCAGCATAAATAAAAAAGGTTAATAAATAACAGATCATTTACACTCACCACCATTATTTCTTAGCTTTTTTTTCAGTCCAGTTACAACATAAAAAAATCAGTTCAGTAGTAGAAACAAAATGTGTGCAAATCTGTTAAATGGAGTGAGGATTGTTACAGTTTTAGCTTAATGTACAAGAAAAAATGAGAAACTGTTATGGCACCTTGGACACTCACAGGAGTCACCTAAACGTGACCATATTTAGAAATGAGAGACGGCAATAGGTCGTGAATTACTAATAAGAGCTGTAAATGAAAGTATTGTACAAAGATTAGATACAAGAAGGAAATAAATAAATGTTTATACTGCTTCTGCTTTTTCGATACGCAGTAATACTTAACAATAGCCAGCCAGCCGTTGTAATTACTTTTCTATATTTCAAAATGTAGTTAGACACAGCCAATCAGAAATCAAGGGGTAGAATCAACACGCACAGAATAAACTAACACTGGGCTGACACAATTTGAAAAACATGCAACCAAGAAACAAAGCATTGCCCCATTTTTCAAATCCGGTTCCCAAAAAAGCTGTGTAAAATGTGTTTTTTCATAAATACCACACACACTTCTACAGCCTTTTGTTGCCCTTGCTTCAATTTGTTCGACATGTGTTGCTGCCATTAAATGCACATTGAGCTATTATTCTCATAAAATGGTGAAGTAATGTCCCAAGCTTTCAGAGTTGGGTTTGGAAATAAATGGCTACTATGTTTTCAGTACGACTGAAGTTATTTGAATGGGTCTGACTGGCCAGAATAACTTTACAATATTGTACTGGAGATTAAATTTGCTTCCCTTTTTTTCTCTTTCTGGATGAGGTTCAGTAGTAAGTAACAGTGAGAAATGACTGGACATAAAGGTGGGCAGACGGTCACTGTGTTGGGTATTTTCAGCTATGGCTTTAGGTCAACGAAACACACACTGAGTCATGAAGCTTTGACCACACGAGGAGCAATGCCATTCCCCCGGTGGTGGACGTAGAGCTGGTCCGGGGAGCGCCGAAACTACAAATAACTAACGGCTCCTTTGTGGCCACCGCACTCCACAAACACTAACAGCTTTGACTATTCAGAGAGCGAGAGAGACAAATACGCATTTAACATGAGCCACCGTCGGTCACGCTAAATTAAACGTCGGCAACGCCACCTCCGCCATGTCCGACTACGAGTGACGCATAAACAAATAGCCCGAACCTGGTCAGTAAACTTTTCGTGACGATATATAATTTGGAAGATTGTGAAGTCTCAAGAAATTTTTAGCGAGATGACTCAAATCGACCTTTTCCAACTTCTTCCCTTCATTTAACCTGTTAGATTTTTTCATTTAAACCCCACACATTGTTTATTAATATTATTATTCAGACACAATTCTTGATTTTACATTTCGGCCATCTTGTTGCAAAAGCTAGTCCTATTGTTCACTGCAGTTGGCACCTTAATTTTCTACATATTGCAAGTCACAGTAGTCTTAAATAATACATTAACTCCTCGTCTTGGTAAACATTTAAATTAAAGGATGCTCCAGTTGTGTCTGTGCAGTCTCTGTGCTGAGATGTTGAGCATAAACAAGGCAGAGGAGGAATCTCCTTTTGGTGCACAGTTGTAGTAGCAGTAGTAGTAGTAGTACTAGTAGTAGTAGCAGTAGTAGTAGTAGCAGTAGTGTTCTTTAGGAGGTGAGCTTGGAGTAGCTGGGCGGGGAGAAGCGTCGGCGCAGGTACTTCAGGATGTAGAGCGGCAGGCAGCTCACCAGAGTGATGACCGTCACCTTCCACAGGAACGACACGGTGGTGATGAAGTACACGTCTGGAGGGGCAGAGGTCAGAGGTCAGAATAGTGACGAGTCAACGTCAGTGCAAAAAAAAAAAAGAAAAAAAAAAAAGGGTTTAAACTTGATTTTGTATAATTAAATGCATTTTGAAGGGCCATTCTGGCTCAGCCATAATAGATACCTTTAGACACCTACTTTATTTCTCACTGTAGATAAGAGTTTTTCTCTGAAGTAAAAAATTGAATGTATAATCCATAGGTGATGTTTCCACAATGTAATGTATGTTGCTGAGAAATGGCCCAAATTTTCAGACGGTGAGGTGCTTGTACCGAGCAGTGCACTCTCTGGGATTGTTTAAGTGAGGACCCGAGTCATATTAAAGTACAAAGAAATTAGTAGCTGTGGAAGTCATGTTATTGTGTCACTGAGGCTCCTGTCAGCTTCTCCGAACTTAGATTGTGCTGCCTATTAGGGCTGAACGATTATGAACAATATCACTAATTGAAATTTTTCTGACAATAATTGTGATTGCAATTCAATATGTATATATATTTTAAAAATGTATATTCAGTTCACAGTTTACATTTTAAGAATGTGATGGAGGACTGACACTGATGAAGACTGAAATATTTACTGCTAATAAGTAATCACATGCCTTTTAGATCACTCTGTAGACGTCTAAACTACAGCTGTAGCCAAGTTTCTACAAATTAAGACCCTGTGGAGATGGGATACTTTATTCTTTGCTAATTGCTACAATTCAAATTACAATAAACTGTTCAGCCTTGCTACCTGTCTTGAAGTATCTCAATCACTCCATATTGTAAAATAATGCACCCCTTAAGAATGAGCTCTGTCCACAAAAGTGTCCCAGGATATGGTCACACTAATGCAATTTTAATTTTACAACCCTCAACTTCTACAATGTTTTAAAAAGTGTCCCTTTTAGTGTGGTAAGGATGCACGCAAAAATACAAAAGTATGTATTTTCATTGTAATATTATAGGGGTGTATGAAAGCAAGAAGGTTGTGGGTTCAATTCCTTTTGTCGAATTGAGTCTGAATTTTTTTTTTATTCTTTTGCGGATTCTCGCAGGGCCCACAATCCCAACCCATGCATGTAGCGTTAAACTGGAGAGTCTAAATTGCCCATAATAATGTGAGTAATTGTGTATCACTTTATTGTGTGTGTGTGTTAGCCCTGCGATAAGATGGGAATTATCCAGCTCCAAAGCAGTTGTGACCCATGATGGGGTAGCAGTAGAAAATAATGAATTTTGTATTATAACACAGACACAGACTGTATATTTAACCTGTATTTACCCTGCACTGGTTGTTTTTATGAATGACCGCTGACTTTTACAAGCATCTCAAATTAATCTTCTGTTAATTACTCTATAAACGCAGAGCTGTACTGCACTGACTCAAAATAAACCTGACAACTTTTAAAATTGCCCAAACGTCAGAAGAATTGGCCTTAAAATCTATTCCAGTCTTACATCCAGAAGGGAAAAAAGTGTCCAGAAAGGCTTCCACTTGACCACATGCCAGTCACAATCCTCAGTGGTCGAGATTGTAGGCTGAAAATGGGCCTCCACACCCAACATAAAGCTGAAAATAAAGGCTGGGAAAGCTTTTGGCTACTGGGCTTTGTATGTCACAAGTCTTAATATGGCAAGGCGAAGTCTATTTTCTCTTCAGTTTAGGTAAATAGGAGTTACAAAACCTGGCAACACGCAGCTTACAGCACACTAACAATAGCCTTCTTGTACGCTGTTAACTTGTTTTATAGCACTTGTAGAAAGGCCAGCATTTTTTAGTCCAAACATACCTATAAAGATGCTGGCAGTGTTCACTCAGGAAGCTGACTGGCATTTCCTCTTTGATATTATTATGTATCAGCCACATCCACACCACCACAGCTTGTCATTGCACTCACCTTTAGCCTTCCTAATATCCCACTTATTTTACCCCAGAGGCTCTGTCTGAGTACAGGGGACTCCCTCGCTGTGATACAATGACGTACGATTTCAAGGTCAGACATAGAACAACAACATTAATCACGCCAAGCTGAAATGCATTTGTTTTCTTATGTAAACAACGCTTAAACAGGAAGTATGCATTTTTGTTTTGAAGAAAATTGTTTGATCACCTAATAGCACATTGTAATACAAACATCTGTGAAAAAGGTGAGAATGTTCCCATCGGTTGGTCTACACCAGTGATTCTCAACTGGTGGGCCGGGATCCAAAAGCAGGTTGCGGGGTGGTGGATTATTGACACGGGGAGAACATACAAACTCCACACAGAAAGGCCCCCCCAAACAAAAATCTAATCTGGGATGAAAGTGATCAAAGAGATCAGCTGAGAACCAATGGTCCACACCAATTGTCACTAAATCAATGGCGGTTGGTAACACAGAAAACTGTCTATTTAAAGTTTTACCAAAAAGACATGAAAAGAGAAAAAGGTAGCACACATACCGTATTTTCCACACTATAGGGCGCACTGTCATTCAAGTTTTTCAAACTTTTTTCACATATAAAGCGCTCCGGACTAAAAGGCGAAACAAAACAATCAGATAAGTCGGTCAGTCAAACTTTATTCAACACGTTCACCATAACTCCCAAACTTGTTCAGTTGCTACGCGTGAATAAAAAACACAATCTGAGACCGCTAAATCAAACGATACCGTATTCACAATAACTCATAACTGTTCAGTTAACATTATAACAAAATACAACACAATACACTCACTTTTTCAGTTCATTCCTCGTCCACAAATCCCTCAAATTCTTCATCTTCAGTGTCCGAGTTAAACATTTGGGCGATTACGGCAATATTATGGTGAAGCACATTATGTATTACTCTGCAATGCTCCTGACTACAGTAGCCGTAAATAAATTCATATATAAGGCGCTCTGGATTATAAGGCGCACTGTCGTTTTTTGAGAAGATTGAAGGCTTTTAAGTGCGCCCTAAAGTGCGGAAAATACAGTAAATATCTGTTGTGCCTTTATGTGCTGGAAAAGTGAAATAAAATTGCCAAATTGGTTGAAACGCCGAACTCTGGAAGCCTTTCAACTTCAGTTTAATGTCACATTAGTAGTCCAGCTTTAGTTTATAAGAAAATAAAAAAACATTATTGTTGGGGGTATTGAAACAGGACCAGGTGTTTCTGCAGACTCACCTATAAACTCGTGCAGGAACACTAGTGAAGCAATGTAGCAGGCCAAGCTGAGCAGTTCACCGACAATCATGAGCCAATGCCACGTCTGGATGGTCAGAGCCACCATGAGCAGCTCGGTCAGGATCAGAGAGGTGAAGGAAATGGCCACAATGTGGACAAACTCAGAGTCAAAGAGCAGCAGCGCCCCATACATCAGGATACTCCCTGGAGATAGAGGTATAATTACCACTTACTTGTTTATGCATGTTTGTGATCAAACCTAAGTACTTTAACTTGATTTTAAGTCTAAATCACAACATGTCTTGAACTGTGTTGAACTGGGGATATTTTATATTCTTATACACTGCAATAAAGTGATTATTTAAAGTTATGTATAAGCCTCTTAAAGCTGTTGGAATTTGAAAATATATAAACATAAGTATACTGTCTATATTTAAAACAATGTCAATATTTTCACAAATATGTGTATTAATTTCTGAGTTTTCTCATCAGCATGTGAATATACAGTATCTGCTTTGTATCTCTCTATGCTTTCAGCCTCTGTAACAATACAAAGTAAATGTCAATAGAAGTGGAGAGAAAAACCCTTGACGAAAGCTTCGTCAATAAACAGAGCACATGTGGAGACCAGGCCCTGCTGAAAATAATGCGTAGTAGCTTAAGATCCACAATTAAATCGTCCCTTTGTGTTTGGACAGAAATAGATAAAAGGTTTCGGGGCGGAGGTAAGGATTCCCTTCCAGATGCTTTTCAGTGTAAATGGTCCATGTCGGAAAAGCCCTGCCATAAATAAACTGAAGAAAGTGCGTGGGTTGATTAAGATTAATTTGTCACAAAGAACTTTCCTTAAGATTTGGTTTCCTTTCCGCTTACCTTGGTAGATACTTATTAGGACCCATATTAGAAATGTCTTGTATGATAGCGGTCGACCCTATGGGAAAACAACACATGTTAAATGAATTTCTAAAAACTGTATAAAAATACATAAACAACATATCAGGGGTAAAAACAGACATATTTTACAATTTTAAGAAAAATAATATCTTATTTGGTATTGGATATCAGAAAGAGGTGGTACAGGGAAACAAAAAGCTGTGAACATCTGTTGTACCAATAAAAATAGCTTAAAAGTTTTCAGAAGTAAAGGTGGGCAGAGGTTCACAGCAATTAAGCATTAATTTATAATAATCTATTATAAATCATTTTGTTATGGCATATAATTTTAAACATTCATAAACGTTAATGGGAACTACTAGATCAATAAAATAAACATTCTGAAGAATAAGTCTCACTTAGCCTACTTTTAGGTTTTATGATGTTTAAAACTCCTAAAATGATTGTGATGCACCACGTAAGTCAAGTTGATTGAGAGTGAAAAACGCTATAAGGGGGTCCTTGAAATTTTTTCTCTCCTGTAAGGGATCCTAGGCCCCAGAATTTTGATGTAATGAAGCATAACCAGAGATTTCTCCAAATTCTGGCACTAAAATCCCTTTCATATTACTGACCTGATGTCAAATAACCTAAATAATGTTTTAGAGATGTGTTTCTGCCATCAAATTTCACTGATATACTGTTTATGCTCTGTTGTGAACAAAATGCCCATGTGGTTTTATGAGATTTACAAATCAGTGCTTTTTTATTTGCATTTTACAGAGTGCCACAATGTTTTTGTAATCATGGATGTACAATTAGATTATTACAAACTGACTACCTTTAGGAGATCTTTGTATAACTCCGGATACAACATGGCAACCTCAGACTTGACGTCTTTGTCAAGCACCAGGGAGAAGACAGGGAACATGGTGTAGATAGTGGAATAGCTGCAACAGAAATTATCCGTCAACTCAATAAATATGGCACAGTGACAGAGAGATTTCACACATTGCTCTGTTAACTGTTGTGGGAATCGGATTAGGCCACCTCTTAATAGTTTCATATTTTCCCCTCTCTTGCATTTCAACAAGGCTTTAACACAAGAGGAAATGCCAAGGCAGCCAAATGCTCCCTTGATAAGTCATCTCGATCGCGCCTTACCCAATAATCAGGAATCCCTGGTAGAGCGGGACAGAGGCAAAGAAGAAGACCGAAGAGAAAACTGTCTGCGGAGTGAAGGCAAAACAAAAATTATATTTAAAAACTTGCTTTCACTGCTTTGTGTTACTAAATTAGAATAACCGAGCCAGACAGTAGTTACTGTGGCTGCTGTTATTGTGACCTTGAACTCCATGATGCAGTGAGTCATGGGCTTCCCCTCTATTCGTGGGGGCTGGAGTTTGGACCGGGACATGGGAACGGGACCGGGGACTACGTGTGTGTGGAGGAGGCTGAGTAGGGCACCGTGGGTCTAGACCTCTGAGTCACCGAAAAACCTCACCCCACAGTGACCACCCCCTGAAGGAATCCCTGCCTCACCCCCACCCCTGTCTCAACACAAATGGGCTATGTCTGCTCAATATTCACTTTTAAACTGCTAAAACAGACACTGACCAGAGTTTGCTTGGTCAGGAGTGGATCTAAATGCAGCACTAAATGTATGAACTGTAAGTGACCTTGTTAACCATCAGGGGCAAGTAAAAGGTTTGAGCAAAAGAGGAAGAGAAACTCTGCTTCCACATGGAACGAGGAACTTAATTTGTAATGAGTGTCTTTGATGGTGAGCAGAAACTGGTATTGCAGATAATGATTGGACCAGTGCAGGATTGCTGTGGAAGTTTTAATAAAAAAGCTTGCACTTTATACTAATTGGTTTCAGATGGTCCTTAATATGGGGAACCCTCCATGAAAATGCACAAAATGAGTGGAACTGGATAGGAAGAGAGTGTTGTGTGCTGCTTCAGGAAGGCCTGCAGTTGAAACCTGGCAATAACGTGGTGATAAGTAGATGGCTAATACTATTGAAATTATTATTACTATAATTTTATTAACAACACTGATGGCTTGTTCATATGTTTTAATAGCAATGTGTGCAGGTGTTTTTCTCACCCATGTTTGGTTGATACATCAAATAATAGGCTCAATGTTCATTCATTCATTCATCTTCTTCCAGAGCCTATTCCAGTAACTATGGGCCTTAGGTGGGGTACTGGACAATGGCCATTTAGTTGCAGGACTGACACAGAGACAGAGACCCATTCACTCTCACATTCATTTACTATGGGGCAATTTAGAAAGACACATGCATGTCTTTGGACAGTGGGAGAAATCAAAGCTCTATCTCACAATCCACATGCTGAGAGGCAAAAGCACTAACCCCTCACTGTTAATGCCTTTAATTTAACAAATTAACTCATATTGGTATGTGCAGTGTTACATTCATGTGCATGTGTCCAGTGTAGTGATAGATAGCGTAGTGATAGATAGTGTAGTGATACCTGCATAGTGCTGATGCAGAGGCTCCTGTGGATGACAAACTGGCTCAGAGCTGCAGATCTCTTGTAGCTGTTACGACCGTGGACCATAAGGAGACGACCTAAATGTTTGAACTGGGTTACAGAGAAGTCTGCTGCCAGCGAGGCCTGCTTTCCCTCCTGTCAAACACACAGCACAGGGGAAAAAGTCTTGTATATACAAACATAAAGGATTACAAGCAACTTTGATTACAACAAATTGATGGTGCATAGAACAACATACCATCTAAAATACTATTATTAGAAATATTTTTATTATTACACACAATGCTATAGTGATGTTTAACCCTTTGTTCATTGATGATATGGGACTCACAGGAGAAAACTTAGTTTACTGACCAGCATTTCAATTTTTTTCCCTATTCTATACAAAGTGATTGGGTCTGACTGGCCACTCTAAAAATTATATGTTGCTATGTGAGACTACAGACAATGGGAATTTGACAGACTGATAACTGGCATCTACTTTGCCACTATAAAATTCAGTCATTTTTTACTTCCCTTCCCTACAGGAGGAAAGAGGAATCATCTGTGTGCCCGTCTCTCCTTCTCTCTGTCCGTGACAGAGATCTTAACAGGAAACACCAAGTAAAAATGTGTGAGAGCGGCACGATGAGATGGACAGAGCCTTACTTTTCCCTCCACTCCCACGCCACAGTCGGCTTCCTGGATCATGCTGACATCGTTTCCTCCGTCCCCTAAGAGAAAACAAAAAAGCCACCGAGGTGTCAGGATTCACATCAAGAAATGCACAGCACGAGGATATTGTTCAAACCCAGACGCACCCTTGTTCTGGACTGATTAGAAGCACAGAACTCAAGCCAAGGGGTGAAAAATGTCAGACATAAATTTTTTAGACTAGGACAGACATGGACACTGTTTATGTGATTATGTAACTGTTCAATAAGACAATAGAGCTATTGTAGGCAAATTCATTAACTGTATATAGTGGTAATTAAAATAAACACAACAAAAACAGGAAGGCGAAGGGCAAAACTAGCAGGAAACAGCAATTTGCTCAGACACCTTTTATGTCTATATATTTTTGGAGACGCCAATAACTGTTACCTTACTTAGAACCTTAAAGGTCTCCTGTTATGCTAAATCTACTCAGTTGAGCTATTTTTTAGCTTATAATGTTATGTTACAATGTTGTTTCCGCCTCAAAAACAAATCTGGAGTAGTACTTTGTTTCATTCACACATGTTTGAGTAATTCTGTGTACTGATGCCGTATTTTTTGCAAGAGCTGAAAAGTTCTGGTCTCACAGCTCTAGGTAGACATGTGACACCAGGAAGTGCTCCTGCGTGTTTCTAAAGATCCTACGCTGTCACAGGACTCATTCTGAAAATTTCAGCGCTTACAGTAAATTGCTGTCACTACAAAGCAGTCAGCTCCTTTATTTATTAGTATCATGTTGCAAAAAGCTGTGGTGATTAGCCATTTTATGCTCTGTCCTGTCCCTACTGTTGCCAACAGGAGGCTAATTCTCTGCAAAGTTATAGTGGCAGCTCCACCAAAGACATTTTCCATACATAAACATTGCTTGAAGTGATAAAACTGAAATACTAATGCAAAGGTGTCCAAAACTATTTCAAAAAGCCTGAAAAAAGCACAATATATTAAGAATGTGAACTCAAATTGGTAAAGTAACTATACAGGTACAGGTAAAGTTGGGTTTACTACAGAATAAAAATGCTATAATATATTAAAAAAATGCTAACTGGTTAAAATCAGAAATGCTAACTGGCTAAAATCAGACTAGAAGAATAGAGATAGTGGAACTTATATACATAATACTACATAAAGCACCTACCCACAGCACATGTGAGCTTCCCAGTGCGCTCCTGCAGTAAGCGGACTATCTGTGCTTTCTGAGTGGGGGCGCATCGGCAGCACACCACAGCAGGACACTGACACGCCAGCTCCATGAACTCGTACTCGTAGTATTTCAGGCAAACCTGCAAAAAAAAAAAAAAAAAAAAAGCCACTAAAATCCACCAGACGCAACTGAACTTCCAACACCTTTGTAATGTTTCGATTTTGGTCCATGAAAAGGGTCTCTAACCGCACAGACCAACCGCACAGATGCTGCAGTGGTGCTGATGTTATCATGTCTAACACTGACAGATTGTAATGAGATGGAGGAGAATTACCTCAAGAGAGTCCCCAGATATCACCAGAGCGCAGTCATGTTTTCTTCTGAAGGCGTTGAGCTCCAGGTGAGCTTCCCCTCGTGTGGTCACCTAGGACAAGTGCAACCACATTTAAAAGACTGTGCGAAGGCAGACACTGAATTATTATCAAAGCATGCGATCTGTATAGTGTTGCTTTCAGAAGTAACTGCTGACCACATTAGTAGTGATAAGGAAAGTGTGCTGAACTGAAACTTTGCTCTCTCTCTCTGCTTTGAAGGCTTTGTGGCTTTGTTCATAGATAAAAAATATATAGGGTGTAAAACACAAAAAACAAACAAATATGGAGATGGGCAAAACAAGGGGCCACAGCTGCTACAAGTCAGGAAAGAAAAAAGTAAAAAAAAAAAATTATCACATCAAAGACACAAAAGAGATGAGAGATTATCACATAAT